>ML660777.1:9353911-9756411 GCA_007570785.1 Antilocapra americana | reverse complement strand
ATCAAATGTATGCCTCCATCAAGTTAAAGAATTTCTAAACAGCGGAATGAAAACACAAAGGACACACTCGCCCAGCTCCCAGGTTATCAGACCTAGTTTTCTATTGCTATATTCTTACTATGAAACTTACATCCTCAATACTCTCCGTGTCCGATACTCTCAGTTTTACTTTCAGCAACTTGTTTAGATATTTATATAGCTTTCTTCTCTTTAATGAAAAAGATGACAATGGTCACATCTAAGGCTACACAAAAAAGTAAAATAATCAAATGTAATAGTGTAAAAACATTTCCTAATCAGTCTTCACTCTACTCAAAGTAGCATTTCTTTCTGAATAATGTCAGAATTAAAAAAAAAATAGTGTTTGTGTGTGTATATATTCACATTAAGTTTTCACTTAAATAATGAGTCATATGCCTATTTCATGTATAAACTTTATAATATGAGACACAACAAAAATACCCTTATTCAAAGAATCAAGCAACTGGGCTTATTAAGGATTATGACAAACTATAGTAAGCTAATAGTAAAAACATAAATTAGAAAACCTAAATGTTCAAAAATAGGGAAATGGCTAAATTATGGTATATACATAGGATGGAATATTCTGTTTTCATTAACAATTACAATAAAGAAAACATGAGGAAATGTTCATAATAGTAGATGAAAAAACAGAATGTCAAACTATCATAATCTACACATGAATGCATACACACATATAAATCTCAGCTACACTTTAGGATCTAAATTAATACTAGAAAAAAGTCAAAATGTAGCAGCATATACCAACTCCACATGGCAGGTTGCTGAACTTTCTAATTTTTCAGCATTAGCAAATATTGCTTATATAATCAATAAACATTTTTATAAGTGACTATCTCATGTAATAATTAAGACTAAACAAAACATTATTGTATATCATATACACATTCTTACTCCATCAGCATATTTCTGAATATCAAAATTTCTGCTGCACACATACATATATATAACACCTAAAACAATGTGAAATTTATTTTCTAAACTTTCTCCATAGAGGAATGTGGAACACTTGCTATTCTTTCCCTTCTAAGAGCAGTATTATGATTAATGAAATGTTGATGGGAAAGCCTTCTCTACTCAACATTTCTTGATGCAAAAATACCCACCTAATGCCAAACCTGTTACCAAAAAGAATAGGACCATAAAATTAGACACCTAGAATATTCAGTTCCCAAACTGCTCCCTATGCAGTCTGTCAGTTCTGTAGGTCAATACAATCCAGGACATTATCTTTCTTTTACTCTATATTTCAGGCATATACCAAAGGCTGAGTTGATGAACACCAACAAATTTTACCAGACAGTAAGCTCCTGAATCTATTCTCCTTTGTACTTAAAAACTAGGTCTAGAATAGCAGCTCCCCTGTTTGGTTTCTCTGGGTTCTTTATATAAGAGATACAAAAACCAATAAGGTTAATAACAGTAAGTTATATCAACATAGCCCACTGTATATCACCTTAGATTACAATATGATAGTGGCTTGACTATTATTATTTGATTTTATCAGGCCACAGTATCTCTCACATACATACATACACACACACACAAATATACTATACACACACACATATATTTATAAATTGAATGAGCTCTTCATTCAGAGAAGAAAATCTTAATTTTCATAATACTCATCAGAATATATCAATAACATACTAGATAAAAGAAATTCATTTACATGAGTTCTATAAGTTATTTAAATATTTTATCAACATAATCTGGAGAAACAAACACACATATATACGCACAATTTATATATCTAGACAATCACTCATTGTGATCAAAGTCTATTAATTTTCTATCCTCATCTTCAATATGTATATCTAGGAAAGGATTATACTATTTGGCAACATGAACAGCAAGATCAATTTGGTCTATGGAGTCAATGACTTACAGCTTTACCTTCACACTTCATAACATTACACCCTACGCTAGTTAGGCTAATCCCCCATTTAAATATTTTAATTTACCCTGAGTATCCCAAGAAGAATCATTCTCTAGATAACTCAAAATACTGATTCTAGATTACATTGAAATATTTTAAAACATTATTTTGAATTATTACATTAAAATTATTTATTTCTATGTAATGAAAGCATGCTCCTCCAATCTTTTTCCACAGTAGCCACTGGCCAAGACTAACAAGCATTTGAAGCCCCACTGATTAATAGAAACTGCTAGAGCAAAAGCTCAACTACTCAATTACACAGAGTAATTGAGTGTTTAGTAAATATGTACACAATTACATAATCACTTCATGGCATATAGATGAAGAAAAAGTGGAAACAGTGACAGATTTTATTTTCTTGGGTTCCAAAATCACTGCAGCCAGTGACTGCAGCCACAAAATTAAAAGATTCTTGATCCTTGGAAGAAAAGCTATGACAAACCTAGCCAGCATATTAAAAAGCAGAGACATTACTTTGCCAACAAACGTCCTTCTAGTCGAAGCTATGGTTTTTCCAGTAGTCAGTATGGATGTGAGAGTTGGAGCATAAGGAAGGCTGAGTGCCAAAGAATTGATGCTTTTGAACTGTGGTGCTCGAGAAGACTCTTGAGAATCCCTTAGACAGCAAAGAGATCAAACCAGTCCATCCTAAAGGAAATCAGTCCTGAATGTTCATTAGAAGGACTGATGCTGAAGCTGAAGCTCCAATACTTGGACCACCTGATGTAAAGAGCCAGCTCACTGGAAAAGACCCTGATGCTGGGAAAGATTGAGGGCAGGAGGAGAAGGGGATGACAGAGGATAAGATGGTTGGATGGCAACACAGACTCAATGGACATGAGTGTCAGCAAACTCCTGGAGATAGTGATGGGCAGGGAAGCCTGGCCTGCTGCAGTCCATGGGGCTGCAAAGAGTTGATTGGACGCGACTTAGCAACTAAACAAGTAAACATTTATGGAATAAACGGATGCCAAAGAAAACGCATTTTTATTCAACACTGATAGGTTTGAAAAGAAAACATCAGACATGTCATTATGTAGCTCAACCACTTCCAGTTGTACCATATCAGCCTCAGAGAGGCACTATCAGAATTCTGATGGTAAAACACAGTCACCCTCCACGGCAGCAACCTCAAAAAAAAAAGAAAGAAAGAAAGAAAAAGGCATGGTCAATACTGAAATCATCTTGAGAAGCTCTATTGCCTGTACAGATAAGAATATTTTGTTCATAACACTGACTGAAGTTAGTGTCCAATGGGGAGGTAATGGTTTCCACCTCCAATCTATCAGCAGTGTGGACAATCAATGGGGTAGCAAGGAACAGTCATCCCTATCTCAATGAAGGCCAAATCCTACTATAAATTAAAAGTACCAAATTTCTTTGTTGCCCAGTAATTTTATATCAGTATTATCCTGAATTAAAAAAAAATTTAATAAACAAATTTAGTTGTGGAGGCATTTGTGGTAACAAAATTTACCTAAATTACATCATAAAAGCATTTGTGATAATAGGATTTCCTTCTAACCTTATGGGAAGCCTCAAACCTTCATAAGCAAACAGACAGGATTTAGAAATTGAAATAGGCTTCATAAAAAAGTAGTGCAGTCTAATAATGATCACACTCTTTAATTATGTATTTCTCACATTTTCTTGAACAGAACACAATCATTTTCTCATGAAGAAAAAAAACAAAATTTCTATTAGAAGATTCTACAGTGTAAAACTTTGGAAATTATATATGGAGATTATTCTTTTCAAAGCCGTCTTATAAGAAATAATTGTATCCTTGGATGAAGAGCTAAATGTGTTTTTCAGTATGGTGAAAAGGAAACAACTAATTCTGAAGTTACGCAGTTTCCACTTTTACAATCAATTTCACCTCGGCCACATGGTGGACAGCAATTCTTAAACAATTTAATACTTGTCAATCAGGGTAAGGATCCCTGAGCTAAGAAATGTGTTATGTTTATCTTAATCTGATTCATTATCTTATTCTCAACAAGAAAAGTATATTTACTCTAAAGGAGGCAGAAAAGCTAAATCCTGATTGAATTCACATCAAAAGGAAAAGGAAAAAAAACTTCCTATTTAAATGGGTTGAAAGCCTTAAGCATTGAACTGACTTAAGAAAATGAAACCTGGGTACACTATTCCTGGGGACATTTGCATCTTTCCTCAGGAAGCCCTGGAAGGATCTTTCACTGCACTAGTTTCCAGCCTTTTGCTGCCTTCTCAGTCACTATGGATCAGGCTGAATATTAATGAGTAAAAGCAGCCAGAATATGGGAAGCTCAGCCAAGAACACTGGGACAGACAAGAAAAGAGCTCACTATTTTCAAGAAAACATCTTTCAAGAGTTCTGGGCTCCCAGAAGTCAGGCCAAAACAGAGAGAAACTGCTTTGGATAAGGATAAATAAGTTTGAGCTTTGCCCATAGGGGATGGTAAAAGACTTTTCTTCTCCTTTTGTACCATCTGTTTTAATAAAGTTAAATCTGGGTTACAGCAGAGTCATACTCACATCAGGATTACTTGGTTTGTCTGGAGAGGAAATACAACAAAATGCATAGTTTGTAATTAGGAACTTAAGGAAATTTAGCATTTTTTAATGGCCATCTGGAAACTGTCAAATTATTTCTCCTCTCCATCTTCTCCAGGGAGCAATTAAGGATATTACCTGAAAGTATCTTCAGGATAAAACTTGAGAATCTTGGAAATAAACTTGAAAGTATATTTCATTCACACAAAATAATAGCCATATAATAACTTTTATTCTTCAACTGCTTGAAATATCAAAATATACACCCTTCTGATGCTTACAGAGGAACCAGTTTTTAAATTCTAGCTACTTATTCTTTTGAAGCCAAGTAACCCAGTTCTTGTCAACAAGACAGAAGTCTTCTGTGAGGTCATAGGCAAGGCTTTTCTAGGAAAGCAAGCTCAACTACTTAAGAAAAACATGTTTCTTCTTCTAGAAAGAGAAAACATAAGATGGAGGTTCCTTCTAGCTGCCTGGCCTCTAGCCCTCCCATTCACACAGCTCTGTGAAGACAGAATGTCTAAAGCACCAGTTTTCTAGAATTTTTGCCTCTAAGTTGCTAAGAAAAAAAAAAAGCAATGTGAGATAATATCCCTAACCATAGAGCTGAAAAAAGGCTTATAACCAAAACACATGAAAAATTACCACATAATAATCAAAAGACAAACAACTCAACAAAAATAGGCAGAAGACCTGGATAGGTTCTACCTGAAAGGACATATACAGATGGCCAGTAAGTAGACAAAAACATAGTCAATCTCAAGGAAGTGAAAATTCAAACTACAATGAGATATATCTTCATACATAATAAAAAAAAAAAGGTTACATTGAAAATAATGATAACAGCAGGATTGAACAGCAACTAGAATTCTCATATATTCCAACCACTTCGGAAAAAATATGTGGTAGTTTCTTACAAAGTTAAGCTTTTACTAATTCTTTGACCAAGCAATCCCACTAAGAGGTATTTACTCAAGGGAAATGAAACAATTTTCACTCAAAGACTTATATACAAATATTCACAGCTTCATTCATAATAGTCCAGTGTTAGTCACTCAGTCATGCCCAACTCTTTGCAGCCCCATGGACTGCACCTCGCCAGGCTTCTCTGTCCATGCAATTCTCCAGGCAAGAATACTGGAGTGGGTAGCCATTCCCTTCTCCAGGGATCTTCCTGACCCAGGGATCAAACCCAGTTCTCCAAACTGCAAGTAATCCAAATGTTCCTCAACAGGAAAATAGGTAATTATACTTAGGTATGTTTAAACACCGGGATACTACTCAGCAAAAAGAAGGAATGAGTACTGGCATGTACAGCAGCACAAGTAAATCTCAAAGATTTTACATTTAGTGAAAGAGGCCAATTCTGCAAAGAAGGTATATCTCTGCTCAAGATATAAGACTAAAATGAGCAGTTAGTACTTTACAAAATACATTCTCTCATGTTTTACTATGTCATGCAAGATTTCTTTTTTTTAATTGCTGAAATCATAGTCAGGAAGAGACATCTGAAGGGAACGTAGAATTTGAATATACCCTTACAAAATGGGTTTGACTTGAGGTAGAGAAGATGAGGAAGAATGTGAGCAGAAAAGAACAAAATGCACAAAACGCTGCGGGTAAGGAAGTGAGTAAAGTCTGGAAGACAGTAAAGAACAGGGAAGCGTGGCATGCTGCAGCCCATGGGGTTGCAAAGAGTAGGACCCAACTTAGCACGTGAACAACAACAAAGGAACAGAGACAAAATGCACAGGGTTGTGCACGGTCTCCACTGACTGGCTTTAGGAATCATGGAAAGTTAAACTGAATAAGGAAGCGAGAGGGTTTTAGATGGTGGTGAGACATGAAGTTTAGGCAAAGAACTTTGAATGTGGTAACAAAGAGCCAAGGTAAATGTTTTAAGAAAATAAAAGAAGGGGTATGGTGACGCTTTAAGAAATTTATTCTAGCAACAGCGCATAGCGTAGAACAGAGTGGCGGGAGAGGAGAACAGGGAGTAATTAGTGGGAAGAATCCAGAAGGAGGCCAAGCACAAGGAGATAAGGGCTGTGGGCCTGCAAGGGAAAAAAAATAAAAAGGAAACTCAGGAGTTCAAAGAAAGACACTAAAATTAAAGGGTAATCATTCTCAAGTATTTTACACTAAGATTCTTTTAAATACTGGATCTGCTTCATAAACGTACTCATCAAATAGTTAGGTGGTTATTTTCAAAAGGCTGACGAGCAGAGTAAGGAGAGGTAAGCTTAACACATTAGGTAGAAGACATGTCGAAGATAAAAGCAAATCAAGCCAAAACAGCTAATAAGTGAGATGCCTTTTTTTTTTTTAATTAACAGCAGCTACCACTTACTGAGGTCTACTGCATGTCAAGCACTAGTTTAGACATTGTGCAGGCATCATCTTCATTCCTCATAATACTGAAGGTATCATTAGTTCCACTTTTTATAAATGGGAAAATTGAATCACACAGAATTAAGTAATTAACTGGAATGAGGACACATCTTTAAAACTGGTAGGGCCAATATTCAAACTCATACTAATTTATGTACGTTTAAAAACATGTATGTAAGATGAAGATGTGCCTGTTAGTACCTAGTCAATCCCTGGCACACAGTAGGCCCTAAATAATATCAAAATTTAAAAATATGAAGTCAAAATTATGGTATAATTAGGTACTATTTTAACAGAATCACTTATACTTCTAAAAAGAGATTAAAACTTATTTTTCAAGTTTATATGTATTCATTTAAAAACTGAAATCAGAACAAGAAGACAGCAAAAATTTTCTTGAAAATACTTATTTTCACATTGTAGTAGTCAATAACAAGCAGTATCTTTTAAAATGTCAGGTGGTCAGGTTAAAACTCCATCTGGACCAGAAAGCTGAAAATGTGTAATATACAAATAAATCAATGTTTTTAAAAGGGAGACACAAGCATTGTTGTCTTGTTGTTACTGTTATTTATTAAAAATCTGATTTTGATTTGGAGGAGCAGAGCCTATAAGACAAGGAATAAGCTGGTATATAAAACAAAGATGAGAAAAAATAATTATTACTTTCTAAACAAAAAATAAAAATTGGGCTTCCCTGGTAGCTTAGTGGTAAAGAATCTGCCTACCAATCCAGAAGACTTGGGTTCGATCCCTGTTCCAGGAAGACCCCACTTGCCACAGAGCAACTAAAGCTGTGTGCCACCACTATCAAGCCTGTGCTCTAGGGCCTGAGAACCACACTGCTGAAGCCCCCAGAGCCCATGCTCCTCAACAAAAGACGCTACCACAGTGAGAAGCCTGCACACCGCAGCTAAAGAGCAGTCCCTGCTCTCTGCAACCAGAGAAAAGCCAGAGCGGCCACAAAAACTCAGCAGAGCCATAAATAAATAAAAATTTTTAAACTGACGTGTGTTTTCTATATAGGTATATAAATATTAAAATTCAACACCTAGTTAAAATTCTGATTCTAGATTCAATTAATATCTTCAGAGTACTTAACCATACATAGGAACAGATGTAAGGGATTTTACATATTTCCACTCCTTTCATTCTAATTACCTGATTTATATGGTTTCCAACCTTGAATGTAAGGTCAATAGTTTTGAACCCTAAACATCTAAAAGGCCTCTGGGGCCTGATCAGGAATTCCAAAACCACAGTTATCTGCCACTAAGGCATTGTGTAATTTACACAGGACCTCAAAACCATAAGGAGAAAAGAGAGGTTTAAAGGTCATAACTTATTACATGATTCTATTCTAGTAATTTCTTCTTTTGGTGTTGTTTTATTTGATAACAGAATAATAAAATGATCATTTCCAATAAGGTTCATAAGCGCTGGCATTATCTAGCAGCAAGCTGGACCAAGCTGAACCATCAAAGTATTCCTCAGAAGCAGCAGCAGCAGCCTATATCCTGCTCTGGCCCTTTCCCAACCCTCTTCTTCCTTCCCTATCCTTCCTTCTTCAGGAAGCCTCTCCAGGCCTGCATCTTCCTGACTCCCTCACCTCCTGCAGCTTTGCTTAGAAGTCACCTTCTGAAAAAGCCTGGCTCAGCTTATTTAAAATTATAACCCCTTCTCCTCGATTCCCATTACCCTGCTTTACTGCTTCCACTGCACTCATCACCTTATACCTACTGTAACATCTCCTTTTTGCTGTCATCATCATTTGTCTGCTTTTCTATACAGCAAGGCAGACATCCCCAGACGGGGGGATCTTTGTCTTCTCGTTCACTGTTGTACCTCAGGGACTTAAGAGGTATCTGGCATAAAGTAACTGCTCAACATGTATTACTTAAATTTTTAAAAAATGAATAAAATAGAGTATGACATATTCTGGGCAAAAAGGTAAACTGAACACCAAAATTTCTTTATATTCTCGTAGGTGAGGGGAAATTTTAAACACAAACAATTAACATAAAATCTTAGTAAAGTTCTCAAGAACCTAAAATTTTATCATATAATTATAGGGCTACAAAAACTTTTCTAAAGCATCTTTGTTACTCAAGCACCTTCCAAATCAGTAATTCCAGAAACATCGAAACATTCTTAACATTCCACATAAATCCCTGGTTACACAGGTTTTCAACAGGGAATTATAAGAAAATCAACAATGCCAATATTTTTAATCCTAACTCCAAATAATATCTTGTAAGCATTAGAAACTGTAAGGTGAAAAGACTCAGCACATTACACATACTTGAATTAAAAATTATTATCAATGCTTTATGAAACTGGGGGAGAAAAAAAAAATCAGTGACTATCCAGTGAGAAAGAAGTACGAAAATGTGACTGCTTCAACATAAACTGCCCATCTGGAATTGTTAGCCTTCTACCTAGACCAGTAACTCCTAGCTGGTGGTTGGGGTGGCAGGCGGGGAGGCGGGGGATGGTGGGGAGGCAGTGCAGAAAACGTTGACTAAAAAGCTAAATTCATTAATTCAGAAAACAATGAGTGTAGACTTAGAAATGTTCAGATCTATCCTAGATTTCAGATCTTATAGTCTTGAGCAAGTAAGACATGATTCCACTTTATGGAAGCTTACAATTTTGAAAGAAAATGCTTCTCTATAAAATTACTTTTACCCGATCACATAGATGAATGCCAAGAGGGAAGGAACACTGGTGTATTCAAATGTACACTGTCAAAGCCCATTAAGAATTTTAATTAAAATGGAGCATATTATACCAGGAAGAAAAAAGTTACGAAACAGGAGAGGGCTTTCTGTGAATGTTGTCCTTCTTGTGTCAAAATAGTGATTCCCAGCTTTACAAAATATCTCTGATGAAAGAATGAGATCTTGGCTCATCATCTATATCCACTAGGGAGCAGCATTCAAGTGTCAGCCTCCTCTTTCTGCACTAATCACTCAAGAATAGTGAGTCACCAAAGGACCAGCACTGGTTACCAACATGAATATATTTTGTTCTGCAGTTTCCTGCCCCAGGGGCAAAAATACGAAACAAAACAAAATAAAAAAAAAACATACAGTACAAAATATTCAACTCAAGGCATCATGCCAAGAAAGCAACAGAAAGTTTTATAATTGAGCCAAGGGCTTCTTGGTTTCTTTTAAAAATTTAAATCGTGACAATTATCTTGATGTTTCTTGATGAATCAGATCTGTCCACAGAACAAAAGCTTGCTCAGGAGTTGTGTACTTTGTGGAAAAACTATTTTCTAAGCTTACTCGCTTTTTTAAGAAAGCTGCTCACAGACAGATTTAGAAGCTGGTGTGCTTGAGTGAAAACATTTGTAATCATTCAACCTACCCAGGTATTTACCTTGAAACATCAGTTAAAAAAGAAAAAAGATTCTGAGAGGAAAAGGAACTTAATGCATCTCATCAAAAACTAATATTTTTAATGTTTTGCTTACATTTCTCTTCCAACTTTGTCCTCTAAATTGAAGGCCAAATCTTCAAAGTCATCAGTACTTTCTAAGGCTTGTATTTAATAATGACACTGAGTGGCATTCAAATCTCTCCAATGGCTATTTTATTCTTTCCTTCTTGATGTAAATGTATTTGTAAACAGCACATAGTACAGTGATAAAACTTATTTTAACAGCTGATCACCGACTCAATAGACATGAATCTGAGCAGACTCCAGGAGATAGAGAAGGACAGGGAAGCCTGAAGTGCTGCAGTTCAGAGGGTCAAGAGATGGACATGACGTAGCAACTGAACAACAACAAGTGCATGGGAGAGAGGCTTTATATTCTTATGGCTGATTCACATTGCTGTACAGCAGAAATCAATACAACATTGTAAGGCAATTATCCTCCAATTAAAAATAAATTTTTTAATAAATAAGTAATACATATATAAAATAGCCCAACAGTACCAAGACTGTACAATAAAAATAAACTCTAAAAAAGAAAAAAGCCAATAAGCAATAACTTATATTTCAGTTTTCTAGCATGTAAATATAAATTATTACTAAGTAGCTATTATGACACATTTTTTAATGTTGGGGTGTTTTCATCTATCTATTGCTGCATAGTGAACCACCCTAAAGCTTCATGGCTTAGAGAAACAATTGCTTTACTTGCTCACACTGCTGCAGTCTAGGTTGGGCTCAGTTGGGCAACTCTTCAGCTCATCCTGCCAGTCATCACAGGAGCCTGCACCAAGCTGGCAGGGACCAGCTAGGACATTGGAAAAGCCAGGCCTCTCTCCTGTAGGGTAACATCTATGGCCTCTCTCCATCCACATGCCATCTCCACTAGAGTAACTGGACTTCTTAGAGGTAATTACTGGGACTTCCTAAAACTTATGTCTGGAACTTACAGTATCACTTTGGCTGATGCTGTTAGTTAACATCTCTGACCTAACCCACATTCAGAGGGAAGGGCCCACACCAAGGTGTAAATACTTGGAGAAGAGTTCATTGGTGCTCCCCAGTGTAACATAATTCTGAAAGGTCCATATAATCAAGGCTATGGTCTTTCCAGTAGTCATGTATGGATGTAAGAGTCGGACTGTAAATAAGGCAGAGGACCAAAAAATTAATGCTTTTGAACTGTAGTGCGGGACAAGACTCTTGACAGTCCCTTGGACAGCAAGGAGATCAAACCAGTCAATCTTAAAGAAAAACAACCCTGAATACTCTTTGGAAGGACTGATGCTGAAGCTGAAGCTCCAATACTTCGGTCACCTAACTCAAACAGCTGACTCAGATGCTGGGAAAGATTGAGGGCAGAAGGAGAAGAGGGTATCAGAGGATGAGATGGTTGCATAGCATCACCGATCCAATGGACATGAACTTGGGAAACTCCAGGAAATGGTGAGGGACAGGGAAGCCTGGCGTGCTGCAGTCCATGGGGTCACTTAAGAGTTGGACATGACTTGGTGACTAAAAAACAAACAACAAATATAACAGACAATCAGGGCAATTTAATTCTGCCTTCCAAACATACACTGTATTTCTCTGGGTCAGCGCCATGAAAAAGGCAAGAATTTGTTTTTTAAAAAAGTTTTCAGGCAAAATAATTGAAAGAGAGGTATTAGATGAGGGTGATAGAGCAGGAAGGTAAGATGAATATACTCAACCACAAAAATAGCATAAATGGGAAATTCTCTGGTGGGCTAATGGTTATGGCTCAGCACTTTCACTGCCAGGGCCCAGGTATGATCCCTGGTGGGGGAACTAAGGTCCTACAGCATAGTCACATACACACACACAAAAAGCATCAATGAACGCAGCTGGTGTAAAACTGTACCTTAATACACTGTGTTTTAAAATCATTAAACTGGTTTATTGGTAAATTAAGAAGGAGTTGCATAAGGAAGCTTCTTTAGCCATTATTTATTACATATCACATAATTCTCATGAAGCTGAACAAAGGGTGACACACCAGGTTACTACAGGAGAGTGTAGATACTACACCCTCATCAGCATTTAGGACAAGAGTCAGGCTAACATGCAGAGTCAGTGGAAAGACAACAGCAAGAAGTGGCTTGACCTTTATACGCAGAACTCCTCAAAGACACAGAGCATGACAGCCTGGGAGGGTGTGGGTGGATTCTGTAAACTTCTGGCCCCTCATAGGGAAGGAACTAGACATACTTTCATTTCACAGACTATTTCTATGCAGTATCTTTACTTCCACAAGTCAATGAAGCCATTCTGAAACTTGAAAACTCTATGATCTTCCATTAATTTGACCTATATGTGATACAGATCTTTATTTCCTTCTACAAGGCCACTGGAAGAAGTCATGGAATTCTACTTTTGAAAGATTCTATGTGGATCTTCCTTAATTAAAGCAAGTTAGATCTATTTAAACAAGCTGGATTTAGAAAAGGCAGAAGAATCAGAGATCAAATTGCCACTATCTATTGGACTATAGAAAAAGCAAGAGAATTCCAGAAAAACATCTACTTTTGCTTCATTGACTACACTAAAGTCTTTGACTGTGTGGATCACAACAAACTGTGAGAAATTCTTAAACAAATGAGAATACCAGACCACCTTACCCGACTCCTGAGAAACCTGTACGCAGGACAAGAACCAACAGTTAGAACTGGACATGGAACAATGGATTAGTTCCAAATTGGGAAAGGAGTATGTCAGGGTGATATACTGTTAACCTGCTTATTTAAATTATATTCAGAGTACAATATATGAAATGCCAGGCTGGATGAATTACAAGTTGGAATTAAGATTGCTGGGAGAAATATCAACAACCTCAGATATGCAGATGATACTCTGGTGGAAGAAAGAGCCTCATGATGAGGGTGACAGAGGACAGTGAAAATGCTGGTTTAAAGCTCAACATTCAAAAAACTAAGATCATGGTATCTGGTCCCATCATTTCATGGCAGACAGGGAAAAAGTGGAAACAATGACAGATTTTATTTTCTTGGGCTCCAAATCACTCTGGATGGTGACTACAGCTATGAAAATAAAAGATGTTTGCTCCTTGGAACCCATGACAAACCTAGACAGTGTATTAAAAAGCAGAAACATCACTTTGCCGACAACGGTCCATATAATCAATGCTATGGTTGCTCCAGTAGTCATATACGGATGCAAGAGTTGGACCATAAAGAAGGCTGAGTGCCGAAGAATTGATGCTTTCGAACTGTGGTGTTGGAGAAGACTCTTGAGAGTCCCCTGGACTGCAAGGAAATCAAACCAGTCAATCCTAAAGGAAATCAACCCTGAATATTCACTGGGAGGACTGATAATGGAGGTGAAACTTCAATACTTAGGCCATCTGATGCAAAAAACCATCTGATAGTGGGAAAGAGTGAGGGCAGGAGGAGAAGCGGGCAACAGAGAATGAGATGGTTGGATGGCATCACCAACCCAATGGACATGAACTTGAGCAACCTCCAGGAGATGGTGAAGGACAGGGAAGCCTGGCATGCTGCAGTCCTTGGGGTCACAAAGAGTTAGACATAACTTAGTGACTGAACAACAACAATAGATCTATTTGTAACACACTTTGTTTTGAGTTGTCTCATATTTTGGTATTAATAACATTTCACAAAACTCACCTGTTAAGCCTTAACAACTACATGTGCCCATCAACTTAATGTAATATTTAATGTTTTCAAAGAAAAAAAAATCATATCATAAATTAAAACTGATTTTCATTGGCATTTCTTTAGTTTTTTCCTAAATGTTGACTAGTCTTTTTACTATCTAAATGTGGGGAGGGCGTCTTAGAAAAAGAAGAGAAAGAGTAAAAAGGCTGTTGAGTAGCACTAATAATTCTATTCAAAGAAACTCACAAAATATGTTTTCCGAAATTGAACATATGGAACATAATGTATTATGACATTAGCTTTCCTTTTTCTTTCTAAACATTTTCTAAAATGACTGCTTCTGTAATATGCAAGATTCTCTCATCAAGCCAACCAGTCCAATTAGCATTCACATCATTTTAAATTGACAAAAATAGAAGGGCTAAATAGAAACAATGAAATATTAACACTCGTTCATATCACCTAAACCTTGTCTTCTCTTGCTTGATGCTGCAGCTTCTTTAGATGAAAGGTGAATGGAAAGGAGTGACCTTCAAGGAGGAGAAAGACCAATAACATAAGGTAAGGTAACTATAAATTAGTTAGGTAACTATAAATTTAATTCAAGTATTGTCTAATGAATTCCCATAAGATGCTTGATAGGAACCTCAGTCATTATACTCATCAACAGATGAAGTACTTTACATAAGCAAACGTTCTGGTAAATTAGTAGGAGATGCTGATCTATAACCACATACCACTGAGCAAAAACTGAGATGCAAAGAAAAACGCATGCTGTCTGTCAGGACACTATCTCACAGATAGGATTAGATTGAACAACAAAATGTACAAATTTATTTTCTGAAACTAATATGACACTGTAAATCAACTATGCTTCAAACAAAGTATACTTACCAATAAATAAATAAAATCATTTTAAACTTTGGGGGGGATTAAAGTGAGTGAAAGTTGCTCAGTCATGTCCGACTCTTTGTGACTATTCAGTCCATGGAATTCTCCAGGCCAGAATACTGGAGCGGGTAGCCTTTCCCTTCTCCAGAGGATCTTCCCAACCCAAGGATCGAACCCAGGTCTCCCGCACTGCAGGAAGATTCTTTACCAGCTGAGCCACAAGGAAAGCCCTTGCGGGTAACACAGTAAGTATACTCAATGTCAACACAGCCTCTCTTTCATGCTTCATATGAAAGAGAGAATACCGGTACCCAATAATATCATGTGGTGGTCGAGAGTCCTTAGAGAACTTGTACTTCCATCTTCTTAGATGTATTATCTAGTGTTCACATTTGCCAAAAATGTATCAGCAATACCTTGTAAAATATGTAAGAAATGAATTGACTATATCACAGAACTTTAAACACACCAATTTTCTAACATCACTATTTACAAATCCAGAAAATAAGCTAAGTTTCCATTCATATCATTTTTATGAAGATGCAATTATAAAAATAATTCAAGTAAGAACATTAGAACTAGTTGAGGCAAAGCATTACAAATGAAAGCTATAAGCGTTTGGGAAACATACAGAACAGCACAAAAAATTATCATCATTATTGCTCTCCAAATGATGGAAAATACCGAACTATAAAAAGGATAAAACACAAAAGTGTGGGTAGAATTTCTAACAAAAAGGCCATTGTTTACCCATAAGTCTTGCACTTTAGAAGTACGGACACCTGCCAGGTAATTAAATACACCCACATGCAGAGTGTTCCATTGTTTTTTGTTTTTTTTAATTACCACCATTTATTATAATCACCAACAGGTAATTTTCTAAGCAATGTAAGATCAGCACTGGAATTGAGGAAAGCGAAATAGTCACCACTCAATTTAGCTCAAGTCACCACTCTTAGATGATCAGTTGCACATGTCCAGCTCACAAGGAGAAATTGTTGAGTGTCAAGATTTACTCTGTACTTTTGCCTGCATAGTAGACTTGATGGACATGAGTTTGAGCAAGCTTTGGGAGTTGGTGATGGACAGGGAAGCCGGGCATGCTGCAATCCATGGGGTCACAAAAAGTCGAACATGACTGAGCAACTAAACTGAACTGCACTGAGTGATGCAACTACTGTAGAGTCAAGGGTAGTAACCGCATGGAAGCACAGAGAAATTATACTGCTCAGTGAAATTAAGTTTAGTAGGGTGTAACTCATCATTTCTTCATCCTGCACCCAAGCCAATTTGGCTTTACACACCCATTATATCTCCAAGTCCAATTAGGTGACATCTATCTTTAAGCATTTAAGCCCCTCTATAAGCCTTTGTCTTTAAGTTTTATAATACTGATACTATTGGAAATTTATTTTTTAATGCCACAAACAAGTATGAAACTTCTTCCTTGGTTAGGACAGAATTAAACTGTTTTGAATAGATTTTTAAGGCTAAGACTCTCCATACTAGAAATCCTCAACCCAGAGATATTTTTTATCAGAGTATAGCACTCAGACATATTAAACAGGCATATATATATATATATATATTTAAGGACAGATATATTCAAAACACATACTAAAAGACACATTCAATGAGTTTTATGAAACATGTCTTACCTTTACTATATATGAGATCTTCCGGTATTTTCTATTTCTTTTTTTATATTGCTAATTTGGTTTTACTAACCCACTAATTGGGCAGCAACCAGATTTTGGAAAACAAAAGCTCCCTCTAGATGAATATCAATTCACAATTCTTCATAAAAATCACTCCAGTCAGTATCGGTATGACACTCCCAGCAGATGACACAAAAAAGACACCTCAAAGAGGTGAATGACTGGTAAACAGGACTGTACCTGAAACATGAATGAAATGGACAAGAGCATGTCCAGAGCAGACAGGCATGCACTGCACTTCTCTAAAAACAGACTGGCTGCTATCACCATATTGGAAGGACTGTGTAACAGGAGTTTGGACAGGAAAATGGAAACTTAAACACGGCTTTGTTTTCTTCTCATTATGTAGGCAAAACATTTTAAGTGATGATATCTCATGTTGAAAAAAGGAGGATGTGGGAGAATGTGTTTGCTGTTATTAGGACTACAATTTTGTACAGTGGCTTGGGAAAGCAACTGGGAGCATATAACTAAATTTTAAATATGCATACCCTCTTGACCAAGCAATTCTTCTAGTAATTTGTGCTAGGCTCTTACAAATGTGCGCACACACACACTTAAAGTCACTGACCAGGAAAGAGGAAATATTTATGATATAATCACATTTTTTAATTATAAAAAGAAATGTGAAAAAGACAAGGTATTTCTATATCACTGTTTCTCCATGAAACTGGCAGTCTGGGCAGGATATTTTGTCACAAAAAGGCCCCCACAATTGATGCTGATGTATGGCAGAAATCCAACCAATATTGTAAAGCAATTATCCTTCAATTAAAAATAAATAAATTTTATAAAAGCTCCCTATATATTTAAAAACACTGCCTAGCAATAACCTCAGATACGCAGATGACACCACCCTTATGGCAGAAAGTGAAGAAGAAGACCCTCTTGATGAAAGAGAAAAAGGAGAGTGAAAAAGTTGGCTTAAAACTCAACATTCAGAAAACTAAGATCATGGCATCCAGTCCCATCACTTCATGGCAAATAGATGGGAAATAGTGGCAGACTTTACTTTGGGGGGCTCCAAAATCATTGCATATGGTGACTGCAGCCATGAAATAAAAAGACACTTACTCCTTGGCAGGAAAGTTATGACCAACCTAGACAGCATACTAAAAAGCAGAGACATTATTTTGCCAACAAAGGTCCATGTAGTCAAGGCTATGGTTTTTCTAGTAGTCATGTATGGATGTAAGAGTTGGACTACAAAGAAAGCTGAATGCCAAAGAATTGATGCTTTTGAACTGTTGTGTTCTTCTTCTTCTCAAGAGAAGACTCTTGAGAGTCCCGTAAACTACAAGGAGATCCAATCAATTTGTCCTAAAGTCGATCAGTCCTGATTTTTCATTGGAAGGACTGATGTTGAAGCTAAAACTCCAATACTTTGGCCACCTGATGCAAAGAACTGACTCATCTGAAAAGACCCTGATGCTGGGAAAGACTGAGGGCAGGAGAAGAAGGAGACGACAGAGGATGAGATGGTTGGATGGCATCACCAACTCAATGGACATGACTTTGGGTAAACTCTGGGAGTTGCTGACGGACAGGGAGGCCTGGCATGCTGCAGTCCATGGGGTCGCAAAGAGTCAGACATTACAGCAAGTGAACTGAACTGAATTGAGGGGAGGGTGGTAGGGTGGTACCATCCTCTTTGGTTTAGAAATATTTCTTTGGAATAGAAAACCACTATTCCATGTGTATTCTGGAGAAAAGGGTAAAAAAAGATGTCACAAAAAAAAAAAAAAACAAAAAGCAAGGTGCAGAACCACACATAGAGTATGACTGTAATGATGTGAAAATAAACCAGCCACACCAGTATGTGTGCACATGAATGCAGTTAATTGGGGGACCAATGAAGGGATTTACAAACCCTGTTGTATGAGCCCTGATATTGTTTGATTTTAAAAAGAATTTCTGTATTTGGGGTTTAGTTTTATTAGGTTAACAATATTTTATTTGGGGAAACTAAACTCCAGAATATATTCACATGTCTTCAGCGGCTGCTTTGAAAACTAGGATCGAGCAGAGTCTAGGAAAGAGCTATAAAACCAGAAGGAAAAGAGAATAAAAGGAATGAACATGCTTCTAATGACATGTTTGAGTCATAAAAGTTCTTTTCCTTTCCTATTAAAGTGATACGATCTGTCTTTACTATGTTAATTAAACATACATAAAAAGACAATTAAAAAATGAAAACTGAACAGTATTACTGGAGTTTTAAGTCCACCCTGTTACTGTCTTTCCACAATACAGGTAAAAGTATGACCTCTAACCTCTACACCCAGCTTGTATTTCATGCTCCCTTTTACTCTGGTCAGCAGCTGGTCCCCCACTGCCCCACCAGATGGGAAGCTCTGTGAGGCCAGAGGCCAGAACCCATCCATTGGTCATGCTCTACTCTCCCTTGAAAAGCTCCTGCTCAGTAAGACGCTGTTGAGTATTAATTTTTTTAGAAAAAATCTGTGAAACAAATATCTAATTTGGCATGAGTTTATAGCTTCAGGATAAGTCAGAGGAAAATGGATTATATTCAACAGTGGAACACAAAATTACAATTGGTCTTTCCTCCCTACTATAATAAATACCAACATTTTTGTACTTTAATAACTGACACTAAAAGAATTAAGCAAAGCCACATGACATGCCATCATCTCATGTAAGCAATTATTCAAAAGGATCACATTCAAATAAAACTAGTGGAATATTAATAACATTCTCCTGCACACACTGTAGAGCCGATCCCGAACCCATTCTTCCCCTCTTTCTTACTAACCCCAAACCAACCACTTCCCAGGGCAGCCACATGCCTTGATGAAAACACAAGACCCTCCCCTTGCAGGTGGTGATGGACACCTGCCAATGTGATGCAGGCCGAAGTCACCAAGAGATTACCTCTCCCCAAAACTCTAGGGAGGAACTCCCATGACCAAGGTGGGCTCCCCAGCACAGGAAGAGCCTGGTCCCCACCAACACTGGTAAGAAGCTGTGTGATCGCAGCCTACCAGCCTGACCTTCTGGTACTTGAGAAAAACAAATGTTTGTTTCATCCCAGGGCAGGGGTTTCCGGTTACAGCATTCCTAGTGATATATTATCTATGGGAGTGGGAATTAGCAGCACACTCGGTGCTGAAACCTGTTTCTGAGACTCTAAGTTGTTGCTGCTGTGCAGTCACTAGGTTGGGTCCAACTCTCTGCTACCCCGTGGATGGCAGCACACCGCATACAATGAGGAGTAAGAGCAGACAAGTCGCTAACGCACGCTGTGATCACACCCACAGGCACACTGGTGATCTGCTCCTATCGCTCACCCCCAAGGAGAACTGGCATTCTGTTTCCAAACTGGTACACACCAAGGAGGTTTCCCCTCTTCTGGCAACTTCTTTAGGAGCTGAAAACTTTCTGGATCACATCAGTAGCACATCCTAATTAGCCAACTAAGAAAACATGATTACGAAACCCAATGCAGGTTCTCAACACCACTGTCTTTAGAGGACAACTCATTTATCAGTTGCAATAATCAATTCTCATTTATAGAGGATTTCAGCCTTACTGTTGCTTCAGTCTGTAAGCACTGTCCTCCACCCTATAAACACACACACACTCTCCTCTCTCTTTACGTTTTTCACCTCACAGATGCTATTCTCCCATTTGAACTGGATTCCATGCTGACCATACTCATGCATAACTGGGCAATCACACTCACTAATGAGTTGCTCAAGAAGGCTGCATGACTTTTTATAGACAAAACAGCAACATGAAGGTACCTATATCAAGATGCCTGAAAAAAAGTCAATACAGGCTGTGTTCTGTCCGAAGATCAGAGCGTATAGAATTGTGGTTGCTGTGGTTTTTACTTACATTTTAGTTATCCTGCAATTTTTAAAATTAATATACATTTTATAAGCAAATTACTAGAGGCCTTTGACAACATCAGAAACTCAGAGTCTTCCTCGTAAAGAGATTAAAAAAAAAATCCTCCTAATGAGGGGCTATTAATACCCATGTATCTTAAGTCTTGGCATAATATCAGAACTAAAACCAATGCTTAATTTTTAAAAATAATATAAATTATCAAATATGAGAAAGTTTAGGTTTCATTTCTCACATTTGTATTGTAAGAAAGATTTACCTTTTATCACATTTGGTAACTGCAATAAAGAAAGATAAGAAACACCAAGGCTGATCACCCTGTTGCTACAAAAGAATGCATTTCATTTCTTTATAGAAACTGGAAGTTTCTAAAATGTCCCTGAACTATCTAGAGAATGAACGAAATCTAGATAAAGAAAAAGTCTCTAAATAACTGCAATGAGAAAACTGCAAGAAAAGGAATTTTAAGATAGACTTGGGAAATTTTTTTAAAATTTAAAGAATTTTTAAAGTTTTAAAAAAATCTGAGTATCTGCAAAAATCTTTTACTATCTACAATCATCTCCTAAAATAGAAGTCTCTGGCTATCCTTGAGTTCAATTATGGTCAATACAAGTCCCTTTAACTTTCAGTTCAGTTCAGTCCCTCAGTTGTGTCCAACTCTTTGTGACCCCATGGACTGCAGCACGCCAGCCCTGTCCATCACCAACTCCCGGAGTTCTTTACCTTCAACTTTAAATGGTACTTGAAAGGATTTTAAATTAATTTGACTAAATCTACTCTAATGACAAGAGGATCCACGGGACTACCAGGAAGGAGCAGAACTTTGAAAATGTTTCATTTCTTTAATATTTACAGTTGTAAATACAATGGCTATGTCCCATACTACGACTACAGTGGTACATGCTGGAATAGCTAGTCAACATTTACACATACTGACTGACAAAGGGCAAAAGAATACGGAAGCAGCTTGAGATGCTTGCTCAAATTCTTAACTTTTATCTTACAAAATCACTTTCATACTTCCCCTGACTACTAATGAAAATATAAATAAATTTAAGACATTTCTGAGCAGCAGCTATGAAAGAGTATTTCTCTACTACTGAAGAAAAACCAAGATAATCCTGGGCACCTCCTATCAAATACTGTATCTGGAGTTAAGAGAACGATGGTCTCAGATCTAACAACTAACTCACTGAGGATTCAAGAGCCCAAGAATTACAAAAATTCCCAGTATTAAAAATTCTTCATGACATTTTAACTTACTATGTTAATCGAACAGAATCTTGAGTCACACAAGTTAATTAAGAGAGTGAGTTATTTTCCCTGACATACCCTTTCTGAAATACATAACTTGTATGATATCCTTCTTTCACATAATGTCTCACCTTATCCTTACTCCTTTACTGATTCAAAATACCACGTCTTGTGTAAAAAAAAAAAGTCTACATGACTGAAGACCCTAAATCCCAGGAATTTTTACCTGGCAGTTTTAACCCCAACTAGCAACAGGAACCATACCTCTGTAATTCCCCTTCTGCAGCAGCAAACTCAGGAGCAGCTCTCTGTTTTTAGATCATCTGTCTGTTTTTCCATCTCTTCTACCTCTTAATTAGGCTACACTGGAACATCTAAGGCTTCAGTTAGCTATAATTGAATCTGAGCACAGAAAATTTCAGACTGGTGTGTGTCTTTGTATTTCCATTTGAATATTTAGTGAATCAAATGCATAAACTTGATTACACAGAAATTTTCTTGTATATAAAAGTACTCCTTCCTTGACCTCTGGGAAAGAAAAATATAGGACTCTGGCCAAAGGCACAAAAAGTTAGATTTATTCAGTTACACATACCCCTTTAATATATAGCTACCATGGGAACTACTTCCATGTGTTTTCAAAATTCCAAAAAGTGTTTAATGATCTTCAATCAAAAAATAAAAATGGTTAAATGGGAGAAAATTTTAATTTCATTTGTCATATTATGGATTTACTTTTTATTATACTTATTAACTGCAGTAAAGAGATAAGATATATCAGGACTGATCTTATGAAACTATGTCTTGATTTTCTGGCTAGAAATCTGAAGTTTCTAGAATGTCCCTGGGCTTCATGGAGAAAAAATTAAATCTAAGTAAGAAAATGAGTCTTGAATAATTTCAAAGAGAAAACAAATTTATTGCTTGAATAAAACTGTTTAAAAAAAATGATCTTAGAATAAATGATGGTCCTTTACATTAAATGAAAGTAGCTTTATGAACAATAACAAAACCAGAAATAACTACCATATTTTTTTCTGTCCTAAAGTTTTCTGAATTATCATGAAGTAATATTACAAGTATAGCTTAATTGTAATCCATGAGAAAAATTTGATTTGAGACTACAACAGAACTCTTTCAAAATTTCTTATCAGAGATGAATTAAGATACTGAGATGTGATCCTGGTTCTTGGGAAACCATTATTTTTAACTGATGGTTATATAATTTGTAATTGTTTGGAATTTTATGACAATATAACATGATTTAATGTGCTATACTTCATCCTCCAGGATTGGGGTTGGGGATAGTTCATTCCTCTTCATAGTATATTATGGTTCCTTTAAAGATTCATAATCTTTTGACTTGTCTCCTCCCATCAATTTGCATTTCAAACAAACAAGTGAGTCACTCATGAATGTGGCAAGACTGGCTACTCATATTTTGGATGCTTGAGCATTCTGTTCAAACAAGCATGGATACATGATGACTATTAATTTATCTGCATAGAATCACTAATAGGCTTAACAGGTTGAACAAGATCTTATGCAGAATACTCAAGAAAAAATAACCCATCCTAGAAGGTGGTAAAAAAAAAAAAAAACCAATCAGTCACTTACACATCTGTACATACTGCAAGAATGCCATTCATGGAATTCTATGTCACTGGAATTAATCTTTGTTGGTAAAACGTACTTGGAAGGCACTTAGGTAACATATTGCAAAAACATTTAAAAATAAACCTGGTTACTAGTGACCAGGGCTTCCCCAACAGCTCATCAATAGTGAATCTGCATGGAACGCAGTAAATGCAAGTTCGATCCCTGGGTCAGGAAGATCCTCTGGGGAAGGAATGGGCAACCCACTCCAGTATTCTTGCCTGGGGGATCCATGGGAAGAGGAGTCCATGGGGTCTCAAAAAAGTCAGACATGACTCAGTGTCTAAACAAGTGACCCAGAAATTTTACTTTTAATAATTCATTCTTAGGAAATAATTGTCAAGTATAGAAAGATACACTGTGCAGACATATGCACTGAGCCCATGTTTAAGACAGAAAGGAAGAAGAACAAGGGGAAGGGGAAGGAGGAGAAGGGGATGAGAGAGATTAAACATCCAATAATAAGGGGATTGATTAGGTAATACATATTTCCCTATAATGGAATACCACACAGGTAGTGTAAAAAAAAAAAAAAAGGTATAGTTGAATAACAGCAAAAGATGGCCTGACATGTTTACTTTCAAAAAAAGTAAAAATCAGCCTACACAATATGTCATCACTGCATATATCTGAGTATACTAAAAATTCTAAGTCAGTCTATTAAAAATAATGTTTGGTTTTTTTGTGGGCAATGAGATTATAAGCACTTGTTTCTCGGTGCTCTATGTTTCTTTGAAAATGTCTCTAAGAAATATTTTAAAGTCTAGCTTTACCTAGCCATGACTGGTGAAGTCATATCTGAGTAAATATTTGATAAATTGAAAAGCAAACACTGATTAGATAATGGTTGGCTGTGGTAGCCAAGTGACCATAATACATATCACACCTGCCACCCAACACAAGACCACTGTGCTTGCCAGCCTCTCTGGCTCTTTCCGGCCACACTTTCCATTACAGTGTGTCTCCTTTTGGGTTCTTTCCAGTACCGGTCAGAGGTAAACTCTCTAACTGAATAGACACACTGAGACAAATTCTTCTGTGCCCGCTAGGCTGGCTACCCAAGCTAGTAGGAGCAAGGCATAGGTTGCAGGAAGCTCACAGATTCATTTAGGAAACAGGCACACATGCCAACAATTACAATAATATAATGCCCAGGAGAGGCACACACCAGGTACTGTCTGAGCCAAGAGCAGACTCAGAAACTCCTGAGAAGCAGAGAATCATCTGTCAAAAGACTCCAAAGCCAGCATGACACTAAAGGCTAAATAACAAGCTCAGTAAATAGAAAATACAACTTGACTCTAGCTATGTTAAAATCTATATTAGTTAGGGTTCTCCAAAGAAACAGAACCAACAGGATGTGTGTGTGTGCATGTATGTATGTGTGTACGTATGCACATGTCCATCCATCTATGTAGAGACGTTTATTTTAAGGAATCGGTTCATGCGGTTGCGGGGGCAGCCAAGTCTGAAATCTGCAGGTCATGCTGGAGGCCCAGGGAGAAGCTGACATTGCAGTCTGGGGGAAGAACTGCCTCTCCTTTGGGGGGACATCAGTCTTAAGACCTTGAAGCTGATAGGATGACAGCTGCCAAGCACACTGTGGAGGGAAATCAGCTGTACTCAAAGTCTACTGATTTCAATGTTCATTGCATCTAAAAAATACCCGAACACCTGGACATGTGTTTGATCAAACATCTGGGCACCAGAGCCTAGCCAAGTTGACACAGAAAATGAACCATCACAAATGCCAAGTCAGAAAAGTGGGATAAGAAACAGATACAACAAAATGAGCAGTTCTTTGGCCCTTCATCCTCATTTTGTCAACTTTCCATCTTTCCTTTGCTCTCACCTGAATTCAGTGTTCACTTCTCAGTCCTTGTGTCTCCTGCCCCGGCTGTGAGAGGAGAAGGGTTTTCAGAAACCCAAGGCTTCCGCACTACACCACCAGTGACGGTGACTGAGCTTCCCAACAAGGCAGAATCTAAGTAATTCTTGGAGTGTTTTACTGCTGGGGCTTCAACTCTCCCCTTCACACAGATTAAACACAAAATCCATTTCAAAAGAACTCATGTTGCCAACAATATTCTACTGAACATTCCTCTGCAGCTTAAACTCTACAAGTCAGAAAGCTAACAAGATTGTCCAACAAAACCAGTTCCTCCTCCTTCCTGGCTTAACACTGCCCGTAGTGGCATTACCATGCTGCATGCCACCCACCCTCACACCTGTTCAGCAGGCTTGTCCTTTGCCCCTTTCCATCAGTGCCTAACACAGTGCCCAGCGTGTCACACCACACAAGTACTTGAATGAATACATGGATGCTGTACCTAGTCAGTTGTCATTCTGGCAAATTCTATTCCAAAATGTCACCTCCCTTCTTTTTCTACTATCACTACACAAATACAAGCCAGACCACTTTAACCTTACTCTTGTTTTTTAGTTCCTATCTCAGTTATCCATTTCATCTCATACATAACAAGACTTAATCTCCTTAATCAGAGGTATAATCCTATCCCACCTCTATTCAAACACCAGTAATTCCCCTATTGCCCAGTGAACTTAGCACCAAGTTTTTCACCTGGTGACCAAGTCCCTCCCAATGTAAGGCCCAGGCTCTCTCCACAATTATCCCCACTACTGTATTCAGTCAAGAGTTTAACATACACGATGTCTAGCTGGGGTGAAGCGATCTGTAAAGCAGTGCCTGCTCTCAAGGTACTTGATCTGCAAGGACACACAGTAGGGAAAGCACGTGACACTACAAGCAGCAGCACTAAGATGGGCAGGTACAGGAGCCGGGAGAACTCAGCAGAGTGGAGGGGACAGAACACACCGCTCAAATGCTACCTCCTCGCATGAGCTGCTAGGTTGAGCCAAGTGGACAAACTGCAGGAAAGCCCACGCGGTCAGAAACAGCAGCCGTTACAGTTCGGAGGGTGAACGTCAACGATGGAGATCCAGGAAAATTATCTGTTCCAACTAAATACAATTCAACAGCACATTGAGTATAATGTCTAACTATAAAGTAAGGAGACGAATTAAACACACACACACAGCCCCCAGGAACTGTTACATCATCAATATCAATCTCATCTTTGGATGAGAGGTAGATCAATTAATTGATCATACCATTATCATCAACCAGATCAATGTCATCTTTAGAAATGATCTTGAGACATTTATTTCAGGAATAACTCTGGAAATTATCACTCTATGTCAAAATTTTCATTATGTGAGGAGCTTAACACATACCTTTTCACCAGGTTTCTTGCCATATGATTTTGCCAAAAATGAATTCCATGCTCTTCAAAAGACAGCACAGGGAACTCTCCTCAGTGTTATGTGGCAGCATAACACTGGATGGGAAGGGAGTTTGGGGAAGAACTGGATATATGTATAGCTGAGTCCCTTTGCTATTCACCTGAAACTATCACAACATTGTTAATCAGTTGTATTCCAATACAAAATAAAAGTTAAAAAATAAAAGAATTATCAACAACATGTAACAATAAAAAAGGGGACAGCTTCATAGTAATACCAGATATTGTCAATACTGCTACATAACAAGGTGGGTACAAGGATGGTCACTGCGTCATGGCTTGAGACGATAAACACTGAAAAACAACCCAAATGTCTATCCACGGGGGGATGACAAAACAATGTCACAGGAGCTGCGAGGACAGACATGAAAATGCTGACTGTGATTCTTTCTGAAGAGGGAAGTGGGACTAGTGAGCATGGGGAATAGAATCCTGTACCACTAGCACCTTTTTAATAAAAATTTCATCATACAACTAATACATGAGCACAAACAAAAATGTAAATATGCTAACAGATTCCAGATTCAATTTTTTAAAAATTCAACAAAGTTTTTAACAACATTAACAACACTGGATGAAAGACGTACTCTCTCAAAGCAACTATTATGAAAAGAATGTGTATGTATGCTTAGTTGCTCAGTCATATCTGACTTTGCAACTGCAGCCTGCCAGCCTCCTCTGTCCATGGGACTTCCCAAGTAAGAATACTGGAGTGGGCTGCCACTTCCACTGTCACCTAAATGCAGAGCTGCACTGTGCTTAGTCACTCAGTCGTGTCCGACTCTGCAACCCCAGGGACTGGAGCCCGCCAGGCTCCTCTGTCCGTGGGGATTCTCCAGACAAGAATACAGGAATGGGTTGCCATGCCCTCCTCCAGGGGATCTTCCTAACTCAGGTGATCGAACCCCAGTCTTCCACATTGCAGGAGGATTCTTTACCATCTGAGCTACCTATCAGATTTTTTTCTTAAAATCTCAAATTTCGCCTTTCCATTTGCAGCCATTAGAGTTCCAGAGCTGTGTTTCATGGGAAAACTAGAGGCCTCATTACCACTGCTGTTAACATCCTTTTAAAGATAGCAATTCCTTAGCCAAGGCAAAGAACCAGAACTGCAACCCAGATGAAACTATAAACGTAGGAACAAGCAAGTGGAGTCCCATTTCTGAACTTAATAGCACAAGCATAACAAAAGGAAGCAAAGTGGAATTTTAAAATGACTATTCCTGGACTGTTTCAGAGGTCAAAGTCAAATCAACTCTAATTGAAAGCCTTTTGTAGGACTGTAAAAGATGTATTCTACCATACAACAGTGGCCTTGTTACTGAAATTAAAGAATATTTCTTTCTATAACTGGTCAACAGGAGGTAAAAGGAAGGATAGATCCACCCACACAACAATGAAGCAACTTCTGGCATTGTTAAAAAAAAAAAGACTGAAATAATGGGAAACTTCAACATTAAGAATTACTTTCAAGTCCACATCAGAATTTTGGATTTTCATGTTTTGTCATCATGTAAAATAATGCAAAAGTCATCTAAGTGAACCCTTGTTCTGCTGTATGTAATAAATTAAGGAGGATAGCATGACCATCACTCAACACGACATAATTTCTCTTGGAAAGAACCTAATGGAAATGCATATACTTGAGACATTATTCTAAAGAGCAGGGGAAGAAAAGGAGGATAAAATGTCACTGTTTGGTCAACCACAATGTTTTCAGTTCTCTTCTAGAATTTCATTCACTCACCAAATCTCCAGCAAGTCAAAATGCAAAGCAGCTAACAGAAAGAATCTCAAGACTCTTTAATTGCCTGTTCAAGGAATGTATATTTTGTTCATTATTTTCCCTACTTTCATACCCTTTCCACATTCTCACAAACGTGAATTTAGAAATGGAAATATCAAGTGAAGTATCAATAACTGGAAAATATCTGTGGTGTTCAAATTCTTTTGGTACACACCAACTGTAGTTGCATCTTGGAGGCCTATGAAAAAAAGTTCATTAGTCATACAATTCGAGTATTTTAACAGTTAATATTTCACTCTTGCTATGAAATCAGAAAAACATTCTAATATATGTTACACACTGTGTGAAAACTTAAAGAACTTGTTATAATGGACACACACTGTAAGTATTAAACCAGCACAGACAGCCTCAACTTTAAACAAGACTTCAAGGAAAATATGCATGCATGCGTGCTCAGCCATGCCCAACTCTTTGCAACCCCATGGACTGTAGTCCACCAGGCTCCTTTGTCCATGGGATCCCCCAGGCAAGAAGACTGGAGTGGGTTGCCATTTCCTCCTCCAGGGGATCTTCCCGACCCAGAGATCAACCCTGTGTCTCTGGCATCTTCTAATTAGCAGATGGATTCTTCATCACTAAGCTACCTGGGAAGCCAAGGAAAGGAACTCCTCTTCATAACCCAAAGTAGAGAAATGCCAGCTGCACTCAGTATCAGAGTACACAGCATACTGAAATCACCAGAAATTCTTACCCTATTTGCCCACTCTATCTGATGTCAGTTCATAGTACCCCAGTGTGTGAAGCTGCCTAGGAATTTTTTAAAAACAGACAAAAAATCCACTTTCTTTACTTTGGACTCTAGAGCTCACATAATCTCATTCACCTACATTTCAAATGAGGAAACTGTAGCCTAAAGAGGTGATATAAGTTGTCCGAGTACTGCAGTATCAAGCGCTAGAAAATCCTCAAAATTCCAATACTCTTCCAAGGTCAAGGTCACCTCCAGACACTGCATTTGGCACTTTGTCTGAACATCTGTGAGTGCACGAAAAAGAATCTTAAGAAGCATAAGGCAGCTCCTATTCTTGAGGTATTAGTATTTTTGTTGAACTTTAGAGATGAAGAACATGAAAAGCAAGCCATTTTTTAATTGTTATTATTATTACTTAGGTAGAAAAGAAAGACATCTAGAAAGAAAGGGATTTTTAATTTGGCCCAGAAATATATCATTTAGGGTTTTTAAAGGAGGTTTCATTACATAGGTATGATTCATTAAATCACTGGTCATCAGTGACTGAACATTTATCACTTGAGATACACAGAGAGGAAAGGGCAGACTGTTCTAGGACAGAATGTAACTAGGAGCCTCATTCACACATTCATCTCAGCACAGACACTCTACTCAGGGCCTGCACCCATCAGAACAGATGTCAGTCAAAATCTATCGATAACTCAGTTGCTTACCAATTCTAAACATGGCATAAACAAAAGATGTGGGGGCAAAAATAAGCAAGTTAGATTCAGAGAACAGTGACAAATCAGCCTCACTTGGGGGCAGAGAGTGGGCAATGGGGGGGGAGGGGGGAGCTAAAAGAAAATAGAGACAAACTTACAGATTTATTAATATGAATAAAAACACTAGATCTTTATAAGATTTCAGCTTGTAAACTTTTTTAACAAGATTTATCTCATTCAATCATCAGCTAACTCTGGAAGTTGGCCATTATAATCCTCCCAGGTTGCAAAAAAGGAAACCAGGACAAATGAAGGGACTTGGCCGGGTCAGTCAGTCAGCAAAGGGATGGAACCAAGAGGTCCATCTGTTGACTAGGGGCAGTCACAGACCAGAATAGAAAGCGTTTTCCATGTCAAGACTTTTGACTTTATTTTACAGGTAATGTGTTTTCAACTGGGGATATGACATAAAGAAGACTTTTCAAAACATGCATCTGGAAGACAAGGGCAAAATGAATTTGATGAACAGGAATGATTGAAGAGGGAAGACTCTTAGAAGACAGCTGTGATGTGGCCGCAAAATGACAAGGCCTGGGTGAGTATATGGGGCCTGTATCTGATTACATTGTGATATAAGAAATATATTGATTTGATCTCTGTCCTGGATCCTAGCAGAGAGCTTCTAGGACACTCGGAATACCCAAAAGGACAGGTAACGGAAGTGTTTTTTGATATTCACAGGAAGCTCCTTTCAACTATACCTGAATTTATCTTAATGGTGGGGGATGGAACCAACCCTGTGATTAGGGGGTTGGAATTTTCAGTCCCACCTCACTCATCTCCTACCTCTAGGGAAGACAGAGAGACTGGAGACTGAGTTCAATCAACAATGCCCAGTGATTTAGTGAACCATACCTACATAATGAAACCTCCATTAAAAACCCTGAATGATGAAATTCAGGGAGCTTCTGGTTGGTGAATGCAATCCTGTGCCAGGGCACACCCCAATTCCACAGGTACAGAAGCTTCTGTCCAGAGGGCCCTTCCAAGTGCCACCCTGTGTACCTCCTCAGCTGGCTGTTCATCTAGATCCTTTACAATACTCTTTATAATAGACCAATAAACATAGGTAAGGGTTTCCCTGTGCTTAGTCACCTCAGTCGTGTCCGACTCTGTGTGACCCCATGGACTATAGCCCGCCAGGCCCCTCTGTCCATGGGGATTCTCCAGGCAAGAATACTGGAGTGGGTTGCCATGCCCTCCTCCAGAGGATCTTCCCAACCCAGGAATCGAACGCAGGTCTCCCACATTGCAGGCAGATTCTTTATCGTCTGAGCCACCAATTCTGTGAGCTTCTAGCGATCTGAGTCGGGGGTTATGGGAACCCCTGACTTATAAACTGGTTGGTCAGAAATACAGGTGATAACCTGGGACTTCTTTTTCTTTTCTTTTCTTTTCTTTTTAAGGAAAAAAAGGACTTTTAACTTGTGTCTAAACTGGGGGTGGCAGTCTTGTGAGGCTGAATCCTTAATCAGTGGGGGAAGAGTTAGCTCAAGGTAGCATGAGAATTGCTTACTGGAAGAAAGCCCACACGTGTGGCATCAGAAGTACTGTAGGTAGTGTTCTCATCTTGGTGGTGACATGAAAGAGCTGAGGATGACCTTTAGCAGTTTTCTCCCTTCTACCGGCCCTCGGTAGAATGCCCACTTCACCCAAAAGACATCACACAGCCTTGGAAGAGAAAATTAGAGAACCAGAAGGCCCAGCTCCTGTCTCTCCTCCTAGGACCTGTCAGGTCTCTCCAAACAGGTTATCTCATTAAGACTGGTCCGAGCCTCAGTATTGACAGGCTGCTAATCCAGCCCCTGTCCACAAGGCTACTTTTACAGCCCTGCCAGGAACACGGTGGCCCTGTGATTCACACAGTAGAATGAGAGAGATCTTCAGGAAGAAATTGTTCACTGGGTGGATCCACAATGAGGGAGACAGAAAAGTTAAAGCTGACCTTCAGGCTCCTGTGTGATGGTTAGAAGAATGGTGGTACTCCCAACAGAAGAGGGAAAATGGAGGAACTATGGGGTGAAGACATACTCGAGAAAGTATGGAAAACATACCCATAAAAATGCCCAGGGGCTCCAGGCAAAGAGGGGTAAACTGAACACAAGTATAAGAAGTCCCACTAAAACTACAGAGCCCCCCCTCCAAATTTTTAACCATTTTAAGAAGAGGGAAAGAATGGGAAAGTGTAACAAGAAAATTTTGGAAATTGGAACACAGAAGGTTGAACAGGCTGGAGAATTGACAAGGCCGATCCTGAGGCAGCTGGAGGAAGCTAAGGACCTACACTGTTTACACTGCAGGGTCTTCACAGCGCAGGCCTTGGTGGTAACAAACACTGACGATGCAGAAATGAGTTGATTTTCTTGGGAAGCAGGGAACAGCAAAAACAAGGATTGGTTAAACACTGCTTAAGCAGTCTGAACCCTACATCCCACCGCCACCCCGCCCCCCCTGCTTCAAACCACTGGTGACCATCCCTCACCCACCCTAGAAGGAGATTGGAGATTATTTCTCAGCAGAAGCTAACATGGAAGGTTTACAGTTGAGAATCTACCAAAAGCAGAGATATTAAGTAAATAGCTGCCATCGGAATGCTCAGACTCCTGCCTTCTTTCCACAGTCTCTGCAAAGCTGAGAGCCAAGTCTTACCCTCCAGCTATGAGATGAAAAGAGTTTTCTCTGAAGAATCTGACCAGTCTATTATCTGTCTGCCAAGACAGGAGTCTCAGGTTCGATCCCTGAGTCATAAGATCCCTTAGAGAAGGAAATGGGCAACCCACTCCAGTATGCCTGCCTGGGCAATCCCATGGACAGAGGAGCCTGGCAGGCTACAGTCCATGAGGTCGCAACAGAGTTGGACATGACTTAGAGACTGAGCATGCGTGCATAATGACCTAAAATTATTGTCAGCAGGGATTCTCCCACTAAATCTGCCCACTTAATTAACTCTGTCTAAACTCTCAGACCCTCCAATTTGCCTTTATATTCGCCCAGGCGCAAATAAATAGACAACATAATACTACCCAGACACCTTAGGGGAAAAAAAAATCACTAAAATACAAAGGAGACCAAAACAGAATGGAAAAAATAATAATAATAACTTGATAGAAACACATTCAATGTGAATAAAATTTTTAAAACATTAATATTCTCAAAGAGATAAAAGGAGACAATATAATACTGCAACTAAGAGCAGGATGGCATATAAAAGAGCACTCAGAACAGAAAAAGAGCAAGACAGCAAAAGAAACGCATGCAGATGTATAGAACAGACTCGTGGACTCCGTAGAAGAGGACAAGGGTGGGATGATACGGGAGAATGGCAGTGAAACATGTTAATTATTATATGTGAAATCAATCGCCAGCCCAGGGTTGATGCTCCAGGCTGGTACACCGAGATGACCCAGGGGGAGGGGATCAGGAGGGAGGAGGGAGCGGGGTTCTGGAGGGGGAGTATATGTATACCCATGGCGGTTTCATGTCAATGTATGGCAAAACCAACACAATAAAGTAAAGAAAATTTAAAAAAAAAATCTGACAGCAGAAATGAAAGGCTCAACAGAAGGCCTGGAAGAGAAAGAACAAGAAATAGCTCAGGAAGTAAAACCACAAAACAATGAGATGGAAAAATATAGAGAAAAGATAAAGCTGGAGGATCAACCCAGATCTCACATTGGAAAATATAAAAAGAGAGCAAATTAAGAATTAATTCAAAACCTTTCATCAGAACTACAGCAAATGGTTTTCTTGATTATTCAAAAAACTCATCAAGTACACAATATTAATTAAAACAAAAACAAATTTCAGAACATTAGGATGTAAGAGCTGACCCTAATATCTTTTAAAGAGGGAAAGGAGAGTCCTGAACTTCCTTTTCAATTGTGTTATTGCTTTTTGGGCTCCAAAATCACTACAGATGGTGATTGCAGCCATGAAATTAAAAGACACTTATGCTTGGACGGAAAGTTATGACCAATCTAGACAGCATATTAAAAAGCAGAGACATTACTTTGCCAACAAAGGTTCATCTAATCAAGGCTATGGTTTTTCCAGTAGTCATGTATGGATGGGAGAGTTGGACAGTGAAAAGGCTGAGCACCAAAAAATTGATGCTTTTGAACTGTGGTGTTGGAGAAGACTCTTGAGAGTCCCCTGGACTGCAAGGAGATCCAAGAAGTCCATCCTAAAGGACATCAGTCCTGAGTGCTCACTGGAAGGACTGATGTTGAAGCTGAAACTCCAATACTTTGGCCACCTGATTTGAAAAGCTGACTCATCTGAAAAGACCCTGATGCTGGGAAAGATTGAAGGCAGGAGGAGAAGGGGATGACACAGGATGAGATGGTTGGATGGCATCACCGATGTATTGGACACAAGTTTGGGTAAACTCTGGAGCTGGTGGTGGACAGGGAGGCCTGGTGTGCTGCTGTCCATGGGGTCGAAAAGAGTCAGACACGACTGAGTGACTGAACTGAAGTTGTGTCTGGACTATAGCCAGTCAGGCTATTCTGTCCATGGGATTTTCCAGGCAAGAATACTGGAAAGGGTTGCCATTTCCTTCCCCAGGGGATCTTTCCCAATCCAGAGATCGGACCCCTGCATTGACAGGTGGATTCTTTATCACTGAGACACCAGCAAAGCTCCACCTTTTCAATACCAACATGAAAACTAAACGCTAAAAAAAGTTCAAGGGCAATGTCTTCAGAGTAGAAAAAGTAAACAACTTTTAACCTAAGATTCCTATTTCAGCAAAACTACCAATCAAATGAAAGGGTTGACATGCAAAAAACTGCCTGTAATACAGTCTTTCTAAGGAAGACACGGAGGCCAAGCTCCACCCAAATGAAGGAGTAAACCAAGAAGGTGTTATGAGACAAACCTAAGTCGGGAGAGAGCAGGATCTCTAGGATGACAGTGAAGATCAGAGTGACAGCTGCATAGCAGTTACAGCGGAGAATCAACCTCGATTAGGTCAAATCAGAAAGCTCGGGGAGAAACTTCTTCAAAAACAGATGGAATTCAGAGAATTCTTTGGGTAAAAAGAAGACACTGCTAGGATAGAGTCTGAAGTTGAGATAACAACAAACACACCAAAAAACCCACTAATGTCAGGGAAAACAGAGATGGATAGTAAATGAAAAATAATCATGTTTGCTGATGTGGCTCTGCTCTGAATAGCGTCGTAATAATATGGCAAACGCCAAATGCTGAATTAAAAACCACAAGATAAATGTGTAGGGAGGATGTGGGGGTGGAAGGTATACATGTGTGGTGGGGACTGGATGGAGGGAAGGGAAAGAGTTAAATCCTCATCTGAAGAGGTCAATAGATACTAATAACACCTAAAATTAAAAAATCATGAAATCACAAAACCAGCATGAGTATGCAAGTAAACTTCTTAAAAATCAGCTTAAAAAATGTGAATGACTACCCATGTCCACGGTTTTTCACATGACCCAATCCCCACTGCTCATTTCCATGGCCATAAAGCCAGCTCATCATCAAAGGAAATGTACCCAACATGAAATCAATCACCATAAATCTGCTACAGCCATGGAGAAAAGTCAAAGTAGTTTAACAGTCCCTTAGCAATTACTGGTTTTTTCAGTAGTTATATACAGATGTAGGAGTTGGACCATAAAGGAGGCTGAGCACCAAAGAATTGATGCTTTCAAACTGTGATGCTGAAGAAGACTCTTGAGAGCCCCTTGGACTGCAAGATCAAAGCAGTTAATCCTAAAGGAAATCAACCCTGAATATTCATGAGAAGGACTGTTGGTGAAGCTCAAATACTTTGGCCACCTAATGCGAAGAGCCAACTCATTGAGAAAGACTGAGGGCAAAAGGATAAGGAGGAGGCAGAGGATGAGATGGTTAGATAGCATCACTGACTCAACGGACATGAATTTGACCAAACTCTGGGAGAGAGTGGAGAAGAGAGGAGCCTGGCATACTACAGGCCATGGGGTCACAAAGAGTCAGAAACAACTTAGCAACTCAACAGCAATAACAACAAGTTACATCCTTGAATGCTAAGGACAATACATTATGTTTCAAGGTATTTCAGTAACTACTTAGCCAATAAAGAATTTTATCACTGCCTCCACCTCATGATTTTCTTTCCCCTTCACAGCTGTCCATCTGATCACCCAACAATAAGATTTTAAAAGGAAAGCAATTAATTATCTCCGGCTGAGGAAAATTAAAACCCACAGTATGTTAACAGGGTACTTCAGCTGTCTAGATCTGCAAGGCTACTTGAAAGGTAACGTGTTCTATTTCTCATATTAAAAGGTTACAGAAAAATCATGTGAACAAAAGTGGTATCTCTGATGGATCAGTGGGTAAAGAATCCACCTGCAATGCAGGAGGCTCAGGTTTGATCCTTAAGTGGGGAAGATTCCCTGGAGGATGAAATGGCTACCCACTCCAGTATTCTTGCCTGAAAAAACTGTAGCCTGGCAGGCTACAGTCCATGGGGTTGCAAAGTAGCTGGACATGGACATGACAGAGCACCCATGCACAAGCAATCAAGTAATTGAGAATCCTTTCCAATTCTTCCTGAAACAGCTATTCACTATGGCTCAACTTAAAGTACTACATTATGACTCTCAAAACATGAAATATATTCATTTTCAAGGACATAATAAACCAAAAATATTTCTAGATTATTCCTTTTACCTCTTCTTCACTAGCCTAAATAATCAAGAAAAAAACTGAATATGCCACTTTTTCTGGAATTTCATCGTCAAAACTGTACATTTTCCAATTACGATAAATGTTAAATTTTGTCTATTCATGTTTTCAACAAGAAGCTTTCAAAATGATTGATTTCCCAATGGAGAAAATATTTCACTAGAAAAACAAGATTATTGTTATTTGGTCTTACCCCATTAATATAAACAGACATTTATGCAGTGAAGGTTTAACTGGCTAGAACAATTTCTCAGACTCAGCATTTTTTACCTCTTCTTCTCTCTCTCCCTCCATTTTTATAGCTACAAAGGAAACTGTCAAGATTCATTCCTAGCTGCAGAGATGGGGAAGCCCAGCTCCATATAACACAATTGTTGCATAGTTCTAAAAGCTCTTCATTGGTTTTTTTTTTTTTTTTCCCAAAGTTCAAGTTAAAAAACAGAAGTTCATTTTCACTTTGGAAATCAAACTTGAAAGAAAAATGTGACCTCCCAGAACTTAGTTCCTTCCAAGGAACTCCCTCAAGTACATAAATTGTTAAGACATGGCCACTTGGGGAAAACATTTTCAAGTCTTGTTTGACAGGCAAAGTAACATGGGATTTGACAGGAGTAATTTTTTTAACAAGCTCAAGTCTGTCTTTTCTTTACATCTTCAACATGACTTAAAAAACATGTACTTTACCAAAAGCTTGTTGGATTCTATAAACATCTCAGATCCTTTTCCAGAGAATGCTGAGTAGAAGTGGAAAGCATCTTTAATGCTTTTTAAAAACACACACACCATATTACAACAGTAATCAAATGTAAATGCATGCTCATATAAAACAGAAGTAAGTAAAAGCAAAAATACATAAAGTATTATAATAAGGGGGCTTTTAAAACTGATAAAACTGCTGACCCTTATCCACTTAAACTATCCTAGAAAAAAAATTTAAAAAGGCACCATAAGCAGCTGCCTATTACAAACACTCAGATTGAAACACTCTGCATATAGTTGCCAACTGCCCCACATGACCCTGCAGGCTTTAGCTTCTCTGACCTGGCCTGGACCTTTCAGGGGTAATACGTGCCCACAGCCGAGACTCTGCTAATAAAGCACAAGACCTAAAACGTGCCCCATCCCATCACCTGTACACCCTAGAGACCACCCTGTTCCCTGCCTCCAAAACTCTGCACTCAACACATCCTACTACCACGAAATTATAGTCTATCCTCCCCTCTCCTAAAAAAGGTCTCTGGAGGCCTAACGCAGATCATCCATGCTGTAGATGAAGCCAGGGTCACACAGCTTAAACGAAAGGGTTGGGAAGACAAAAGACTGTGATTTTGTATCCTGGTTGTCATTTATAATTCTCTTTCCCACAGAAAATTCTCACGTGATGATTAGACCCTATGGCACTGCTGGTCTGGGGATCTCTCTTTCAGGTTGAACAGGCTTACATTACATTGCCCTGTGCCTGGTCATGCTTTGGAAACATGGTTTATAAGAGGAAATGTATTACAAGTTCACAACAACATACAAATTCACTTTTGTAACTTGACAGGTTTCTAGATTTGAGATTATGTGTGTAATAAAATCAACTCATTGGAACTCAACAAACCAAAACCCCTAACTATGTGATTTTACCAGATCCCAGTCTGAAAAAAGGATTCCCTGGTGGCTCAGGCAGTAAAGAATCTTCCTGCAATGCAGGAGACTCGGGTTTGATCCCTGGGTTAGGAAGATCCCCTGGAGAATGGAAAACCCACTCCAGTATTCTTGCCTGGAGAGTCCCATGTACAGAGAAGCCTCGTGGGCTACCGTTCCTGGGGTTGCAAAAGAGTTGGACATGACTGAGCAACTAACACTTACCTCACAGTTTGAAAAGAGGAAAACATCAAAATATCAAAATGTAATCAAAACACCATTTTTAGAGAACATGCCAATACAGTTAATCCAATATTCTAAATTCTCAGAACTGAATTATCATGGTATCTACGACAGTAATCCCAAAGTCCCACAACTACCCCAATTACCAAACCTAAACTATTAGCCATCTAGAAAACTCAATTAACCAGAACGCAAGCACACTCATTGCATGAGTGTTAAGTTGCTTCAGTCGTGTCTAACTCTTTGCGACCCCATGGGCTGTAGCCCACCAAGCTCCTCTGTCCACGGACAGACAAGAATACTGGAATGGGTTGCCATTTCCTGCTCCAGAGGATCTTCCTGATCCGGGGATCAAACTCGAGGATGTTCCTGATCCGGGGATCAAACTGGCATCTCTAGTATCTCCTGCATTGGCAGGCAGATTCCCACTAGCGCCACCTGGGAAGACCATATGCTATAAGAATCCAATCAAATAATTAAGTCCAACCCTTTATACCAACATTTAATCCCAATCCTTTATTCCAAAGTCTTAACTGTATTTACATTCCAATTTTAAAATACGCTAAGAAAAAGTAAGAAGTTTAAAAAAAAACTGTAAGGGCCAGTCCAAAGTACCTATCAGCTAATATTTCTTGTTCATTATGGGCCAGGTACTGTTCTATATATCTCATTTTATCCACACAACAATCATTAACACAATGCCCATTTTACCAAGGAAAAAACATAAGCACAGAGAGATTAAGTAATTCATTCAGGGTCACACAGCCTCTCTTTCCTCTGCTCTGCAGCCATTATCAAACGGCTTCACTCATCTTTGACCTCTCCAAAGTACAGTGGATCGTACAGTACTAACAGCTAATGTACAGACAGCGTCCATAAATAAGAAAACAGTCAATGGAAAAGCTGGATTATATTGGGTAAAGCAAAACAGGATTCCACCACCAACAACAGAACACCCAGCACTCATATATTCATGCTTGTATAGTTTTCTCATGTTTATTCAAATGTGTACATCCCATCCACAAGTAAAACCCCCATGTCTGCCTCAAGCTTTCCTAGTTACGTTATTTTTCGTTAGGAGGCCTTCACTAAAATATCAAAATGGGGGTTTTATGTAATCAGTATTTAGAAAGAATAATCCTCTCCCTTCAGATTTTGTTTAGAAAGTCCATCCCTACCCTGTGATTGTGGTGAGTCACCTCCCCACTCTCTAGATGCTGTTTAAAGTTCCTGGGAAAAGGGAAATCAGAGAGGCTGCCCTTAGCCTGAGGACGAGGAACAAGCCCAGGGGGCAGGTTATTAGTCTCCAAATAAGTCAGCTAGCGAGTGCGCCTCTAAGGCACAGACTGGCAGGATTAGGAGATTCTTAAATCAAGGCTCTGAGTGTATGGTAATGAAGCATGTGGTTCAAAAACCAAATTGCTCCAGACCAGAGGAAGAAGCTCAGCCCCCTGGGAATCAAGCTTCTGCAGCCCCAGTCACTGCCAAGCACAGGCTACAGATCTCTACGTACATTCACTCCTCTGGCCCCAGGCCAGCTGATAGTGCAGACATCAATCCTCCAACTCCAGATTCAGAATCACCTGGAGGACTGTTAACAGCAGATTGCTGAGCCCATGCACAGGGATCCTGATTTAGCAGACCTGGGGTGGGGTCAAGATTTTGCATTTCCTGCAAGTTCACAGGAGATGCTGATGCTGCTGGCCAAAGAATCTTTTTGAGAACTGCTGAATGAAGTTAATGGTGAGTCCCAACTCTCACAGCTGCTGCCACCAGCAATCACTGCACGGTTAAAGGTATTTCCCATTAATACAGCTAAAGAGTGCTAGAGAGTGGAGTATCAACCAGTTAGTCTCATCACTGCTTCTCCTCCTCCATCACTAACAAGTAAACTAGGCCATTTCCTTAGGACACAAGCTTGAGATAGTATATTGCAGCGTTACAGTATGTAAATACAGCAAGCATGGGGTGAGAAGGAAAGGCAAGAAGAGAAAACGTCCCCTTAAAACACCCCACTAAATAAAAATAAGCCTGAAATTGAATTTGTTCCTATATTATCTCTCTTCTGACACTTATCATGAATGTCTGGCAAAAGAAGAGAGACCAGAAGATGGGAACCATTAACAAAAAGACTTTGTATTTAGAGACTAGATTACCTTTCATCAGGACAGCTCAAAGAACCACACAAACTTGATTAATTCTCTGCAGATTCACAAAAACACTGTCACACAGGCTGCTAATTCACCTCCATGGGTCATGCCACTGGGCTAGTGGCACAGTGATTAAAAAATAACCTGAATAAAGCAGAAAATACCTATCACACCCTAGCCAAAGTCAGAAATTTTTCAATATTAAAATGAACAGAAGTTCACGAAACTTAAAGTTATTCACATAAAATGTTTAAAAACACAGAACTAACCTTTACCATATTTTGTCTCAACAACTTACCAGTTTTGTGACTCTGGGCAAATTACCTCTCTGTGCCACTCAGTAAAAAGGATGTGGAGGTGGTGACATGTCTCTCTTACACAGTTATTCTGAGTATTAATGAAACCAGACTATAATAAGTAACCTACAAATGTAAGCTACAAAAGTTATTCAGTCAATGTTAACATAATTATTAAGTGGACTTTGCAATTTACAAGCAATAGATTTAGATTACTAAATGTAATGGAATGTGAAATGTACTAATGGCACTCGGACATTTTTCTCACTCATTTCACACCTTCATCCCCTGCCACCATTATCATGGGAATATTTGCCCTGTCCCCCTATTTTTCCGTAGACTATTAATGTTTCAGCTAAACCATCCAACATTAAGAGTAAAAGAAACAAGCTTAATCTTCACCTTTCCACAAAACAAGAACCAAAGCTGCAGCAAAAGATATTTGACAGACCTTTGTTTTTAAATTCTGGTGAGCCAAATCTAAACAGACCCCATATGCTGCCAAGACTAGGCACCCGCCAAGGTTAGAAATCTTGAGACAGATGTCTAATCGCCATTCTGGTGAATAGGGAAGGGAGATGTTTATTTGTTTTTTAAGGGAAAAAGAGAAATGTAACTTCAGAGGAAAAACAGCAACATAATATTTATTAGTATAACAGGAACACTACTCAATTAAAGAACCGATGAAGAAGGAAGGGGACAACTATCTTTCAACTCAACAATCTGTAGTAAAGATTCAGAGAACTGTCGTTATGGGCAAATGATGTTAGACATAAAATATGATGAATTGTTCCAGCAGATGAGGATAAGAACAAAGACTTAACAATCCACTGGACTAATGGATAGAACTCCAACCCATACTCTCCTAAATACTACTCATGAGTGCATCTGGCAAGTTCACAAATACTAAACATAGAGAAGAAACCCTAGGAAGCAGAAGGAGAAAAACTTCTGCTTGGTAACTCTGTGTGAACACACAGACCCCTGGAAACATCATAAGGACTTCACTTGGAAGCCAAAGCAAAATGAGAGATTGTCAGATGCACTCCAACACTTCTCCTATTTAAAACAGCCTCTGGATGTCAATGGCCTGGCGGAAATTCTCAGATAGCTAGGTTTTAAAAGACCAGGACAAAAAATTATATAGAGACAGTGATACCATTGTTCTCTTTAAAATACTATCTAGTGCTATACTGATAGATAGATAGATGGACAGACAGACAGACAGATAGATAGATAGGATCTTCCTGACCCAAGGATCAAGCCTGGGTCTCTCCGGGCAGATTCTTTACCATCTGAGCCACCAGGGAAGCCCCAGATAGATCAATACATATTAGCAAAAAAGAAGAGGGGGGAAACAGGCACACTCCAGGTTGTGATACTGTTTCTTCTTTATATCCTCTGTACTTTACAAGTTTGAAGTTTATGATGAAGATACACTAATCTCATAATCAGAACTATTTGATGACATACTTTGCAAGGTTGAAAGCTTTTCAATGTACTTTCATTTATACAAAACTACACTGGCAGGCCGTGTAATTCAATGATAAAGTTTTTGAGTCTACCCTCATGAATAACGCTTAAGCTCATCATTTCTATACTAATTCAGTACCAATCTTTGGTCTTAAGCATACTGACAACTAGGAAAAAAATAACTCAAATATCCACATTTACTTCACTCAAATATCTGCGAGTATTACTCTACACTGTTCTCTGCACTCAAGGTAGTTATAACCAACCCAGTGAAGTTAAAATACCAAGCAGACTGCAGATCACATGCATTTATTTAGCTAATGAAGTCACTCTCTCAGTAAAATGCTCCACACTGAAATTCAAATGCAGTCCTGTATCAGTAATAGTCTCCTCCCACGTGAGGAAGTAATTCACGTTCTGCATGCAGGATATCCAGACAAACAACAGAAAATGCCCACCTGTAAACAAACTCAACTTACACTGTGTTCTTACACAAACATTTAACAGAAGTACCTCCTCCCTTTTTCATTCTCAATACAAGAAAAGCTTACTCATCTCTTGGGAGGCTCATATTTAAAATGGATCTAAATCAAAGCACTGACGATAAAAAACATTTAAGATGGTGCTTAAATTAACAATCCATTTCAAGGTTAATTAATCTCATTTTTCCCTAATCAATTGCATTCTCTGACTCCCCACCCCCACCCCCGCCAAAAAAAAGCTAATTTCGATTTCAGAAATAAAAAAGAAACTGGCTTAAAATACATATAGAAAAATAATGAAAGTAATCACTCTGATCATATATACAAATAAAGGATAATGAGGAAATTAAAGGATAAACAAGATAATCCAGAAATTACATATTATAGCAAATGGAGGGAAAATAATATTTTTAAGCTTGCATGGAGAAATTCTGGAAGAACACAGAGAAACTAATAAAAGTGGTTATTCTCTAGTGATAAGAGGGCAGGACAAGGCAGACGGGGGATAGAAGCAGGAGTGAGCCTTCCCAAAGCATAACTTCTTGTGTATTTTTTCAATAATGTAAGTGGACAGCCTGTTCAATACACTAAGTGAAAAACTATGCTAAGATTATTCAGACTCGTCCTAATTTCCCACCAACCACAGCCCTCATATAATGCAGATGTACAGAATCCCAGCTATGGGGTCAGGCTGCCTGGAGCTCCCCGAGATACCACCAGCTGGCTAAGGAGAGCTGAACATCCTGAGAGGTGCAAGGAGACGCCCATGCGCACATGGTGGTCACAGGAGCCAGACCACCAGCAGGGAAGTGGCAGAGCACCTCAACAGTGCTTCTCAGATGCCAACAGAACCAGGCAGGAATTAGCTATGCATGGCAGGCCCCCTGGAGAAGGCAATGGCACCCCACTCCAGTACTCTTGCCTGGAAAACCCCATGGACGGAGGAGCCTGGTAGGTTATAGTCCCTGGGTTCGCAAAGAGTGGGACACGACTGAGCGACTTAACCCAACCCAGCAAAGCCCCCGCTTAACTCCATCTCCTTTTCTACTCACCTGAGTGCTAAGTCCTCAAAACATTTTTATCAGATGTCTAACACAGCCACGTAAAAGGTAAAAGTCCCCCACTATATTTTACCACGTGTTACTGTCATGTTAATCAGTTAGTTACTACATAATCCTTCACACAGTACTTTCCCAGCTTTTAATCAGAAGGGGTAAAAAGTAGAAGAAAGAACAAAGAGATTTCCCTGTAGGAATAACCTCAAACAGTTGTCTGTTCTCCCCAAGCCAAGACATCATTTTTCTCTGTGGGCAGGGAGGATAATGTCTTGTGAAAAAAATCAGAAGAATAAATGAAAATAGAAGAATACTAATGGAGGAAAATTTCTACCATCTTACGGTGGGGTGGGGGGAGTGAAAAAAATCTTATTCCAGAAGGATTTATATTTGTGTTTTAGAATATAATTTTTAGATGAAGCAAAAATTAGGCTTCATTTAGGCTAAAAACACCTAAAATCAGTATTTTACATGTATAGGAGTGCCACTGTCCTTCAAACTTACAGGCAGGTTTTCTAAACTAGATACCAATTTAAATTGGTAATTTGGAAGTCAGAACAGATTTTTCTTCTAGGCATAATGTTATCAATAATGGTTAATTCCATTCCTTAATATTTACTTGCATATCAGATCATTCACACGAAGTAGTAAAGTACCTGAATAAGGACCCTATTTCCCTTGTACTCCTTACAATTCAGCACTAACAGAATAACCCCAAACACACCTCATGAACGAAGGACTACCTCACTGTCTTCAATGGACCAGATTCCTAAGCCACAACACAGACTGGTGTTTCCAAAACTCTGGTTAATCAGAATCACCTGGGGGTACTTGTCAGCCAGGCGTATTCCTGGCCTCACCCCAGACTTGCTGACTCAGTGTCTCCAGAATCTCTGGGAATCTGTTTTTAAACAGGGCCCTGGTGCATCTGATGACTCAGAATATGTGGGAAACACCAGATGAATGCAGTAGTACTAACAACTGTTCTGCACCCAAAGGTGCTCAGGGAACGCTGAGATCTGAGCAGAGCCCCTCAAGTTCTGAATGAGAATATGAAATTAGGTAGGAGGAGGGTTTAGGCTCTGACAGCTCCCTGGGCCACTGAGATAAAGGCGATGTTCTTAGAGCTTCCCAGATGGTGCAGTGGTAAAGAATCCACCTGCCAATGCAGGAGACACAGAGATGTGGGTTTGCTCCCTCGGTGGAGAAGATCCTCTGGAGAAGGAAATGGCAAACCACCCCAGTATTCATTGACAGAGGAGTCTGGCGGGCTACAGTCTGTGGGGTCACAAAGAGTCAACATGACTGAGCTCCTGATCATTGAGCTAAGAACCCAGTGGGAGCTCAGTTGGGTCTGCAGTTCCTACAAAGATAAGGAAGGAAATGGAGGTGCACAGGGCCCCCAAACATTTGCACAAAGGCTCCAGGAGAAGGGCTCACTTCCCCCATCCCCACAAGCCAAACCCCTGTAGGGCAGAAAGAAACCACCACCCTTCACACATTCCTGTCAGGAACTACATGTACTTTAAGATCCTGGGCAGAACCTTCTGGTTTTCAAATGGGAAGTAGCTGTGTATTTATCTCTGACCCAAGCTTTAAATTCTCAGTTTCAGTGAACGGCCACCTGAGGTAGTACATGGACATCCACGTACACCCAGATGCTAACTCAGCCTTCACCGCCACCAAAACAACAGCAGAAGTCAAACACACATTAGCTGTGTACCAGGCACTGTGCTAAGTACTTCAGAGGCATGTCTCCAATTTCTTGGCTATTTGATAATAGTTTGAGAGGTTTCAAAACGAAGAGAAGGAAAAGGGAGAAGGCCAAAAGACTTGAGATCCCCCCCAACCTCTGATATTCAACAGGCTTTTGCCATATCCTCTTGGTGTCAGTCTCCCTCATCTGAGTACAGAATGTCAGGATTTGAGGAGACAGTACCTTGGAATGGTTAGGACAGCCTCTGGACACAAGTCTGCCTGGGTTCAAATCCCAGCTCTGTCACTTACCAGCTGTGAATGTGGACAAGTCATTTGCGCCTTAGCTGCATGGTCTTTCAAACAAACAACAGTATCTGCCTCAGGAAGCTGCTGTACATAGTCACGTGTCTGGCCTACGGCACTGACATCAGCTGTCCTCATTACCAGGCAATACAAATCAACAAAAAGACAGCCCAGTACCAGAAGCTGGAATTGTGCTGCTGCCTAGATATCAATATCCCTTTTCTGTTGTTGTTTGGAGAGATGCTAAACACTCTCACAGATATATTTAATTCAGAACGAAAGGTACTGAGGCTGGGACCTCCAGGGCCTTTTCTCAAAAGAGCCTTCATTCAGAAACAGAAGGCCCATATCTTTTGCTACATTTGTCTGATGTGCTACAAAGGGCATTTTTAGAATCACAGACCACAAATGTTAACATGTGAAAGCAAGATGGTCATTGGCACCATCCTGCTGATTTTGAACTTTAAACCTTGCAAAATTAATTCACTCTGGGATATAAACCAATTTGAGGAGAAAGAGAGCTAAATAAATAAGTTAGTAGGTGACTAGTTAGGTGCAAGTCATTTTATTTTACACTTAAACTGTGATTTTTAAAATATATTAAAATGATAGCCAGAGAAAAATACTACATGATTATTCTGTTTCTAAATTTTCTTTCAAAATATTAAGACTCTCAAAGACTTCTCTCATTGTGTAAGTTTTCTTATTCGTTAGTCCCAATCCTAATACATACACATGAAATTTTAATATTGGCTCTTCCTCTTATACAGAGGAAAAACTAGGTAATTACTAAATAATCATTTTGACCTAAACCAAGTAGTTATAGTTTCAATACCCATATGTCAAAGAGAAGATTGATGTTTTGGCTTAAACAATATATGCTCATAATATTTTTTCAAAAATAACTCTCTTTTTTAGATATCTAACATATGGCAAATGCATTTAAACAATTCTCTTTCCAAAATGATGTTAACACTTTACAAAGATGAAGAGGAAGCTATGAATGGACTGTAGGCAGGATATATGCAAATCTGAAATAAGTACCTGCCTGATCTGTTTGGAAAATGAATAACCCCCTCAAGATGTGATGCTCCATGCACTCCATGTGGGTAAAATGTGAGTTGAAAGAGTCTGTGTGATCACAAAGAATTTACTTCAGAACAAATGTTAAGAATCAGAGAGAGAATACTGATCAAAGTTGCATTTACAAAATCATCTGAGATACCACTGTTATCAAAAGTTGGCTTAAAACTAACATTCAGAAAACTAAGATCATGGCATCTGGTCCCATCATTTCATGGCAAATTGATGGGGAAACAATGGAAACAGTGACAGATTTTATTTTGGGGGGCTCCAAAATCCCTACAGATGGTGACCGCAACCATGAAATTAAAAGACGCTTTGCTCCTTGGAAGAAACGTTATGACCAACCTGCTGCCGCTGCTAAGTCGCTTCAGTCGTGTCCGACTCTGTGCGACCCCAGAGATGGCAGCCCACCAGGCTCCCCCGTCCCTGGGACTCTCCAGGAAAGAACGCTGGAGTGGGTTGCCATTTCCTTCTCCAACGCATGAAAGTGAAAAGTGAAGTGAAGTCGCTCAGTCGTGTCCGACTCCTAGCGACCCCATGGACTGCAGCCTACAAGGCTCCTCTGTTCGTGGGATTTTCCAGGCGAGAGTACTGGAGTGGGGTACAATTGCCTTCTCCGTATTACCAACCTAGACAGCATATTAAAAAGCAGAGACATTACTTTGCCAATAAAGTCCGTCTAGTCAAAGCTATGGTTTTTCCAGTAGTCATGTATGGAAGTGAGAGTTGGATAATAAAGAAAGCTGAGCGCCAAAGAATTGATGCTTTTGAACTGTGGTGTTGGAGAAGACTCCGGAGAGTCCCTTGGACAGCAAGGAGATCCAACCAGTCCATCCTAAAGGAAATCAGTCCTGAATATTCATTGGAAAGACTGATGTTGAAGCTGAAACTCCAACAATTTGGCCACCTGATGCAAAGAACTGACTCATCTGAAAAGACCCTGATGCTGGGAAAGACTGAAGGCAGGAGGAGAAGGGGATGACAGAAGATCAGATGGTTGGATGGCATCACCAACTGGATAGATATGAGTTTGAGTAAACTCCAGGAGCTGGTGATGGACAGGGAGGCCTGGCATGCTGAAGTCCACAGGGTCACAAAGAGTCAGACACAACAGAGCTACTGAACTGAACTGAACCCCTCATTAGAACCACAAAATGCCAAAACTGGAAAGGCCCATAGGGGTTATTTTAGTCAATGTCTCTATTTTATCAACAAGGAAAGGCAGTTTTGAATAAATTGCTCCAACATGCATTAGAAAGTGGCAGAGGTGCAGTCGGACTCAAATCTCAGGATCCTGAATCCAGTGAGCCTCCCCATCTATTTTAACATTCCTCCCAGTGCTCTAAGAACACAGGGGTACTTGTTAAAATACTGGAGACTCTGGCTCAACAGGCTTCGGAAGGGTCTGGGAATTCATAACTTTAATGAGAGTTCCAGGCAGTTCTTAAGGTCTGGCTAGTATGGGAAACACTGCTTCATCTCATGCAGTCTCTTAACCTGAGGTGCAATCCGGTCACCCCGCTGTCAGTTTCTATTAGTACATTTAGGGACCATCCAGGGATTAGAGGTGGGTGGAGACCTCATTTCCACACCAACATCCTCCCTAGTATGTGGTATGTTTCAATGAAAGCAAGTCTTATGCCAATTTCACCAGAAATAACAAACATTTATCAGCAAGCAGGCAGGCACAAAAACAAGCACACAACCTGCTCTTCAAAGTGCAGTCAAGTCTCTACTCTGTCTTCTGAATTGACAAGCGCCTTGCATGAAAGGTTCATTCTGAGGAAGAAGCAAAGATGTTCTGACATCGGGACCAGTCAACCCTCTGGTTGGGTCAGGGGAACAGCCGTTGTGAGGTAGGACAACATGCATCACCCAGAAAGTATTAGGGTACAGAGTCTGCCTAATACAGATACTACAAACCCAAACTTGTTTATGTAAAAATACTGCTCATACAATCTTTCTGCTGCTAGCTATCTTGACCACCACTTTTCTCACCTATAAAAATTGTATACATTCTACCAAGGCTGTCATGTGTGGGTGCACATGCTGAGAACCACACCTAGCCCATGGAGGCACAGTTAACAAATACTAATGTATGAATGGTGCTCCCCTAGAGTTGTGCAACACAGCAACCCTCCCTGAACTTGGAACACTTCTAGACTCTTCTGAGGGGAAGAACAATCTACTTTTCTGAAACTGTAAGGGAAAAAAGCCAACAAATCATCTTTTTTCCTATTCTGTTTCAACTGTTTCAACATTTCATATTCACCCAGAAAGCACTGTTAAGGTGAAGTTTGGGACTAAAATCAGAAGACTCATTTGTCTGTCTGTATATCCCTCTTACTAATTCCAGAACTTCATTTCTTTGTCTGTAAAACAGATACAGTACAACCTGGCCCTCCTACCTCCCCAGGTTTTGAATCAAATAATGGATGTGAAAAATATTCTTTCAATTATAAAAGTGCTACATAGTGTAATGTTATTATTAATTATAAAAAGAAACAAATCCCACAGGGTTTAAAAATAAAACAGGGCTGAGAGGTTGAGTGTATACTGATTTCTGCAAAGTCTGTTCTGATTGTTTACAGAGCCAAGATGTAACCACCCCCATTTCTGGCCACTGTCACTACTTTCAATGGGAACTTATTTTGTCAGCAAAATTAATGACATTTGACTTCGATGGGAAGAAGTATTCTGGTGGTTAAGCTCACAACCTTAAAGAGGTAGAGAGTTTACTTTTTCATTTGCTTTTAGCGTAATTGTCTCGTTCGTGCAGACTTGCAGCAGTAAGTATACTAGTCTCTCCCAAAGGTTTTGTAGTGATTCTTGCTGACACTGAGCACTAAGAAACTAAATATTAGTTCAGTTCAAACATCGACTGAGGTAGTACATTCCAGACACTGTTTTAACCTTTAAAAAACATAGATACAGCCACCCTTGACCCTGGGAGCTTGCTACCTAGCAGAGGGGAGCAGAAATGAATAGATCTCAGCCCACACTAGTAAATGCAGGGACAAAGGTACAAAAGAGCTGTCCACACTGGATACCATGGGAGCTCTCTCTCCAACCTGGTAGTGTCAGAGGAAGCATTAGGAGAGTCTTTAAGGATAAGTAGAAGAAAAAAGTCAAGTATGTTATCCTCAATCATGACAAAAAATTATTTTGGATGACTACCTATGAGGTTATGAGGAATGGCAAACTTGACTAGAGGCAGGGGGCTGGCCCACAGGACTAAAATGCTGCTTCTGTATTGAAAAGATAAAGTGTATCCATTTTTTCAATAGTTCCACTCACACCTCTGATTATGTAGAGACCCCTCAGGCAGTGAAATATACACACACCTCTGCTACACTCTGGCTTCTGATCAACTATTAGTCGTTATTTGCTCCTTGGGAGACTCATTACAAGGTTTACCTGACAAGAAAGGTGAAATTAATAGTCATCGTTATCCTTGGGACTGTTTATGAAATATATCTAAACTGTTCCCCATTCCCACATGACCCTAAAAGGGATGGGATATATGCAATGGGTCAGCAGGCCAACCAATCAGAAGGTCTGAGCTCCAGGCCTGCCTGTGCCATTAGCCCACCACCTAACCTGGTGTTAATCACTTCGACTCTCTTGGACTCGATTTCCTCCCGTGTTAAGCGTTAATGAAAGAGATGACCTTTACAGTCGGCTCCAAGTCTAAAAGTCCGGGCCTCCGTTCTAATGGAACATGTTATTCTCTACATCTGACTAAAAAGGGAGCAAAATGACTTCAAAATATAGCTTTTACACAGAAACAAGACATTAAAAAAAAAAATCTTACCTGAGTCTAAATAATGCATAGTGCTTCAACTCATTTTAGTATATAAAAAAGTTAAGTGTGTGAAGGTGAAAAGCCACAGAAACATGTTTATAATTCAGCTTTCTTCTCTACATGTGTACTTCTACTATCAGACATAATTATATTCAATAAAACCCTTCCATCTCCATCACTGAAAAAAAAAAAGATGAGCCAGGTTTTCTGGATGAAATCAAAGATTCAAAGAAACTTGTGAAAAGTTTTTAAAAGAGTTATTTTAGTCACTAATTAGGATGATCTTAGTTAACTCAGGGAATTGGGGGGGATTTGGCTGCAAACCTTAGCTATTGGTGCATATCTATGAAAAGAGAGAAAAGTGATACATTTAAAACAAAACTGTCAAAATTAGGAATTCTGAACCTTCAGGGAGTTTTTTCTAGTCTTTCAATTCCCACAATAGATCAGTTCACCTAGCAATCAGATCTGCCTCATCACAGCATTCCTCAAGGGTGAAATTCTCCTTCACCTACACACAGACACTACACAGGAAAGATATAGAAGCAACTCGTGATTACTGGGATGACCAGGACAGTCTAGTAAGACAGTACATCCTGATGCATGAGGTCATTATTCACTTTAAGTAGATATATTCTACTTATGTCCAACAATTTTGAGACTACTCTGATTTTTCTTCTTGGTTTTTTTTTTTTTTTTTTTTTTTTTTTTTTTTTTTTTTAAGAGAGCAGGGCAGGGATACAGGGAACTCTCCCTGGGTGGGAACAGTCCACAACTTATAAGGACGTGTTGACAGCAATATCAAAGAGATGAACTGTAAAATGTAAAATCACTACATGGTAACTTCACAACTTGGAGAAAGATGTATGACAACAAGCAATCTCACTGGTATTAAAGTACTAAAAATGAACTCTTCCAGTTTTCAGGTGGTAAAATATACTTAAGCTTCTCTAGAAAGAAGAAAAACAATTAAAACCAGCTATTCAAGATTGCATATGAAGTGATTCGAAGAGACACAGTATTTCATCCTGAGCTGCTGAAATCTAGGCCGTGTATTACACCTCCCCTCCCACCCTGCAATCCATCTCCACTTTACTCTTCACACTTAGGATTATGATCAAGTCCACCTATCAAAAGGGGAGAAACCACACAAACATCACACTGATAGTTTCTCTACTTTGGGCCAGCAGGAAATTCCAGTTACTTCATTCACTGGAGCTAGTTAAGCTACTGAATTGAAATGCTTGCATGAAGAGATCACCACCTCAGGACAGATTCTTGATTTTCAGGGTTGGAGGAGGTCAGACAAGGACGATTGGGATTTTGAATCTCAGTACAAAGTCAAAGACCCCTTAATTACAAAGAACTGGTCGGCGAAGCGGCTAGGGGTCGGCAAGAATAAGCACCAAAAGAGTAAGCCCTGGACTAAAAGCGCACTTTTATTTTTAAGTGAGAGCACCGGTTAGAGAAGTGACCAGCAGCCCCAACACTCTCTGAGAACCTGAGATTTTCACAAACGGATCTCCTGAAGTCTCGAGGACTGGAATCATCATAAATCCGTACCCATCCAGTACCCTGGCTCCTCCAACAGGCTACCTTCCTCTGCCCCTTTTCCCACGACCTTGGCTCCTCCTCTGCCGACAGCGCCCCGGGGGCTCCTCTCAGCCTCCTACACAGAGAGAAGGACCGGACGGATGGACAGCCCAAAGCCATCAGGGCGCCCACTCCATCGAGGCGGCCAGCAACCTTCGGAACCCGAGAGCGCCGCGCGCGCCCGCCACCTGCACGGCCACCGGGTCCCGGATCACGCCTTCCCCACCCGGGAGCCCGACCCTCGCGCGGGCCGGGGCTCCGAGGCTCCGCGCGGACGCCCGAGAGCCGGCCCAGAGCCGCCAGGGGGCGGGAGGGAGCAGCCGGCCGGGCGCCTCCCCGCCTCGTTCCCCTCCCCCGAGCCTCCCTCCACTCACGGATTTTCACTCGGCGGTGGTCTAGGCGCGCGGTGGCGGCGTGCAGGGCGTCGAGGCGGCGGTGCAGCGCGGCGGTGCGGCGGCCCAGGGCGGCCGCCTGGCCCTCGAGCTCGCCGAAGATGTCCCCGGCGCAGCGCGACAGGTCGGCGAGCTGCGCCAGCAGGCAGACCAGGGCGTGCGAGCTGACCTGCTCCAGCGAGCGGAAGAGCGGCGCGCCCGCCGCCCCGGCCGCCTCGGGTCGGCGCAGCCGCGCGGGCTCCACGGTCCTCTGGTGGAAGGGCATGGCCGGGGGGCGGCGCGGGAGCGCGGCGCTCAGTCCGGCCCCCGTCTGCGCGGGGCGCGAGTCCGCATCCAACACAAAGAAAAGTCCGGGCGGCGGCGGGGCGCCGAGGGCCGGCGGGGCTCCTGCCCGCCGGGGAGCAGCGAGGCGAGCGGGCGGGACGGACGGACGGGAGGGCGGCGAAGTGGGGAGTGGCGGCCGCCCGGGGAGCCGCGGGGAAGGGCTCCGGAGGGTCCGAGCGGCGGCCGCCTGGCGCCCGGCGGCGACCTTCCAGCCGCCGGGGCTCCCGGGCCGCGCGGCCAGAGGAAGTTCGAGGAGCAGCTCCGGGCTGGGGGCGCGGCGGCGAGTTGGAGACGCGAGTCCCGCTGAAGTTTGCAAGGGAGGCAGGAAAGAGCCGGCGGCTCCTTCCCTCCCTCCCGATTGGAGAGGGAGGAGGAAGCGGGGGAAGTGCCGCCGACACCGGGCAAGAGGGAGGGGAGGCGAGAGAAAGGAAAGGGGGAGGAGAAAAGGGCCGGCCCGGGGAACCACCTGCGGCTCCCGCGGCCGCCGCGCCCGGCGCCCGCGGGGAGGTGGTGGCCCCGCGCCTGGGCGCACCCTGGCCGGCCGGGCACTGTCGCCGGGCCCCGGGTCTCCGGTGTCGCTGCCGCACTTCCCGCCAGAGCCTCCCGGCGGCTGGACCGAGCCCTCGACCGCCCCCGGCCCAGTGCGGGGAGGGGTGGGGCGCGGCGGAGGCGGCAAGCCCGGCTGCGGCTGCTCACCTGCGCTCCTGCCCGCGAGGCCCGGGTCGGCGCACCCCCCACGCGGGGACACCCCGGGGCCTCTGTGGGTCCCCAGGAGTTCTCCAGTCCCCCCACTGCAAAGCGGCCAAGGCTTCCGGGCTGCTGTGGTGGATCTAAATGAGGACAGCGTTAGATCGTCCAGTAGCTAGTGGTTTTGTAACAGACAAGGAGAGCGCGCCTCCTAATTAGGGGGACGAGGAGGACTCTAAGGACTTCTTTTTGGAGGGGGGCTTCAGATGTTTGTTGGCAAGATGGCTCCTCCCGTGCCTCTTTCCCCTCCGTCTGGAAAGGTTCTGGCAGACATGTGCCGAATCTGGGTTTCTTCCCCAAGGCATGTGTGTGTGTGTGTGTGTGTGTTGGGAAAGTGGGGAGCGCAGCGGGGTAGGGGGCGAATCAACCTAGAACCCTGAATTATGTACCTGGAAGACGTTTAAGTTAAATGCTATTGAGGTCATAGTCAGAAGACACCCCACTAACTCAAACCTTCTGGTTAGAAGCATTTGAGGAGTTCAGTACCCCGAAGCTAAAATCCCACTGGCCTCATCGCGATGTTTGCTCAGCAAAGGAATCTCGCTTCTTTGATTTCTGCCCCGCCAAGTGACCCGAATTGCTGCGCTGTTGGGCTTTAGTTTGGGAGTCAGCCTCCCAGAGGCTGATTGTACTACAAAGTGGCTCCCCTTTCTCTGAGAGACAGGAGTGCAAGGCCAGTAGGCCTGAGAGAGCCCCTCAGATGAAAGTTAGTGGACAGAAATGGGTTTTGGTCTTTTCCCCTTGTTGTACAACTGATCATTTTCACAACAAGGGCGAATAACAATCTCATAATCACCTACTCTGACCACCTTTGAGGTGTTCTGAAGCACAAAGGAACTGCTGCTGTCCCTGAAAAAAAAAATGCTTTGAAATTTATGAAGCACTGTATAAACATCAGTTACAGTGTGCGATTGCCTCAAGAGGTATTTGCTGTGTGCCTGTGTGTGAAGCATGGGCTAGAAATAAAAGTACAGTCAGCAAAGCTGACTCCATCCCACCCATGAGGGTGCTCCCAGTGCAAGGGACCAGAAATAACATGCTGAATTCACAAACCTACAATTCACCTATTAAGGTATACAATTCAGTGGGGCTTTTTAGTATATTCACAGTGTTAGAACATGAATAGATATTGGAACATTCGTAGAGAAAACAGGAAAAACTAATTAGATGAAGCAATATTATTAAAACATTTTTCCCTTAAATGCTTGAAAACTAGGTCTAGCTCAAGATGACACTATGAGAACCATGACACTGCCCACCCCAGTGGGCCATACTCCCCTTTGCTGCTGACAAAACTCACCTTGTGAACGGGTATGTCCAGCCACTTGTAATAAGTCATAATCTTTCTGTCCCATCCTGGTCTGACAGTGAGTGGTCAGGTGTGACCCAACTATAAGCCAATAAATTTTAAGGGGAAGTGGGAGGCTTCAAGAAATATTCACCTCCTTGATGAGACGAGAAAGAAAAGTCTCTCATTCTCACCTTTCTGGTCAAGCCCTGCCTCCTGCCTTTGGATGTACTCAGATCATGATGGAACGTCTGAAACAGTAGCAGGATCTTGAGACCATGAGAGGCAGCCCTGGAAAATAAAAGCCATCATGCAAATGCTGCACTTACCTCCTAAGGATGACCCTGTATTCACTTAAGGGCTTCCCAGGTGGTAAAGAACCCACCTGCCAATACAGGAGACATAAGAGACACAGGTTCGATCCCTGGGTTGGGACGATCCCCTGGAGGAGGACTTGGCAATCCGCTCCACAGTTTGTGCCTGGAGAATCCCATGGACAGAGGAGCCTGGCAGGCAACTGTCCATAGAATTGCAGTCAGACACAACTGGAAGAAACTTAACACACACATATATGCACTTACAAAAGGTAAATCCTTGTATTCTGGGGACCAGGAACGTTAGCATCACCTGTGATCTTGTTAGACCTACAGAATCTCAGGCTCAGACTGACTGAATCTAGTTTAACAAGCTCCCCAGGTGATTCAGATGTATTTTACAGTTTGAGAAGCACTAGCTAAACTCCTGTGGGGTGAATTTTTCTTTTACTTTAGTCAAATGCATAGGAATTTATGAAGAGACGAAATAGTAGGTGATCAAGGGATTGAAGATTCTGGAGAGAATTAAGTGAGTATGGAAGGATGAGACCAAGAATACAAATGAAGTTGCCAGATGGCCTAGGAGTCCAACAAGGAGAGAGCAAAAATCATCTGTTTGGAGCGGATATAAGGAAGAGGAAATGGTGGGGAGTTTCTTAGCAACTCAACAGGTGGTGAATATAAGAATTACTAAACAAGAGCTTGGGTGAACTGAGTGGCTTGAGTAAGAAGTACATGGATCTAAGTTTCCCTGCACTCTAGAAGCCCCAAAGCAGAGCACAATGGTTGCAAATTAGCACAGTGGGAACTTCAGGGGGATCAAGGTCACAATTAAGATCACCATTAAAAGGCTGCTTGGAGTATGCGATCGATTAAAGAATGCAGTGGACAAACGTTAAATAAATGGCCTGAGTTCCATGGGAGAGTTTCAAGCATGCAGTCCTGGGTTGGCCCAGGACTTCATGAAATGGGCCTGAAGTGGCTGCAGAGGAATAACAGGAAAAAAAAATTAAAAACACAAGCAAGAATGTCACCATTAGAGAAGGGTGAGGAGTCCAATACCCTGAAGCTAAAATCCCACTGGCCTCATCGCAATGTTGAGGTTTCAAATATGAAATTTCAGAACAATGACTTATGATTATATGAATGGAGAAAAGAAATGTCCTTAATAAGAAAAGCAAGCAAACTGTATCACCCATGTCTTCTTGATAATTATCCAAAAGGTAAACCTTAAAATCTATCTTTAATGGGGCACACTCAGTTCCTTGAGTCATGTCTGACTCTTTGAGACCCCATGGACTGTAACCCACCAGGCTCCTCTGTCCATGGAATTTTCCAGACAAGAATACTAGCATGGGTTGCCATTTCCTTCTCCAGGGGATCTTCCTGACCCAGGGATCAAACCCATATCTCCTGCATCTCCTTTATTGGCAAGTGGATTCCTTACCACTGAGCCACGTGGGAAGTCCTTAAATCTTGATCAAAAAGGACTCAGACCTTAAATGATAATAAATATGAGCCTTTACCTCAGGGTTCATGATAAAAATTGACACCAACTAATATAGTTTCCTAGGCTACCATAACAAATTACAAACTGGAGGCCTTAAAACAATGGAACTTTATTGTCTCACTGTTCTGGAAGCTAGAAAGATGAAATCAAGGTGTCAGCAGGGCCTGTGGAGGAGCATCCTCTCTTGCCTCTTATAGTCTCTGCCTTTGCCAACAATCTTTGGTGTTTCTTCCCTTAGAGGTGGATGCACCAGTCCAGTCACTGCTGCCATGGCCAGAATCTCCCCATGTGTTTTTGTGCCTCTCCTCATCTTAGGAGGACACCAGGCATATTGGATTAAGGGCCCAGGGCCCACCCTGCTCCAGCAAGAGGGCTGCTGAGGTGGCACTAGTGGTAAAGAACATTCCTGTCAATGCTGGAGACATAAAGAGACACAGGTTCAATCCCTGGGCTGTGAAGATGCCCTGGAGGAGGTCGCAGAAACCCACTCCAGTGTTCTTGCCTGGAAAATCCCTTGGACAGAGGAGCCTAGTGGGCTACAGTCCATAGGGTCACAAAGAGTCAAACACGGCTGGAGCAACTTAGCACGTTCACCTGCACTCCAGTGAGACTTTGTCTTATGTATTACATCTGCCAAGATCCTACTGCCAAGTAAGGTCACAGTCTGAGGTACTAGGGGACAGGATTCAACGTACCTTTTTAAGGGACACAATTCAAAAATATCAGCCCAATGAGATGATAGGATCAAACTGTAGGTTAATTATTTAGATTGAGAGACTCTTCATGCCTGAATTAACTTCAAGCAAAAAGCAATGACATATTAAACTCCCTGGTCCCGAACCCTCCTACACTGTTGGTGGCAATGCAAACTAGTACAGCCACTATGGAAAACAGTGTGGAGATTCCTTAAAGAGCTACAAATAGACCTGCCATATGACCCAGCAATCCCACTGCTGGGCATACACACCGAGGAAACCAGAATTGAAAGAGCCACATGTACCCCAATGTTCATCGCTGCATTGTTTACAATAGCCAGGACATGGAGGCAACCTAGATGCCCATCAACTGACGAATGGATAAGCAAGCTGTGGTACATATACACAATGGAATATTACTCAGCATTAAAAAAAAATTCATTTGAAGCAATTCTACTCAGATGGACGAAACTGGAGCCCATTATCCAAGTGAAGTAAGCCAGAAGCAAAAACGACAATACAGTATATTAACGCATATATATGGAATTTAGAAAGACAGTAACGAGAACCCAACATGGGAGACAACAAAAGGAACGCAGATGTATAGAATAGACTCGTGGACTTTGTGGATGAGGGTAAGGGTGGGATGATATGGGAGAAGGGCATTGAAGCATGTTAATTGTCATGTGTCTAATCAATCGCCAGCCCAGGATTGATGCTCGGGACTGGTGCAGCGAGATTTCCCTGGGGGGAGGGAGGAGGGAGGGGGGACCTGGAGGGGAAGCATATGTAAACCCATGGTGATATCATGACAATGTATGGCAAAAACAAGTAAATAAATAAATCAAGTGTTTATAATTGTAAAAACATAAAAAATAAAAAATAAACCCCCTGGTCCCAATGAGAGACTTCATGCCTGAATTACTTCAAGCAAAAAGCAATGGCATATTACACCCCCTGGTCCCAGTTTGGGACCTTTCTGGGCGAGGCAGGGGCTGCTGTAGGGCAACAGGATAGAAACCCCGGGCGAGGCAGGCGTTCTGGGCTCTGGTCACAGCGCTCCTCTTGGTTAACCCTGTGCGGCCATCACCCCGCATCCTCCGTTCATAAACTCAGCAAGGGCTCAGGCTCTGCCTTGATTCTGTTCATCTCTGCTCAATGGTCAACAAGAACTGAGAAAGCAGAAAGGAGCCCTGAGGTCCTAAGCTATATCTGTGCGTGAAACCATGACTAATACTCTATTCACACTTTTCCATTAACATTAACCTGAAGAGAGAATGAAGAGAAATCCTATTCAATCAATTCCAGGACCAAAGTAGTAGATGTTTATAGATTTTTAAAAACCGAAAATGAGTGGAAAGCAAAAGCAGGAGTCCTGATAGAGTAGAGTATACAGTATTTTCCAACTTTTTGATATAGAGTACAAATTGTTATTGTACGAAAAGGCTAATGGTTGATACATTCTTAGTATCACTTACCATTAGGGAAAAGCAACAAATTATCATAATGTGGAAAAGAAACAACAGGCACAGTGGGGTGTACCATGTAACAATCTGTCCATGAAATACTGCAGTTCCTATGTCGGATTTGCCAACTGAGAAATTTCTACCTAGTCAGTTTGGAGACTTCTATAAACCCAAAAGAGTCTTATGCTTTTAACAAACAATGGCAGGCAAGTGGTAATTTTCCCCAAATTAAAAATGGCACTGGTCTTTGATTAGCCAGAGAGATCTTCTTCAAATGCAAATCTGATTATGGCCCAAAAACCTTCAAAGCTTTTCCAAAAACTCTAGGATTACCCTTAATATGGGGCTTAAAGCAGTGAGGGTGTGTTCCTGCCTTTCTCTCCAGCCTCTATTTCCTGCTTCCACTCTCCCAGCCACCTGAGAGTCCTTACCTGTTAGGAGGGTGGGTTGGATGTACAAAGTTTTCTTCAGTTAAAGAGCTCTCCTTCCTTTCCCCTCCCCTGCTTCTTCTTCATAGTTACCTTGGCTCCCCCTTCAGATGGTCCCTCACATCACTTCCTTGACTAAGCCTGTCCTCACCGCCCCAGCCAGATAGGGTCCGCTTAGTATCGGGTACCATACTCCTTGAATACATGAGAGTCTGCATTTATATATTCAGGTTATTTTTTTTTTCCTTCATTTTGTTTTTATTATAGCATGTTTGCTTAATTTACAGCAAGCAGAAAATAAGCTGGGTCTTGTTTTGATCCAAACATTGATGTTTTAAAGGTTGTACACAATATTTGTTAAAAAGAACATATAAAAATACCTTTTTAGAAGCTTCTATAAGAAAGAAAATACAAAGTTTAACCCCACAACCTTCCTCTTTGCTAGAACTGCAAACTACTGCTACAGTTTTAAATAGACTTTTTGTTTAAACTATACATCCAGGAAAATCTAAAAAAATTAAAGAAACGTGCATATAAATGATTGCATAGCAGAACATGAACATTAACTGCAAACAGTAAAGAAATGAAAAGTTAGAAATACTATCAAATATACAAAGGTTCTAGAATCAATCCTTTAAACACATTCCACAAACAGTATTTAAAAACCACCTTTTGTTCTTTACAGGCAAGGCCTAGATCTCTAAAACCAAAACTGAAGAAAGTAATCCTCTAAAAGGGACAGTTTCCCCGCAACATTTCTTACTTACGCCTGTAAGCAAGCAATCTAAAATTTTAAAGATGCTAGCTTTTACTCTGAAATGAGACTGGACATATCAAGTCACTTTTTATTGCCCCACATGATCTCACAGAGAGATGTTGGAAATTTTTATGAGGAGTAGGGTATTATTTTCTTATTTTTATCAGGTACTACACTGATAATCAAAAACTCAAGAGATACGACTTTCTTGAAATTATTTTTTCCCAAAGTTATTTTAAATCTCATGGCACCAGAGAATCACTTAGAATGGGAGTGTTGTTTTTTAACTTGCCTCACGTTAAAAAAAACTGAAGTGTGAAGAACAAGCTTCCTCCATAAAGAGATGGGCACATTTTGATACAAATGCACACAATCAAGTGCTTTAACCATCAAAATTCAGTCCTTTTACACTATGCACACTCACAAACAAAACCTCCTTTAAAACACTTTACTTGCTTTTAACAGCACTAAGAAAACTATGCAATATTACGGTCAACAACGCTCCTGAAGAGTAACTACATAAGAATATTCTTTTCCCCTTAAAATTATTTCTGCCTTCATCAACCTGCCCAAATTTTAAGGTGAGTTTTTCCGACGTTTGTATGGTTCCAAATCTCCATAGAAACCAGGAAAGTGAAGGCTCCTTGTTTCAAACAATCTGCCTGAAAATGCTTCTTACCCCAGTTGTCATTTCCCAAAACAGTGGGGGTTAACAAAAGAACTATTCCACACTGTGCCATAAATCATCATCACGGGCCTAGACATCTTGATAAGACAAAAAGTTCCACCCTGAACCTAAGTGCGTCTGGTCAGTCAGTGTTGTACTGTGGCTACAACTTCACTTTTTTATCATTCTATCTTATTAGCAAGCTACATTTCTAGGTTAACAGTTCTACCAAATATGGATATGAAAGTTTATTTTTAATAAGACAATGTTGCAAATTATGGTCAACCAACATCTTTTCACCAATACTTCAAGCATAAAAAATGAGAATCTTTACAAAAATATACAGAGACACCACGAATTGGTAGCTGCCCATAACATTAAACAAATTGGACTCTTAAGAGTGGCTTCTCAACAGCATATCATTTTAATTATAACCAATGCCTGGTACAGGGAAAACTGACAAGTGTTTTTTAAGCATCATTGCAACATTGTATTCCTGATAATTTAAGTAAATCAAACTATGAGTAAATGCATGATACATGCCTAAAAATGTATAATCATGGTCTATACTATCAGTGGCCACTGGACTTAGGACTAGTCCAAGACCTTGACCTAGACTTTGACCTAGACCTAGACTCTGATCTTGACTGAGATTTGGATCTAGGTGGTTCTTTTTTCCTTGATTCCTTTTCATATCTTGAGCCAGACTTATAATGTGTTTTGGAATCTGTTTTAGAGGTGCCTCTAGTTTTGGTGTGAGCTGCAGACCTAGAACGTGATTTAGCCTTCATTTCTTTCTTGGGCTGGGACTTGGACCGTGATCTTGAATTGGATTTAGATCTTGAAAAAGATCGATTTTGGTGTTTGAATCTATCATTGTCGGAATGGCTTCTGCTACGCCGTGGTCTTCCAGTCGGTCTACTGTTTCTAGGACTATAAGATCTTCTATAGTTGTAATCAAATGACCGACTTCTTGATCTTCTTCTGTCGTAACTTCGGCTTCTCGAACGTCTGTATCTGTCATAATCATCATAGCGTGAAGAACTATACACATTCCTCCCTTCCTTGGCTTTCATCTGATTTGGAGTCTTTCGATCCCCCTGTGCAAACTGTATTTCAATTTGGCGTCCACAAATCCACTTTCTGTCCAAATTATGTAAAGCATCTTCAGCATCACGAACATCCTCAAATTGAACATATGCAAATCCTCTTGGACGGCGAGTGTAGAAATCAAGCGGAACATACACATCAACTATAGGACCATAACGACCAAATTCCCGACGTAAATCTTCAGACCTGGTATCGTCGGCCACGTTCCGCACGAAGAGAGACGTGTTGGGAGGGCGCAGGTACCGGGACAAGACGCCCGCGTGGAGTCTCCACAGGGACACTAACGGGCTCAGCGAACCGTCTGCAGCGTCGGCGCCAGAGCCTCCTGATATTCAGGTTATTTTAAAATAAATATCTATATTAGTCAGGACTCTGAAAAGAAATAAATCAACCTCAGTTCAATTAAGAAAACTGAATCAAGAGACTATTACATAGATGTGAGCAGGTTAAGAGAGGCAACAACAGATGTTGAAACCCCCAAGGACTAGTCTTTAGGTCACCTGGGTTTGAGGGGTGTCAGGGGAACACCATCCTGATTCCCCTCCAGGACTGACCTCATCCATTAACAGCTGGGAGTACTGGTGGCCAACCGGCATTAGCCAAATCTCTCTTTGGAACTTATCCTTCACTAAAAGAGCCTTCTTACTGAAGACACGTCCTTTACACACCCAATAACTGGTCTACTTGGAGTTATAAGTTTCCGCCCACTTGCCCCCCTTCACCCTCCCACCCCCATCTGACAACTGCAGGGTCATCCCAGCTCATTCTGCCCAGTCCTGCTTCCCTCACCTCCCCACTCCCAGTGGCAACTCCAAGAGCGCTCACTCAGCAGGTCTCCTACAGACAGAATGTTGGAGTCTGTTTCTCACAGAACCTGACCTGGAAAAAAGGCCAAGCGGAAGGAAGTGTTCACCAAGCACCATATGAGTTGGTACCATGAAGGAGAGGTCAACTCTAACCTAGAGAAGTGCACTAACTGCCAAAATATAGCCCCTGACCAGGAAGGAAGCAGGGGAGAAATGGTTGAACCTCTCCTCTCCCTCCCTGTTGGTTTCTTGCCTTACTTCCCATTGCTGGGAAGCTGGCCCAACATCCTGGGCTAGAACAGATCAGGTAATAGATGGGGTGGGCAGAGGGGAGCAGATGCAAATGGAGGTTAATCAGAACAACCCACATTTTTGCTCTTCAGCATCCCTTTCTGCTCGTCCCTCAAATGAAGAAACTGTCCCCCATGTGGAAAACACCCCTAGCTATTACCAGTCTCAGGGTGATATCAATTCAGGTTTGTTTTGAGCAGGACCTAAACTGCAATGTTATCTACCTTCAGTACCTCATATGGGGAAGCAGGAAAGGAGGAAGATAAAGACAGAATCAGTATAAGTTATGCAGCTGCCTCTATAGCTAATCATGAGGTCTAAACTGATAACCACAACTCCCATCTTCTACCATCCACTCCATATTCTCTTTACTCTTGGTCAGCATATGTCATGGTAAAACAAAACTTCATTCCTGCAGCATCCTGTTATTCTGAGGACAACAGTTTTCCATTGACTGTTTTGTCTAGCAACAACCAAATTTCTCCTTAGTAAGTGGCCAATAGCTCCAGTGGCAAGAGAATTCCAAATAACCAAGAAGGTCGCCTTAGCTTCCAGTATAGTGGAAACATGGCTCTCTTCTCCAACAGAAGATTGGCCATTTTCCCCCCTTGTGAATGAGGAATTACAATGAGGAGCCAGTTGGCAAGGGAGACTGAAAGATGCTGAGAGATGCTCAGGTGAGGGGATAGATAGCAAATAGAAAATAACCACAACAGTGAAAGGAAAGAGAAGGGGCTGCCACCAGGGAAAGTAGAGGTCAGGAGAAAGAGTTTGCCAGCTATATAAGATACAAAAGAGATCATAGATGAGTTGTGACTGTAACAAGTTAAAGATAATTATGCCTGTTGGCAGATGATCCAGGCAACATCCAACAAGTAGTTAGAACCTAATGCTCGAACTGAGAAGAGGCTGGAAAATATGCCTGAGGGGCAGATGTTCATAGGGAGTCAGAAGTAAAGCTCAGGAAGTAGATAAGATTTAGAGTCAATAAAAATTGATGGTGCAGCCTCACAGAGGCTTCCTCAGGGCCATTTTCATCCTCACAACACAGGAGCATAGTAAGATTGCTTCCATTTTTTGAGATGAACAAATAGATTCAGAAAGGTGAGTGACTTTCTCAAAACTGCACAGAAGCAAGGAGCCTGGATCTCTAGGGAATCTCACCAAGGGAGAGAGTAGAGACAGGGAATTGTATTTCTGAGCATTCTGAGCACTGGGGCATGCGTGCCTATTATCTCACTTGATCCTCATGTAATCTGAAGGTAAGTTTATTGTACCCAATTTACAGATGGGCAAAGTTAAGTACTTTGCCTAAGAGCTCAAAGCTAGAAAGCAATAGTCAGAGTCTGAGTCCAGGTCAGACACAGGATCCCCAACTGTCCAACTGTGTCATACCACAGGTGGGCCTGGAATATATTTAACTGATTAGAGAAGAAACAAGATTCGTAAAACCAGAAAAGAGTTCCTCAATCCAAAAATAGCCGAGTATCTTAGACGTCATCAAGGGGAGACATTTTCACTGGGAGAAGATATAATACCATGGAAAACACAGTGGACTCTACTAGTTCCAGAAATGCTACAAGCTGGCTGCGAGACCCCATACCAACCTTTTAGCTTATCTGGGCCACTATTTCCTCACAATTAACGGTACAGAGGCTTCTTCTCTACCTCCAGTGTGTGTGTGAAAGTCGCTCAGTCATGTCCAGCTCTTTGGGACCCCATGGCCTGTAGCCTGTCAGGCTCCTCTGTGTATGGAATTCTCCAGGCCAGAATACTAGAGTGGGTAGCTGTTCCCTTCTCCAGGGGATCTTCCCAACCCAGGGATTGAACCCAGGTCTCCAGCATTGCAGGCAGATTCTTTACCATCTGAACCACCAGGGCAGCCATAGCTCCAGATCTCCCTGTATATAATTCATCATTGCCTCCATCTCCAGGTGGACGGTTTACTTACTTGTGCTTAAGGATTCATCTGTTCCTGCATCTCTGTCACTTTGCTCCCACAATCACCACTCTTTAGAATCTTCATGCTCTCTGTCTCTCCACTTGCCACTTGAGCATTTAAAACACTCTCAAATCTCACAAGAATACCAGAGTGGGTTGCCATGCCCTCCTCCAGGGGATCGTCCAGACCCAGACCCAGGGATCAAACCTGCAACTCCTGCAGCTCCTGCATTGCAGGCAGATTCTTTACCACTGAGCCACCAGGGAAGCCCACATAATTTGTTGGTACTTAATAAATGTTTGCTATGTAACTACATCTCAATTTCTTTCTTTCTTTTTTCTTCCTTCTTTCCTTTTCTTCTCCTTGTTCTTCTTTCCTCCCTCTCCTCTTTCTTCGTTCTCAGTTCAGTTGAGTCCTCAGTCGTGTTCGACTCTCTGAGACCCCGTGAACTGCAACACACCAGGCCTCCCTGTCCATCACCAACTCCCGGAGTCCACCCAAACCCATGGCTATTGAGGCAATGATGCCATCCAGCCATCTCATCCTCTGTCATCCCCTTCTCCTGCCCTCAATCTTTTCCAACATCAGGGTCTTTTCCAATGAGTCAGCTCTTCACATCAGGTGGCCAAAGTATTGGAGTTTCAGCTTCAACATCAGTCCTTCCAATGAACACCCAGGACTGATATCCTTTCTTCCTTCTTCCCTCCCTCAAATCCATTTGCTCAATTGATAAAGAACATTTCAACCTGAAAGTCTCACAGAAATGTCTAGAACTGAGCTCATCTACTTCAGCACCCCAACCCTGCTCTTCCTTTAGCATTTCTTACACCTGAACTCCTCCTTACAACATGCCACGGAGTCCTCCGTCCAGAATAACAGCTGTCTATTAACATCATTTTGGGGATATAGATGTTCAACTGGCTACAGATCTGCCACCCAAATTATATCCCTCCATCTTGTCTTGAAGGATATCATGGGAGTCTTCCAAAGGCTTTACCAAAATCACACTGCCATTCTTCTGTACCAAGTAACCACCTCAAGAAGGAATGAAGGAACTGTGACTCAGGGAGAGAAAACAGCTACAGAAAATGAAATGCAGCAAATAAATAGCCTTTAAAATCTCAGCCAGCACAGTTAGAAATAACTTCTTTAAAGTTATTTTACTGTGCTGTATGAATTTTACAAAAAGCAAGGTAAGAGAAAACCTGAATCAGAATCAGGGCAGAAACGTCTCTCTTAGCCAATGTCAACATGTTATTGAGAAGAGATTGAAAGTACCAGAATTATGCTACATATTATTTTAGCTTGTTGCTTTCATATTTGTACTTTGGTAAACTGATTAGTAAATGGTTTCAGGTTCTTTCCATAGTTTGGATTATTCCCCGCAGAGCTGTTTGGACCCAGCAGCATTTCAAAAATTCAGCTGGCCTTCATCAACTGACAATGCAAGAAACAGCTTATAAACCCATTATTTTTGTTTTCTGTGAATATTGTTTACTACAGTTTCACTTGAGAAATTCATTTTAAACCTTATGTTAGGAAAAGCATTGTTTCCTAGAAGAAATGAGTACTTTTTTTCTCTCACAGTTACTTTAAAAAACTGTTAAAAGACCATAGATTCTTTCAGGTTTCTATGAAGCTTCAAGACAAATTCATCGTCCTATTATAGGATCTGTGCCCTCCTGGCCAGGATGCGTGCATGTGTGCCAAGTCCCTTCAGTCACATGTGACTCTGTGTGGCACTATGGACTGTAGCCCACCAGGCTCCTCTGTCCGTGGGATTTTCTAAGCAAGTGAAAAGCAGCTGGAGTGGGTTGCCATGCACTCCTCCAGGGGATCTTCCCAACCCAGGGATTGAACCCACTTCTCTTACTTCTCTTGCCTTGGCAGGCAGGTTCTTTACCACTAGCGCCACCTGTGAAGACCCCCTGGCCAGGATATATGTGTTATATTTGCTCCCAATTTCACCACAATTATTAACTTTCCACTCTCTTTTCCATAGCTATACTTTTTTAAAAAAAAAAATTCTATTTATTTACATTTTTACATGTGTATCCATTGAGCTTCCTCAAGTTCTTGGTTGAAAAATATGAGGTGTTCATTAAATTTTAATTAATTATGAGTTAATTATTTAATGGGTGCCATTATTCCCAACTAACCCATTATTTTTATATTTTTATTCAAAGTTAAAAAAATTGTTGTTCCAGTTTTGAAGAGAAGTGAAAGTCAGTCATGTCCAACTCTTTATGACCCCTGGACTGTAGCCCCATTGGCTCCTCTGTCCATGGGGATTCTCCAGGCAATATACTGGAGTGGGTTGTCATGCCCTTCTCCAGAGGGTCTTTCCAACCCAGGGATTGAACCCAGGTTTCCCACATTGCAGGCAGATGATTTATCAGCTGAGCCACCAGGAAAGCCCCAATGAGAACATAATTGATATACACCGCTGCTAAGTTTAAGTTGTGCAGCATAATGATTTGACTTACCTCATCATGAAATGAAGACCACAGTATGTTTAGTGAACATCCATCATCTCATATAGATAGAACATTAAAGAAATAGAAAAAAATGTTTTTCCTTTTGATGTAGATTCTTAGGATTTACTCTCTTAATAACTTTCATGTAGAATGCCTACAGAGTTAATTATATTTATCATGTTGTACATCACATCCCTAGCACTGTCTGTCTGGACTTATCCTCTTGTTGTTTTTAATGCACTTAGGTTATAAAGATAATTTATGCATTATCAAGGGGGGGTTACCTGAACCAGTTGCAGAAACCATCTTGCTCCCCAGTCTGGACAGACCTAACAAGTGCCGTCCCATCTGAGGGCAACAGATTGTCTTATTCACACAGCTGACATCGCTCTTTTCCAGTGTCCCTGCTCTAAATGCGGTGTCAAAAGATGATGAGATCAGTGAGATTAATTTATTATTCACTAAATTCACATTATTTTCCTTCTTCAATTGAAAATCCTAATTTTATGCCTCTTTCCTCTCCTTCCTCCATTATCTAATCATTTAGTTATTTCATTCTTCATCTTCAAAAAGGAGACATGGGTTGGAAATAAACTAAATGTCCACCAACAGATGAATGGATAAAGAATATATATACAATGGAATACTACTCAGTCATAAAGAATAAAATAATGCCACTTGGATGGACCTAAAGATTATCATACGAAGTGAAGTAAGTCAGAAAAAGACAAATACCATATGGTATCACTTATATATGGAACCTAAATATGATGCTAATAAACTTATTTATGAAACAGAAACAGGTTCACAGACTTATAGGACAGACTTGTGGTTGCCAAGGATGGAGTGGGAGAGGGATGGATTGGGACTTTGGGGTTAGTGGATGCGAACTATCATATATAGTATGGATAAACAACAAGGTCCTACTATATGGCACAGGGAACTATATTCAATATCCAGTGATAAGCCATAATGGAAAAAAATATGAAAGAGAACGCATATATTTTAAAGGAATCACTTTGTTGTACAGTGGAAATTAATATAACATTGTAAATCAACTATATTTCAATTAAATAAAATTTTAAAAAGAAAATAGGAAAAAACATGACCATTTATTAGACTATTAAAGTTATGTACCTGAGACAAGAAAAAATAGACCAATTCCTTGCAGTCAAAATGGGAAATTAAGAATGTTCCTATTTCAAGAGGTTCTGAAAAAAAGCTTCTTCTAGAATTATCTACAGAGATTACTTGTATTTCCTACATGCAGTAAATATCTAAATTGTCCACTTCTTTTTGATCTTGGAGATCTAAGAAGCATGGTCAGGAAAACTGTTCTTTCTCTGTTGTAAAATTATATTAAGTTTAGGCTCCATGCTTTACTTTTTTTCTTCCCACTTTCAACCACTACTTAAACCTAATATATTAATGGAACATTCCTTGGGAAAGTAATTATGTAAATACTAGCAAGATAAAATTATCTTGAAAAAATCTACTCCAAGGAAAATATATAGGGGAACACATGTATACCCATGGTGGATTCATGTCAATGTATGGCAAAACCAATACGATAATGTAAAGAAAATAAATAAAATAACAAATAAAATTAATTAATTAATTAATTTTAAAAAGAAAATATATAAAATCCTGTGTTTCTATTTCCTCACACTTGTGAAAGTGATATTGGCTACTTCCTTTAAAAAATGGTAAAATTTTTAGTTATTGTACCATGCTTCAATAAATAGACATAATAAGGGACATTGTCAATAATAGAATAATTCATCATCTTATGTAGGTAAGTGATTATTTTTAGTATTACCTATCCTCAGAGATCAAACCCAAAGAGCTTTTTCATGAATTTGGGAAAGTGGAGCATTCTCAGAAGCTTTCACAATAGTATACATTTAGCCAGAAGTGAATTTGCTATGAAGGTAACAAGGCTGAGGCCTAAGGGCTCCTCACTTGATTTTTCCTTGACCTTGTGAGGGAACTTTCCAATGTGTTCATAGGGTCACATATTTTTGTAAAGTTTGTAACAATAAATTACCTGGTCTTTTTTTTTCTCAAAGAGGAACTCCAAAATTGCATAAGTTTTGAACTGCATAAAACCTGGATCTGTGCCTCATCTCAATAGAAAGCAACCTAGCAATCTGTTTTTTTCCAAAGTAAGATTGTAAGTACAGCAAACCAACTCTCTTCTGTAAAATACTGTTTTAATTGCATGGCGGTGGTGGTTTAGTTGCTAACTCATGTCCAACTCTTGTGACCCCACAGACTGTAGACTGCAGTCTCCTCTGTCCATAGGATTTCCCAGGCAAGAGTACTGGAGTGGGTTGCCATTTCCTTCTCCTGGGGATCTTCCCAACTCAGGGATAAAACCTGTGTCTCCTGCTCGGCAGGCAGATTCTTTACCACTGAGACACCTGGGAATCCCTTTAATTGCATAAGACTGAGAGAAAAAAAAAAATGTGTGCTCATTTGAGTCATTATACTAGACTATTTTGAAAGTAATATTTGGAAAAAAATGCCCTATTTAATATTCAGCTAAGTCCAACTGTAATTTAAACCATTAGCATTTAGCTTCTATTAATAATTTAGCCATAACTCACACTTCCTAATAAATTAGGAGAGCTTGGCAATAATTCAATATACAATTAACATTTCACAGACATGCAGATTTTTCTTTTAATGTATGTCCGTAAAGAGGTGAAATAATACGTCTCCTCTAGCATTTCCCTTTTGATAAAAACTACATTTTTTAAAAGCCTACATAAAAAAATACATGTCCATTATAACCATTTCGTAAGGGAAGCTAGTATTTCATCAAATCAGGATAATTAGGACATATAAGTATCTTTCATCACAGTGTAATCTTTCTGTCACTGAAATGCAGCACTTATCATCCTAAACTATGTTTGCTAATCTTGGCCACAAGGAAGTTAGAGGAAAGGTAACTCCTAAGACACCTCAGTGCACCAAACCACCTAGATTACTGTGGGCCGTAGTCAACACCCGAAATTATACTGAGAAACAACAAACAGGCAACCAAAGGGGAATTTTCTATTTCCTTCGGTTTATATATTTACATAAATTTTATGAAGTGCAATTCTGAGCAGGTTATAATCGTGTCCCTTGTAGTCTGTGCCTCTCAGCCATCAGGTGGCCCAGCTGTGCAAGACCCATAGCTTCCAAACGACCCCTCGAAGTATGTTGCAGGCACCCAGCCTCAGGCTCACAAAGGCCGCCGGGCACAGCGCCCCGAAGCCCTCACAAGTTCTACCCGTGGGATCTTCCTCTGGAGCCAGTTGCCGTTTCCTACTCCAGGGCGTCTTCCCATCCCAAGGATTGAACCCCCATCTCTTGTGTCTCCTTCACTGGCAGGTTCTTTACAACTAGCACCACCTGGGAAGCCCCTCTTTAGAGGGCACTTAGACCTGAATTATGGTTGATTCTACAGTTAAAGTAAGATTCAGTGGTGTGTGTCTGTGCCTTGAGAGTGAAGAGATTAAGTCAAGGTCAAGCACAAGGTCTCAACTTGAGGGTGGGTAGAGGGAGAGACAATATCTTAAAATGTCCTGATGTCAGGGTAACAACAGTGACTTCTGCTTTAAAGGTTGCTAATGTTTTCGAGGCAGATGTGCTGTGCTGGGCATTATGCTGAGAACTGTGCATGCATATCTCACTTAAATAACTAGGTAGGACTGTGAAGGAGCCTTTATTATTACTGCCATTCTACAGGTAAGGAAGTAGACTTGGTGAATAGCTAGTGCATGGAGAAGAGGCTCTGGGGTTTATATTCAGCCTGATTCAAGAGCCTGGATCTCAAAACATTATGCCAGTGTTTCCCAAAGTCAGAAACAGAGTCTCTGCAATCTGTGACAGGATTTTACTTGGGGCACAGATGCTTCATTAAATATTGAGAAAGTCATGACTCTCCTTTTGAAGGTCTTTCGATCCTTTTCCTCTCAAGGAGAAAGGCTCAGTTTGGTGTTGAATTGTCAACACCTGTCTAACTCTTGCTAGTCCCCTTTTGTAAACAAGGAGACCAAGCTACAGGCTTAGCCTTCAGCAGGCAGTGAGTGGTATTTAGCAGGAATTTAGCAAGTATTTTCATAGTATTTGTTTCCATATATTTTATATTTGTGGAATGAAATATGGGTTTTTCATCATGTAATAAAACAAATTTTTCTTTTTTCATTAAGTATATTTAAATACTGTACATATTTAAAGAAAATATTAAGTAACTATGGTGACCAGCTTATGGCTATCTATCTCCCTGTTAATGCCATCAAACACAGTAAGTATTGCTGTGAAGGTATTTTGCAGATGTAACTAAAATTTATAATTTCTTGGTTTTAAGTGAGGGAGATTATCTTGGAGTATCTGGGTGGGCCCAGTGTAATCAAAGGGTCCTCAAAAGGAAAGGAGGAAGCATGAGAGTCAGAAGCAGATATGAGGACAGAAGCAGGAGTTAGAGTGATGAAGCCAGATGCCAAGGAATGTAGATAGCTGCCAGAAGGAGGAAAAGGCAAGGGAATGGATTCCCGCTCTGTGCTGTGTCATGCTCAGTCACATCTGACTCTTTGTGACCCCATGGACTGTAGCCAACCAGACACCTCTGTCCATGGAATTTTCCAGGTAAGAATACTGGAGTGCATTGCCATGCCCTTTTCCAGGAGATCTCCTCAACTCAGGGATTGAAGCCAGATCTCCCACACTGCAGGCGATTCTTTACCAGCTGAGCTACCAGGGAAGCCCGAATTTCCCCCTAGAGCCTCCCAAAAGATGCAGCTATGTAGACACCTTACTTCAGCCCAGATTTCAGACTTATGACCTCTAGAACTGTAAGAGAGTAATTCTGGTTGTTTTAAGCTACTAAGTTAGTGGTACTTTGTTTCAGTGGCAACAGGAAACTGGGTCAATGGTGTTTCCTAGGCCACAAATGACAGGGTAAGCTAAGTAGTGTTAAGTTACAATACCTGTCCAGAAACCAAGGGTCAGGTTCTTACTAAACAGTTTAGAGAGAACAGTGCTCTTCTCTATAAACTTTGAAATATGTTAGTTTATGCCTGTTAGGGATTATTGGTGTATAGCAGGTGCTCTGTAAACATTCAGAGAGTGGATGGATGGTGAAAAGTGAATGAAAGAGAGAGAAGTATTTCCCTGGAACATGCTGTGGGACTTGCTCTCCTCTACCAGGCCCGTGTCTGCTAAGTGAGAATGGCCATGTGCCTCAACAAGAAAAGTAAAAAGGTTCCTGGGTTGGGGTCACCATTAGGAAGCCGTTAGGAAGCAGTCTTGGGGCTAAAGGTTGCTGCTTGTAATTATACCATTCTACAGATACCAGTCAGTTTCCAGGACTTTGATAGTCTGCTCTTTTTGTGTTTAGAGGCAACATCTCTTTTTACAGAGGGTCCATCCTTTTTTCTTACAAATTCTTCAAATAAAGACATATCCTTGAATGAATTTTTTCTCATTTAACCCTCTTATTTTGCCCTAATCTCTGATTCATTATCTAGTTGCTGGTTTCCTTCTTGTTTGGACCTTCAATCATTACCTGAAACTTACGGCATTGCTCAAGTAGAAAGTTTAACCCATCTCAAACATTGACTTCTGGGTATGCTAATACACTGCTTTTTCTGAGTGTTGATTTCAGAACCAAAAATGTTTTATTTTTTAGTTTTATACAGTATAGGCTCAAATTATTTAGATCTGCTTGAGAAGGAAATGGTAACCCACTCCAGTATTCTTGCCTAGGAAATTCCTTGGACAGAGGAGCTTGGTGGGCAATAGTCTATAAGGTTGCAAAGAGTTGGACACAACTGAGTAACAAAACAACAACAAAAATAATACATGCAAGTTGGTTTTTTTAATGACATAGTAACAAAAAAGAATTGAACTCATGTTAAACCCTAGTTCCCTTCTCTATAGGCATGTGTGTGTGTGTGTGTGTGTGTGTGTGTGTGTGTGTGTGTGTGAGAGAGAGAGAGAGAGAGAGAGAAAGAGAGAGAGAGAGACAAAGATTCAGAATTATTCCTCCAGAGATATTCAATGCTTACGCAGGGCTATCTGTATTCTTTAACAGCAGTAGCATTCTGTACACGCTTCTCCACTTTGTTTTTTTTTAACCTAAAAATCTATACTAATAATACTTCCTAGGGTTGCTGTAAGGATTAATCAGTTAATCCTCAGCTCATCCCTGGGCACTAATGAGACTTCTGTTAAGCAAAATACATACTCTCTGTAAAAACAAAATTGCTAAGACTCTAAAGGATGTTATTTAAAATCAACACACCCCATCATTAATTTTTATTATTTCATATTCTTTTAAAATAATATGTAATTAAACATATACTCCTACAATCAATAAAAATTTGCAATCTTGATTATTTTTTTAAAAAATCATTTATGTAGAGCTTGTCATTAATGATTCAGCCTGTAAATTTGGAACTTTATATATTTAAAGTACAAATAAGTCATAGTTTGTGTAATCTGTCCCCTGATGTTGAGCATCTGTAATATTTATAAACTTTTGCACTACTAAAATAAAGGAATCTTAAAATGAGGACAAGGGGTCTTAGAAATCACATTTCCTAGACACAGATATATCCCACAGCAGTCTGTATTACCTAGCTTCCACTGAGCACACCTAGTGGAACTCACTGCTTCACAGAGGAGTCCATTTTGTGTTCCCATTTTGAATTGTTCTAATACAAAGTTCCGTATCTTTAACCCCATATCTTGCCTTTATCCATGCCAAATCCTAAAAGATGGTGCTATGAAAGTGCTGCACACGATATGCCAGCAAATTTGGAAAACTCATCAGTGGCCACAGGACTGGAAAAGGTTAATTTTCATTCCAATCCCAAAGAAAGGCAATGCCCAAGAATGCACAATTGGACTCATCTCACACACTAGCAAAGTAATGCTCAAAATTCTCCAAGCCAGGCTTCAGCAATATGTGAACGGTGAACTTCCAGATGTTCAAGCTGGTTTTAGAAAAGGCAGAGGAACTAGAGATCAAATTGCAACATCCATTGGATCATCAAAAAAGCAAGAGAGTTCCAGAAAAACATCTATTTCTGCTTAGACTATGCCAAAGCCTTTGACTGTGTGGATCACAATAAACTGTGGAAAATTCTTCAGACCACCTGACCTGCCTCTTGAGAAATTTGTATGCAGGTCAGGAAGTAACAGTTAGAACTGGACATGGAACAACAGACTGGTTCCAAATAGGAAAAGGAGTACATCAAGGCTGTATATTGTCACCCTGCTTATTTAACTTATATGCAGAGTACATCATGAGAAACGCTGGGCTGGAGGAAGCACAAACTGGAATCAAGATTGCTGGGAGAAATATCAATAACCTCAAAAATACAGACGATACCACCCTTATGGCAGAAAGTGAAGAAGAACTAAAGAACCTCTTGATGAAAGTGAAAGAGGAGAGTGAAAAAGTTGGCTTAAAGCTCAACATTCAAAAAACTAAGATCATGCCATCCAGTCCCATCACTTCATGGCAAATAGATGGGGAAACAGTGGAAACAGTGTCAGTCTTTATTTTGGGGGGCTCCAAAATCACTGCAGATGGTGACTACAGCCATGAAATTAAAAGAAGCTTACTCCTTGGGAGAAAAGTGATGATCAAACTAGACAGCATATTCAAAAGCAGAGATGTTACTTTGCCAACAAAAGTCCGTCTAGTCAAGGCTATGGTTTTTCCAGTAGTCATGTATGGATGTGAGAGTTGGACTATAAAGAAAGCTAGTGCTGAAGAATTGATGCTTTTGAACTGTGGTGTTGGAGAAGACTCTTGAGAGTCCCTTGGACTGCAAGGAATCCAACAAGTCCATCCTAAAGGAAATCAGTCCTGAATGTTCATTCGAAGGACTGATGTTGAAGCTGAAACTCCAATACTTTGGCCACCTGATGTGAAGAACTGACTCATTGGAAAAGACCCTGATGCTGGGAAAGATTGAAGGTGGGAGGAGAAGGGGACAACAGAGGATGAGATGGCTGAATGGCATCACCAACTCGATGGGCATGAGTTTGAGTAAACTCTGGGAGTTGGTAATGGGCAGGGAGGCCTGGCATGCTGTGGTCCATGGGGTTGCAAAGAGTCAGACACAACTGAGCGACTGAACTGAACTGAACTGAATTCTATCCCATCTTGCATTTCCCCTCTGGCCTCTAGATCTGAGCTCAAGTCTCACTCTGTGCCCTAACCTGTAGGCACCCATTCCAGCATGAACTTTTAAAAATAAATTTCTAATTCTAAGGGTACATCTCTTTAAAAGGTTTATAATATGCTTAGTTTAGATGCTTTTATATTTGTGTAAAATGTCAAACAATTACATTTGCTGGCTGAGCAAATGTAAAACAAAGCTGTAAGTTTACTTCTGACAGGTACTATGGGCAAACTGGACTGAATTTCTGAAACAAAGTCAGATTAATAAACCATCAGCTAAACAAAGTTCCATAGAGACCTGGAATCTGTCAGTTGATGACTCAGATAAGAACCAATGTGTTACATAGTGACTACAACATATCAGAAAAATGTGAAAACTAGATGTTGTACTTTGTTTTTCTGATATTCTTTGTACAAGAATTTTTAACTTTCGAAACTCCAGAGAAGCTTAAGTGAATATTGAAATAGCAATTGAATAATTCCAAATTTCAGGAAGAAAAGCTGAAAATAAAGCTTTCCTAGGATTTAAAAGTAAAATATTATTTTGGGACAATATAAGCACAATTATAATAAAATGGTGATTGGGAACTGGATGCATTGAATGTGAGGTCCCATAGCTGAATTACAGACTTCATGAGGCCTCAGAACTGGTGTTCTTTATCTCTGGGACAGCCCTTTTACCCAGCAACTGAGCCTGGCCCATTGTAGGCATTAAAACAAACAAACAAAATTCCAGTTAAAAATAAGACAGACACTTCCCCTGGTGGTCCAGAGGTTAAGAATTCCCTTGCCAATACAGAGGACATGGATTCAACCCGTGGTCCGGGAAGATCCCGCAGGCCACAGACAACAAAGCCCTGAGCCTAGAGCCTGTGCTCCTCAACAAGAGAAGCCCCCCGCACTGAGGAGCCCATGCATGGAACGAGTAGCCCCTGCTTGCAACAACTGGAGAAAGTCCATGTGCATCAACGAAGACCCAGCACAGCCATAAATAAGTAAAAAATGTAAAACTAAGACATTATTATGCTGAAAGATATAAATGTAAGCATGAATATGTACTCCACATTCAAGCCTGAAATAAATCATTAATTAATCCTGAGAACAAAGACTAAATCATTTTAACCACAAAGTTCCTATTTTACTGAGACATACAAATGCTGAAAGAACTCATCACTAGCAGACCCATGCTTTAAGAAATATTAAAGGCAAAAGAAAATATTCAGGCAAAAGAAAATAGATACCAGATGGAAACATAGACCTAAACAAAGGAATAAAAAGCATTGGAAACTGTAACCACATGGGTATATTCTATAATTTTTCTCTAATTATTTAAATATTTTTAAATGATAATTGAATGTTTAAACAAATATAATTAAAATGTATGGAACAAATAACATTTAAACATCACTAAGGGAAAAAAGGTCATTTTATAATGATAAAGAGCTCAATTCATCTGGAGGACATGCCATCATAAATGTTTATGCTCTTAATAACAATTTCAAAATATATGAAACAAAAACTAATAGAACCACATGGAGAAATCAATAAATCTACCATTGTAGTCAGAGATTTCTACATCTCTCTCTCAATAATTAATAATACAAGTAGACAGAAAATCAAGGAAGACATAGAATGGAACAGCACTATCAATTTGATTTAACTGACATTTATAGAATTCCCCAGTTCTTCAAGTGGTGGCAAAAACAATCTTTTTTATTGCACATGGAGCATTTAATAGACCGTATTCACAACTATAAAAAAGTGTCAATAAATTTTAAAGGATTCAAGTCATACAAAGTATGTTCGCTGACCACAATAGAGTTAAATTAGAAATCAATAGCAGAAAAATCTCTAGAAAATCTTCAAATATTTGAAATAAAATAACATACTTCTAAATAATCCTTAAGTCAAAGAAGAGATCAAAAGGGAAAGTGGAAAGTATTTTAAACTGAATAAAAATTACAACATGACTTAGTAGGAAATTTATAGCACTAAGGGCTTCCGAGGTGGCACAGTTTTAAAGAATCTGCCTGCCAATGCTGGAGACTCAGGAAACTCAGGTTTGATCCCTGGGTCTATAAGATCTCCTGGAGCAGGGCATGGCAACCCACTCCAGTATTCAGAATTCCATGCACAGAGGAGTCTGGAGGGCTACAGTCCACAGGGTCACAAAGAGTCAGACACAACTGAGCATGCACACACACACACACACACACACACACACACACACACACACTATAGCACTTAGCACTTATATTTGAAAAAAGAAAAGGTACTAAATCACTGATCCAGCTTCTACCTTAAGGAATTAGAAAAAAGAAAATGAATGAAAACTATAGTAAGCAGAAGAAAGGAAATAAGATTACAAAAGAAATAAAATAGAAAGTATGAAAACAATGAAGAATATCAATGAAATTAATATACAAAAGTCAATTGTATTTCTCTACATTATCAATGATCAATTGGATATTGAAATTTAAAAAAAACTTCCAACAATGTCAAAAACATATGAAATACTTCGGGACAGATCTAACTGTGTGCAAGAATTTTATAGTAAAATCACTATATTGTACACCTGTAACTTATATAATATTGTAGAGCAGCTGGAAAGATCCCCTGGAGAAGGGAATGGCAACCCACTCCAGTATTCTTGCCTGGAAAATCCTATGGACAGAGAAGCCTGGCAGGCTACAGTCCATGGGGTTACAGAGTTGGACAAGACTGAGCAACTAACACTTTCACACAGCAGCTTTACTTCAGTTTTTAAAAAGATATACTATTAAATGCAAGCATATTATTTTTAAAAAATGCTAGACAAAATATAATAATCTAATTAAGTAGGCCCCTGTAATAATGGAACCAAAAGTATCAGGACAGTAAAAAGGTTTGCTTAAAACCAATTTGTTAAAAAATAAAAGCAAACAGAAAACACAACAAAACACTGGCAAGAGAAGTTAAAGGAGACCTAGATACATAGAGCGGGATCTCATCGGGGTTTAAAACACTCGATATTCTTAAGAGGCCAATGCTCCAAAAACTGAGCTATGAATTCAGTGCAGTCCCAATCAAAATCCCAGCAAGAGATACAACATGGATGACTCTTGTACACAGTATGCTAAGTGAAAGAAGATAAACACAAAAAGGCAAATATTGTATGATTTCATTTACACGAAATGTCCGTAAGAGGCAAATCCATAGAAACAGGAAGTAGATTAGTGGTTTCTAGGAGCTGGTGGGAGAGTAATGGAAAGTGATTGCTAATGAATACAAGGTTTCTTTTAGGGGTGATAAGAAGGTTCTGGAATTAAACAGTGGTGATGGTTGGACAACTTATACACTTTAGAATGGCTAAAATGGTTAATTTTATGTGATGTGAATTTTACCTCCATTAAAAAAAATCTACTTAATAAAATCCAGCAGGCATTTTTATAGTAATTGACAAGTTAATTCTAAAATTCATGTGGAAATGCAAAAGACATGACATAGCCAAAACAACTTTGAAAAAGTAGAACAAATTTAGAAGGCTAATTCTACCTGATTTAGATGTTTATTATAAAGGTACAGTATTCAAGACAGTGTGGTACTGAAGTAAAGACAGACAAATAAATCAATAGAACAGAATAGAGAGTGCAGAAATAGACTCACACACAAATAGACAACTGCTTTTCAACAAAGTTTCAAAAGGAAATTTAGTGAAGGATTGTCATTTCAACAAATATTGCTAGAATAATCAGATATCCACATACAATAATAATAGTAAAAGTAAACTTCCATCCATACTTTGCACCAGATAAAAAAATTAACTCAAAATTGATAATTGGCCTAAATGTAAAACCTAAAACTACAAAGCTTCCAGAAGATTTGTTATTGTTCATTTGCTAAGTTGTGTCCAACTCTTTGTGACCCCATGGACTGCAGCATGCCAGGCTCCTCTGTCCTTCACTTACTCCCAGAGTTTGCTCAAACTCTTGTCCATTGAGTTGGTGATGCTATCTGACCATCTCATCCTCTACCACGCTCTTCTCCTTTTGCCTTCGATCTTTCCCAGCATCAAGGTCTTTTCCAATGAGTCTGCTCTTCATATCAAGTGGCGAGAGTACTGGAGCTTCAGTTTCAGCTTCAGCTTCAGCACTAGTCCTTCTAATGAATATTCAGGGTTGATTTCCTTTAGGAATGACTGGTTTGATCTCCTGCAGCCTAGGACACTCAAGAGTCTTCTCCAACACCACAGTTCAAAGCATCAATTGTTTGGTGCTCAGCCTTCTTTATGATCCATCTCTCATACAGTTGTACATGATTACTGGAAAAACCATAGCTTTAACTATACAGATGTTTATCAGCAAAGTGATGTCTCTGCTTTTCAATATGCTGTCTAGTTTAGTCATAGCTTTCCTTCTAGAAGATAACATAGGACAAAATCTTTCTGATCTTGGGTTAGACAAAGATTTCTTACATACAACACTACAATCACAACTCAGAAAAATACTAATATGTTGGACTTAAAATTTAAAATTTCTGCTGTTTGATATTGTTAAGAGAATTAAAAGATGAACCATAGATTGGGGGGGAAAATTTGCAAAGCATACATTTAATAAAGGATTTGTATCAGAAGATAAAGAACTCAAAGAAAGAAGCTGACCTGCAGAAAAGGAGTGAAATTGAGCAAATGAATCTTGGCAGTGTCTGGCTTCAACTGTGGCTTGCTCTGAGATACAGCTAGACTGGGGTCTTTCCTACAATTTGGTTACATGAGTCGATGTGTGTGTGTGTGTCTGTATGTGTGCACATCCACACACTCAGTCGTCTCTGACTGAAGCGACTTGGCACATACAAAGCGCTCCTTAGCTGTGAGAGGAACGTGCATGCCTGCTCAGTGGTGTCTGACTCTTTGTGACCCCATGGACTGTAGCCCACCAGGCTCTGCTGTCCATGGAATTCTCCAGGCAAGAACACTGGAGTGGGTCACCGTTTCTTCCTCCAGGGGATCATCCTGACCCAGGGATCAAACCTGCCTCTCGTGCATCTCCTACACTGGCAGTCAGATTCTTTACCACTCACGCCACTTGGAAAGCCCTGACATGAGTCAGTAAGTTATCCCTTCTAAGTAGGTTTGAGTAAGTTTCTCATTCCTTGCAACCAAAAATGCATCTTTAATATGAATCATTTAGAGGAATGGAAATATGAAAGAGAGGAAGTGGAAGAAGGCGTGTAAGAATGATGTTCTGTAAGAGTAACTGTTGAGAAACAAATGATTCATTGTGATCACAAGGAACTCATGGTACACGACCATGCACTTGGCCATGAGTTCATATCTTACTATTCATTAAAAATTTTAAAGCACACATTTCGATTCAAGAAATAGACTTGGTTGTCCAGCGGTTAGGACTCTGTACTTCTACTGCACGGGGCACCGGTTCCATCCCTGGTTGGAGAACTAAAGTGTTGCCAATAAATAGCATAAAGAAAAAGAAAAAAAACTGACTGCTAGGTATCTATCCTAGAGGAGTACTGGCACCTGTGCACAAGGGGAAATGTAGAAGGGTATTCACCACAACTTCACTGTAATAACCAACTATTACAAACAACTAAATTGTCCATCAGAAGAAGAATATGAAATAATCCATTATAGATCCACATCATGGACTACCTGGCAGCAGCTTAAAAGAATAAGATAAATCCATAATGTACTGCCATGGAAAAGAGCTCTGAGACAAGTTGTTATGTGACACAAGCAAATTGCATTCTTTAGCATGTTTAAAACGTAAAACATACAAAGCAAACCTCTGTATTTCTACAGATGGATATACATGGAGGTAAATGTATAGAAGAGAACCGGAAAGTTTCACTGTCAAATGATAATTGAGTTCACCCTCCAGTAGGGGATGAGAATTGGGAGGAGTTAAAAGGGAGACTTTAAGTTTGTCTTTTTAAAATAATTCCAGTTTTGTTTAAAAGTATTTATCAGCTTGCCTGTTTTGTTTGAAGTTTATACATATGAGTAAATTCACTAGAACTTGTTTAATTAAAACAAATGAAAGGATGAATAAGTTGTACTGTGCATAGTGTACCAGCTACTATGTAAAACAGGTGAGGTCCATAGCAAGTGGAAAAGGCTAAATGTGCACAGTTTTAGAGTCACTGTATGAGGGGCCTATGTACCTAACTTCCAATAATAAAATGAACAAGTAGTAATAAGAAAGAAAATCTTCTAAAAGGTCAATTAGAATAGAATATAAGGAACGTAAAATGTTTTAAATTTACAAAAGGAACATCTGACTTTTTAATGGATTGTTTTTTAAGACATTAAACTACAGGTTTCTTGTTGTAAACAGTGCATTTCCCCATGGGAAAAAATGTTTAGATTGTTCTAGTTAATTCACAAAACCTACTGTATTAGTGTTCTTTGAAAGGCAGTGTGGGACAACTTAAGAAATGAAGGCCCAATGTATTGGACATCAGGGAGAAGCTCACAGAATCTAAGGATCCATGAAACTGCAGTCCTCAGGTAGAACAAGAACCAAGACAGCTCTCAGATCTAGGCTACTTGTGGACAGCTGAGCCATCAGGCTTCCCTGGAAATCAGAGTCTTGCACCATGTGATACAAGTGCACCAAAGCGATGGTGAGTCCTCGAGTCTCTTCCAGCCTCTCACATACCCAGCAAGGCCCATTCAGGTCTTGAGAATTTTGAAGTTCTGAAGACTTTCTGAGTTGACATTCCAGCCGTGTTACTTACCTACCATATGACTCTGAACAAGTTATTTAACCATCATTATCCTCATCTAGGGGTTTCCCTGGTGGCTCAGATAGTAAAGAATCTGCCTGCAATGCAGGAGACCTGGGTTTGATCCCTGGGTCAGGAAGATGCCCTGGAGAAGGGAATGGCAACCCACTCCAGTATTCTTGCCTGGAGAATATCACAGACAGAGGAGCCTGAGGGGTTTACAGTCCATGGGGTCACAAAGAGTCACGCACATTTGAGTGACTAACACTTTACACTTCACATCCTTTTCTGTAAAAAATAGGAGTAAAACTGTACCCAGCTCCCAGAGTTCTTGAGAGGATTAACTTACATAATACATCAAAAATTATTAACCTTGAGTATGTATTCAATTAGCACTGGCTATTATTACTTCCTATTCATAAATAGAAATATATCAAAATGTTATATACTCTTAACAGTGGATGTATGAAGGGTCCTTCTCTCTTTTTATCAAGTTTCCCTAATGAGAATGTTTTATTCTAACTGTAAAAAGAAATATTTTAAATCTGCATTGTAACAATCTAATGATTAGAATTACAGTAGGATCTGCTATTCAAAATAGATACTTTTATAATCAATCAACAATATTTGGATGTCTTTACAAGAGTTTAAGAACAACAGTGTGAAATTTTATCCATGGAAATTAGTAAAATTTTTGCCTCCAAAGAAAAAGATAACACAGTTCTTTAATTGGAACTGCCATAGTTCAACAGACTCAAGTGAATTTCTTGTTCATCTGTATATCTCCTTGTTTGGCTCTTTTTTCATATAGCCATTATTTGTGACGGTTCTGTCTTAGTCTTGAACAAATAAACAGCAGAATATTTAAAAATACTGGACTGTCTGCCCTGGCAAGAAATTCATCCCAAATGACTGAAACCAAAAGGTCACAAGATGTTTCCCTTCATTTTGTCATTTGATCTTAGATCTGCTGCTCTCAAAACACAAGCTACAATAAGTAGCTATTTAGAGACAAGACAGCCCAACTCTATCATTTAAAAGAGGAAATAAGTGGTGAGGACATCGCATTCTTAAACTAGAACTTCTGAACTGAAAACTTTTTGTTTGTTTAAAATAATTCCACTCAACAAGGAATCAGTGAGAGAACAATTTCCAGTCACTGGTGGCAGATACTGTAAGCTGGCTCCCTGGCCAGCCATTTCACCACCTTTCCATGCAGCCTTCTCTACTAGGATGCTGACTAGGAAGAAAGATACCAGCTTTCCTGCACTTGGCCAATGGAAGCCGGGTGGCCATGCAATCCAGTTCTGGCCAATGCAGTGTAAACAGAATCTCTGCTTAAGGTTTTTAGAAAAGTTTTTTTTAAAGAACTGGGCTGACAGTTTTCTTTTCACTTTGCCCTTCCTCCTTCCTCCTTCTTCCCCCTTGCAACTAACACGGTGTCTGAAGTGAAGCTATCTTTCAACCATGAAAATGAGAGCCACATGAAGGCACTGCTAAGCCACCACCCTGATCTGGAAGCTTGCCCCCAGATATCTTGTTGTTTGAGGCAAATAAACCCCTTGCATGATTAAGCCTCTCTTCCTTGCATTTTTGGTTACTTGAAGGCAAACACCTTTACATCTGATCAAAGTAATATACCAAGGAAAATAAATTACTCTCTGACATTAGTAACTTATTTTTTGAGAGACTATAAAGGACCTAAGAAAGGTCCTTTATAATTACATTAGGACAATGCCTGAGAAACTTGATTTACATGATGTACAATGTGAATTTTGCATTCCTGAGCTCATCATTGCTGCTGCTGCTGCTGCTGCTAAGTCGCTTCAGTCGTGTCCAACTCTGTGCGACCCCATAGAGTGCAGCCCACCAGGCTCCCCCATCCCTGGGATTCTCCTGGCAAGAACACTGGAGTGGGTTGCCATTTCCTTCTCCAAAGCATGAAAGTGAAAAGTGAAAGTGAAGTCACTCAGTCGTGTCCAACTCTTAGCGACCCCATGGACCAGGCTCCTCCGTCCATGGGATTTTCCAGGCAAGAGTACTGGAGTGGGGTGCCATTGCCTTCTCCAGAACTTATCATTAACTTAGTGGGAAAAAAAAAGTAAAGTTAACATTTTAAAAACTTTCATTTTCATGGAGAATGAATATATAAAGAGAGTATCAGTGAAATACTGGCATGTGAATATATACTGTCTCTGTAGTTGTATATTCCTAAAGAAATTAAAAGTGTTCTTCACTATTAAGTTGAAATATCACAACATAACAATTACATTACATTTTCATTCTGGGGCTGGGGTGGGGTAGGTGAAGTAAGCAAACTGGGGCAACTCTTGGAACCAAATAGAGTTATCAAATAGAGCTCAACCATTCCCTTCCCCAAACCTCTGCCCTTGAGATGATGTGAGTTTTGGAGATAGCTAACTTTTGGTTATTTGTCTAATTTTTATAATCAAAATGACATCATTGGACCTTAAACTGGAGAAATTTTTTGCTCTCTAGATTAGGTCAATCTCTTCAAAAGGAAAGAGGCTTATGAGTTATAGGCAAGGTTGAGTTGCCATGAAAGTCTCAGAGTCCACATACAGGATGTACACTTGAAGACCTCTGGAGATTACCAGATTAGCACTCTCACCCCCTTGGGATTAAGTATGGGGTTGGTCATTACATGTATACTGCTGAATACAGAGGTCCATTGGAGTTAGTCAAGGGTGACCATAGGAATAAATGGAGGAAAAAGTGATCTCGAAAATCCACCCGCCACTTTCCCACACCATCTCTCATTTGATCCAGAGCTTCCATGCTTTAGGTTCTTCTATTTAAGTGATTTTGGAGTAAGTTTTCATTTGAAGCAAGTTTCCATTATTTAAAAAAAAAAAAACACAACTGGGTTAAGATAGATCCTAATGCCTGTTTACAGATACAAATATATTACTTGGGAGTGTATGCGTTCTAAGTCACTTCAGTCATGTCTGATTCTTTGTGACCGCATGGACTGTAGCCCACCAGGCTGCTCTGTCCATGGGATTCTCCAGGCAAGAATACTGGAGTGGGTTGCCATGCTCTTCTCCAGGGGATCTTCCTGACCTGGGGATTGAACCACATCTCCTGCAGCTCTTCATTGCAGGCAGATTCTTTACCACTGAGCCACTGGGGAAGCCCATATTACTTGGGAGAGGTAACATTAATTCATCAGTATCCCCATACACGTTAAAATTTAGCCGAGCTACTGAATTAGAGCAGCGGACCATCTTGGAACTATTTATTTGACTCTCAGGTTGCTAATTCTTCAATTATTAATACATTAATTTAAAAAACGAGTGCAACCCATGAACCTATATTTACACCCCAACAAGTGTCTCATCAGTTAGTCACTTAATAGTTTCACAAATGTAGGCAAGTTAACCTCTTTAGTCTGCTACAATGGAGCTACCACCTCACCAGTTAATATGAACATGTGTGAAGCACCTAGAATCACAGAAAACCTCTGATCTCAGGTATCCTGCATAACTAGTACTGTCAGCTTCTGGAGCAGTGGAATAATCATCAGGGTTTTTTTTTTTTTCCATTTTTTTCCATTTAATTTGTTGAAATCTTCTGGACCTCTCTCAACTCATACTGCTATACTTAGAACAGCTATTTTAGGAAAAATGCTTTTTTTTATTCCCAAATCTAAGCGCTTAGCCAGTTTTTATTGCTATCCTGCCTGATCATTGCACAGAGACTCCAGAGAAATAGGACACTGAGCTCTTTCGAGGGAAATGCACATTTGTTCTTCTTTTGAATAGAGTTTCTGCCTGAGATTTATCTCCTACTCTGTGAGCTGGGCCAGACAAGATAGAAACCACAAATATGTCTTCCCCTTAGGCCCAGAGCAGAGCCAGACCATGTTTTCTCGTAAGCTCAGAGCTCTGAGAGTGAAGTCATGGACTGGGAGAAAGTAAACCCTCTGCAAGTTCCGCAGTGGGAGAGGGAAGATGACTCAGCACAGGAGAAGGAGTATGTGGATGCCTTTGTTCCTCCAGAATGGCAGCCCCATTGTCCTCCTCTCATCTTTGGTGTGTCTGTTAATGCAGGCTAGAGCGTGATATTAGATTGGGGTGGGGGGAACCTCTGGTCAACAAGCCCTTTCAAGGCCAGCTGTAGTCTCAGCAACCTGAGAACCACAGCCCAGGTTCATCCTTCCCTCCCAGGGAGTCTCTTACCACTTCCTATTCATAGTCGTAGCTCTTTTAGGGCAGCTTTTATTTTTATGTAAATAACTTTTCTCTTTAGGTAGATTATACATTCTTTGAGGACAGGATGGAAAGATTAGGAGCAGATTATAAAGACTACAGGCACTAGGGGACTTGTGGTCCAGTGGACTAGGTGGTCCAGTGGTGAAGACTCTGTGCTTCCACTGCAGGGGCTGCATGTTCAATTCCTGTTTAGGAAACTAAGATCCCTGCCTGCTTCATGGTACAGCCAAAAAATTAAATTAAAAAAGAAAAGACACCAAGTCCTAGTTAAATATTTATAATCAATAATCAAGAAAGGAGAAGTACTTGATAAAAAGAGATACCTCTGCCTGGATTAGATGGAATTTGGAAGCCTTCTGCTAAATCAAGGAATGTCCAAACAGAACGTCTGGAGGCCTCACCAAATTAGGAAAGTGAGTCTGGAAACACTAGGACAACGAGACACCACCAGAAGAGGAGGTGGATTGGAGGCTGAGGGTAAGGTCAGCATTGCAGACACAGCAGGGACGACCACAAACAGAAACTCTAGCCAGGAGGAACCGATGTGTCAACTGGAGTCCAAGCCTGGGGAGCATCTAGTGGTTAGAGTCACATCGGAACCATTCCTCAGGGCCTCTTATTTGGCACTGGGGGATACCCACTGTAGGACTCTGGACCACTGTGATTTGTCTAGTGCAGAACATACGGACATACTTGTTTGTTTATCTCTAAATAAAACTTGGTTTCACTACACTGCAATTATTGAACTTGCAAGTGGAGTTCATGCTAATTTACCACACTATCAAATGGACAGTTTTCTCTGGTTTTGGCTCATGCCAAAGAACATGATTTTGGAGTCAAAAGCCCCGACATTTAAACTTTCTGAGCTTACTTCCCTCTTTTCTGAAATGAAAATATTTTTCACCTTAACAAGTTTTTGCTTCTAACACCTTACTAGGCATTTACTAGACACTTCATGAATATTAGTTTCCTTCCTTTCTTTATGCCATAAGTGTATCTGGCAAGATGATTACCACCCAAGACATTAGTGCATGTTTAAGCTATAATAAATGTTTCCTGTAAGAAAGCAAAGGAAATAGCCTGAACTTTCAGAATCATTGAAAAAAACCCAAGAAGGCATTTAATTACTTCAGTCTTGCTCTTCTCCTTAAGCAGATGACCTACTATAAAAAGCAAACTATCTTTCGATTAAGTTCATTTTGTTTTAACAATGTGTTCAGTTTTCATAAAATCAACTCCAGGAATTACTTTACTTTCTTCTAAGAAGGAAATAATCTTTCAAGGAGCATTTATTCTTTTTACTACCTTTCTCCTGCCCTATGATCTCTTTATATCATGCATAATTTGAATTTTAAATGCTTTTTAAAAGCAATTTAAAATGGTATTTTCACTGGCTGATATTTATAAACTTGAAAGTTAGTAGATTTTGCCTATATTGGTACATATTTCCAAATACCCTTTTAGATATTCTTCAAAGGACTCTTATCACATCAAAGGGATATGTAAGCGATTTTTAAAACAAACCTGAGAAAATCCACAATCAACAATTTTTATTAGTCCTGAAAAAAGCGAACACTAATTCATCACTTTCCTATAATACAATCACCTTTTTGGTACAGTTAACACATGGATGAAATTAATTATAAATAGATCATTATATTAAGAAAGAAAATGTCTATGCAAGTACAAGTTACTACTTACTGATCAGTAACAACCATTAGCAAATAAGAAAGCAATGTACTTCAAGTAACAAGTATTTATCAAGCATATCTTACGTGCCTAGTACTGTGCTAGGTCCTACAAACCTGCCTGTGAATAAGACCCCTTGTTGTCTTACTAGTTACAGTGTATATTTAAGGATACATCAAATAATAGAAGCATGTACTTTTTTTTACTAGATTAAAACACAAAATTTAATCAATACATTCTAAAATATTAAGTTTATCTCAGAAATAAACCAACAAAGCTAGAGGTTTGAGCCAAAATGGAAACTCAGCTGTAACAGCTACTGGATTTATAGCCATTAAGCTATCTGGAAACTATTCTCTTCCTTTAAAATCCAAACTAGCTATAGAAAACCCTCTCACTCCCACAGGGTATATTAGCAATAGAAATTGAGATCAGAGGGTTAGAGAAGCAGAGACAGAATTCATACAAAGTGAAGCCATATGTACTAGATTGGATTATTGTTCACAATTCTTCCCTCCATCCCTCAGCCATGTAAACCTACAGCACACTGGAGTGGATCAGTGTATTTCCTCACTCTACTGATGTTGTGCCGTGTAATTTGCTCTGGTCAATGGGATGTCAGTGAACATGACATGCACAAAGGACCTAAATGTCCTTGCATTCTTTGGCTCAGTCTTCAGCACTCCTAAGATTGCCATGAAGAGGCGTGTGCCAGTTAGCTGCTCGCCATCAGTGTGGGCCCCAGAGTAAGATACACAGGCTGTCCTACACTTGACCTAAAGCCAAGAGCCAAGACAAGGTGACCTGTGGCCTAAACCAGAGCTGCCTCTGCCAACCTGCAGGCCTCTAAGCAAGAATATAAATGCTTCCTTTTAGAAGCCAGTGTTTTTGAAATCTCTGCAGGATTTTTAGAGCAATAAGGAAGGTACCATTGCTGGACAAAATAAGTAGCACAAATACAGCAGTATGAGAAGTAGTATGAGGACTTCATACAATTGTAGGCAGTTGTGCAATTAGTATAAAACACCCAACAGAAGTAATAGACCACACCAATGACAGGGATCATGGGACGTAAGTGGGAGTCAGTGGAAGGTGCAGAAAAAGGGCCACAGATTAATTAAGCAAGTCTAGACATCATAGGCTTGCCTACTTACCAAGAGTTGGCATGTTCGAATGGCCAGTTGACAAAAACACCACAGGTGAATTTGTCTCTTGTTAAAAACACAAAGCTTTATTTTCCATTCACAGTTGAAAATATTCTCATAGATCAAAGACTTTGACTTCAGTAATTTAATAAAATGAAACTTTAATTTAATATCAATATAATTTAAAAGGCAAGCACAATGATATTCTTCTTTGTTTTAGTGACTAAGAAAAGTAAAGAGGCTGACTTACTGTGTAAATTATATACCTGTACCAAGAGTAGATTGAATGCTGTCACAGTAAGCTCTATGAATGAAAATTTTGCAATAGTTCAAATAGAGAAAAGCAATGAAGAAATGATTCACTACATAGCACACACCTTCTGTGTAGGACACAAAGGCAGGCAGAACTCCCACAACATATTAGCCAACACCACATTCAAACTGAGAAATGAAATTTAGTCTCAGTAAAATGAGGTCTATAACACTGTTGATTTGAAATTCTCTAGTTTGGTAATTAAGTTGACATCTAATTTAAAATTTTGTTTTTGTTTTATAGTTATAATAAACACTTGAGGTAACAGATTTTGCCTCGGTTAGTATCCTGTTGTTGTGAGTAACAGAGAACTCAAATGCAAACTCACTTGGAAAGAAAATTTATTTATTCATGTAGTGGAAAAGCCCTGCGGTCGTTTAGTGTCATGAGTGGCTTGATCCAGGGGTTCCAAAAATGTAATCAAAATTCAGTTTCTCTTCATTTCTTGGCTCAGCCTTCTGCTGTGTCAGCTTCATTCTTAGGATTCATGTGGTAGCCTCTGGCATCTCCAGGCTTACAATCATGTCCTTATTGCTAGGGGTTTCTGTGGAAAGAGAAAGTAGACCCCATACAACTGCAGTATTCACTCTGATTGAACCAATCCCTAGAGCCAAGGCCGTATCTCCTGTAGCACAACCTGAAGCAGACAGATTGACAGTTTCCGATGGGAAGTGGAGGTGGGGAACAGTTTCCCCTAATAAAATCAGGGGTCCATTAGCAAAATAAGGGTTGACTTCGGGTGGGCAAGGAACACCAAGCATCCTCTGTAGCAGGGGTTGGCCTATGTACCAAGTATGTCCCATTGCCTGCTTTTATACAGCCACTAGCAGAGAATGGTTTCTACATTTTTTAATAGTTGGAGGAAAAAAATCAAAAGGAGAATATTTCATGAAATGTGAAAGTTATATGAGATTCAAATTTCACTGTCACCAAATATTGGAAGAGAGCCACATGCATTCATTTTATATACTGTCTACAACTGCTTTCATGCTACAGTAGTCAGGACAGAAATGATATGGCCCTCAAAGTCTAAAATATTTACTGTCTGAGCCTGAAAGAAAAACTTTGCCAACTCTTGCTTTATAGGTTTATCCCCATAGCTTTATTCTAATACATCGTAAGTTAGCATTATTGTTAAAATGATACGTCAAGACTGAGGATCTTTAGCTATACATGTCCTTTTAAGGTAGATCAGTCTTGAGTTTGAGAACTTCAGTTTCATCTACAGGATATTGAATAGCAAAGATGTAACAACAATCAGGATATCAGTTAAATAGAGAACACTGAAATAGACTCTGCCCAGAAAGTGAGGATTCGGATAATGACGTAGATTTTGAAATGCTCCTGTGACATCACTTCCAGATGTTTGTCCCCTTGGAAACAGGCAGTGCTGTGCAAGAGACTTGAATCATGTCAACTGAGATATTTTGTGCAGGGAGGAAGAGTATGGATGCCTGGCAGCCAAGCATTGAATGGTTTTAAACATGCCAGTTACATGTCTCCTATATCCAGTGTCACTTCAAAGGAAACTCTATCAGCTCTACTCACTATCCAGCTCTAAGCCCTTCACCCAGGGGTGGCCAACCCATAGCCCAGACAATGGCCTAGGAATATTAAAAACCCTCAGAGATGAGCTGGGTTATTAGTTTCCTGTAATTGCCATGACAAATTACCTCAAATTGGATGACTTAAAACAAAAATATATTCTCTCACAATTCTAGAGGCCATAAGTCTGAAATGAAAGTGTTGGCAGGGTTGGTTCTTCTGGAGGCTCTGAGGGAGAATCTATTCCATGTCTCTCTCCTGGCTTCAGATGGCTGACAATTCCTGGCATTCCTTGGCATGTGGCCACCATCTAATCGCTGCCTCCACCTTCACAGGCCTTTACCCTCTCTGTGACCCTATTTCTTCTCCTTCTTTGTCTCTCATAAGGACACTCATGATTGGATTAGGGTTCACCTTATTCTCGGATGACCTCATCTCAATACCCATGCCTCAATAACATCTTCAAAAACCCTTATCTCAAAGAAGGTCACATTCTGAAGTTCTGAGTGGATATGAATTCAGGGGGACACTACTCAACCAGTACACCCGGATCAAATAAAATCAGGAATTTGAAATGAGGGAATAGAGATGAGACAACTAATATTGGGAGCTGAAGTTTCAAAGATGTCCTAGAAGGAACCAAGGGCAAACCATACTTACGAGCAAGCAGAAGACACTAAAAAAAATCAGAATGTATAGATACAGAAAAGGCTATGAGGAGGAGAAAAGGTACAAAGAAGACTGTAAGGAAGCCAGGTGGTATCAGAAAGAGAAGCAAAAAGACACTAAGAGAAGCAGATATCAAGACTATCAGAGTCATATTAACACCAGGGCACTTAACATTCTGTGTGAACACATGTAACTGTCCCTGTACTGCCTTTGGCATGTTCCAGAATCTGAAGATATCTATTGGTCTTTAGTTCCTTTGAGATTCTATCTCTCCTTTCATCAATTGCATTTTTATAATCACCATTGCTAAACTTTGCTGAAAGATGTCCCTTTTACTTATCACCTAAAGAGCTTAATATCTTGAGTATATTTAAGATAACTACTGAGTAAAATTTACATGGTACATGTTCATAGTGAGGTCCCCGTAAGTCTAGTTAATCTTATCCCTTTATTTATAAAAATTCTTGAGTTAAAGAATTCCCTAGATAATTATAAAAGATATCTGAGTCAGATTTGCCCAGCTGATAACTGTAGTCAAAACATGATTATCAGTAGTCATCATGGCATGTGGATTAGTCAACTTTTACTAGTAACAATCCCCAAATCACAGCGACTTAAAGATGTGTTCATTGTTTATCAATCATGGGTTTATGGCAATTATTTTTCTGCCACAAATTTCTTCTTTAATATTCTCATAGCAAAGGGAACAGAGAGGGTTGACAAAAATACACAATAATGATCAACACTTCTGTTTAGACATAGTATAAGTTATATTTGCTTACATTGAATTTCAGGGAATTTGAACTTGGAACAAAGAGCTTTGGTTCAGTCTGGTGGCGATATTGAATACAGAACATGTAAACACAAAAGACATGGATCTTCATTTCCTACTCACACTGCATTTGTGAATCAAACAAAACTATACAGGAGCTGGAAATGAAGGAGCTATACAGAGAACAGCAGATGTGGAGAGAGTGCCTAATGAGATTTCAAGTACTTGACTTCAGATACATTTGATATCAGCTGCATTGTCACCCTTGGGTCCCATGACTGTATCAACCCATGCCTTGGAAACCTTTTGTGTATGTTTCCAATCACATCTGATTGTGATACTACTGCTTTCACTCTTTTTTTCTTTTCCCAGCATCTCACCTCGAGAGTGGACACACCCTCTTGCTTCCTGTGCAGGGTTTCTCTGGACCAGTGGTATAGGGCAACATGGGAACACACTGGGACTGATACAACTCACCCAAAGGACAAACAAGCAGTGAGAGGCAGAGCTTCTCTTCTCACCGAGTCTCTGTGACAGAGGTGGGCAGAAGGTCTCAGCAGGAACAAGCACCAATCAGTCTCCTAATAATGCAGCCTTGTGTGCCTTTCTTTCCTTCCCTGGTTCACTTTCTTTCATCCCTCCTTTCTGCTTCCTTGAATCACATCCCAAATAAACTCCCTGCATGTAACTCTAGACCCAGGCTCTGCTTTGGGGGAAACCCAGAATAAACAAGTTGACACCAGAAGCAGCCATTGGAAGAAAGCCCTCAAGAAAAGATTCTAAACCTGGATCATCCACTGGTCATGCAGCAAGAAGAACCTCATTGTTGGTAGTATGTGAGATGGTTATAATCTCTGGCAACAATGGCTTCATAAACTGTAATCGTCCCTGTTGGATTGGAATGTGGTGGAAGTAGAAGGCATAGCATGGGTTATGTGGTAATTTGGGACTGGAACAGATGGCAATAGTAATTACAGAAATTATAGAATGGTTTGGCTTCTGTTAACTGCTTTAAAGCCTTGATAAAAGAAAACATATTCATGTAATTCAAATACAATGCAAAGTCCACTATAAAAATAAAGTCTTCCAGATCAGTGTCTTTTCCATAACTGGTACTGGATCTACTAGACATCCATATGGAAAAGGTGAACTTTGACCTCTTACTTCACACTCTATTCCGAAAGTAATTCTAGATGGATCATGGACCTAAATGTAAATATTAAAACAATGAGGTTTTAAGCACCAGGAACTCTACTCAATATTCTGTAATGACCTAAATGGGAAAAGAATCTAAGAAAGAGTAGACATATGTATATGTATAACTGATTCACCTTGCTGTACACCTGAAACTAATACAATATTGTAAACCAACTCTATTCCAATAAAAAAATTTAAAAATTAAGAAAAAATCAATAAAGCTTTTAGAAGAAAATAAAGGAGAACATATTCATGACATAGAGAATAAACTGAAGGGGAAGAGAAGTAGGGGAGGGATAAATTAGCAGTTTGAGAGTAGAAGATTACCAGCTTCTATATGTAAAATAGATAAACAACAAGGTCCTGCTGTCTATTACAAGGAACTAGATTCAATATCCTATAATAAACCATAATGGAAAAGATTATGAAAAAGACTACATATACGTATGTATACTGAATCACTGTGCTATACACCAGAAGCTATGGAAACTAACACAACTATAATTGAAAGAAATCTGTCTCCAAAACACTTTTTACAAGGATAAACAAATGGCAAAAAGCATATGAAAGGATGATTAATGTCATTATTCATCAAGGAAAAGCACATTAAAAACCTACAATTTAATACAAATACACTCCCACAAAAATGACTTAAAAGAACTGTCAGTATGAAGTAAATACCTGGAAAGGATGTGCAGCAACTGGAATTTGCTGCTGGTGGGGCATTTAAATCAGTACAACCACTTTGGGAAACTGCTTGGCACTATTTAACTAAAGTTATATGTACATATGGTCCAAAAACTAAGCAATTCTACTCTGGGAAAATTGTACTCCCAAAAGAAATGAACATTCATACTCACCAAGAGTCACATGAAAGAATGTACATAGCAGTTTTATCATAATAAGACAAACTGGAAAAAACCCAAATATCCATCAATAGGAGTATGGATAAATGAACTATGGTGACTATGGAATGCCAAACAGCAATGAACAAGAGGAACTGCTTCCCACAACAACATGAATACACTTCACAGACATAATGATGAGCTGAAGTACAAACCACAAATCCATTTATACAAAGTCAATAGGAAAAAATGCACTTGTGATGAGAGATATCAAACAGTGATAATCTTGCGGGGAAAATGTTGACTGGGTGGGGGCATGAAGATGCCTTTTGGGGTGTTTGGTCTGTATCCTGATTGGGGAGCAGTTATAGGAGTGTATGTAAATGTAAATGTAGAGCAAGCTCTACATCTAGTATGTATTTACTTTGTTGTATATAAATTGTACTGGGCTTCCCTGGTAGCTCAGCAGTAAAGAATCTGCGCGCCATGCAGGAAGATCCCCTGGAGAAGGGAATGGCTACCCACTCCAGTATTCTTGCCTGGGAAATCCCATGGACAAAGGAGCCTGGAGGGCTACAGTCCATGAGGTCGCAAAGTCAGACATGACTTAGCAACTGAGCAACAACCATATAAATTATACCTTGATAAAAAAAAAATAAGTAAATAAAAGGAGACAGAGGAAAAAATTTTAAATGATCCTCATTTCCTATAGTTATAGGGCAAAATATGATTAAAAAATCAGGCCCCACATTTAACAGGAAAGGTGGCAAAACTGCAAAGGAGAGTAAAGGCACAACCTCAAACATCTTCTATGCCAAAGTCAGGGCCGGGCTAGGGAAAGCTGTACCCTGACATCTGGGATAGTGACATTTGGGTGGATCCACCAAAATATCTTAAATCCCCAAATTTCCATGAAACTTCTGCCAGAAGCAGCAATCCTTTCCCCCTTGCTAGAGAAAAATTCACAATGGCTGGAAGCTTTGCAAAAACCTCACCTGAGTCAGGCCTTTTGTAAGACAATGCTTTGTCTATTTAAGATTTGCCACCACAACCTTCACTGCCTCAGGAATAACAAGGGTTTACTGGGAAAAAAACATTTCCTATTCTGGGAGGAAATAGCTTATACAGTCAAAACAATCACAGGACCAGAATAATAAGTGCTGGCAAGAAGTGGAAGAACGCGTGTGGGAGTGCATCTTGACAGTGGTCAATCAGGGTGACGGTAAGGGCAAAGAATATAAATCTCTAAGTCTGCATAGTAGAGAACTCGTCCATACTCGAGCACTCTCCTATATCCTGGGGTTATGCCTCCTGCAAAGGAAATCTGGAGTTACCCTAACATGCTGCCGAGATGGGTTCTTAAAGTGTGGCCAGCGAGATGTCTTACTGTTAGTAAGGTCAAGATGTCAGAACTGCTTTGGCTGAATAGTGGAGAAGAGGTCATAAAGCTCAGTGGCGGTCAAAATGTTAAGATAGATTTACCACACTTCTTACAAATGATTCAAGAATCCGCTATCTGACCATACTCCCCAGGAAGTCCTAAAGGACACTTACTTTCACTGGATGGATAAGAAACACATGAAGAAGTTTGCACTGGGGGACTTCCCTGGTGGTCCAGTGGCTAAAACTCTATGTTCCCAATGCTCCTGGCTTCGATCCTTGGTCAGGGAACTAGATGCCCCATGCTGCAACTAAGTTTGCATGCTGCAAGTTAAAGATCCTACATGCCACAACTAACACCCAGTGCAGCCACAAAATTTTATAAAAAGAAGTTTGAATTGGGATCTTCGAGAAATTCAATGACACATTTCCTCTATGTGTTGAAGAGATTCTGCGTTGAAACGAGCAGAGATGACGGAATTCTAGAACAGTGGTGTCCTGGGAATGGCACTTGATAGAGTCAACACGGACGTAATTACTGTAATAGACAGCAAGGCTAGAATAGCAAACATAGCGTCTTTACAGACAGCTGTGGCGATGGTTATAGACTACGACCTTCCTAGGAGCAAGACAGAGGGAAACCCAATCACAGTCTTTCTTCAAAAGCTTTTGCAGCCATTTATGATAGAAACTTTACAGTGGAGAAAACAGTCTTTCTACACTTTTTAAAAATTAATTACTGTATTTTTGGTTGCACTGGGTCTTTGTTGCTGCACAGGCTTTTCTCTAGTTGCAGAGAGTGGGAGCTACACTCTAGTTGCAGCGCATGGGCTTCTCATTGCGGTGGCTTCTTTTGTTGTGGAGCTCAGGCTCTAGGGACCTAGGGCTTCAGTAGCTGTGTTCTAGAGCACAGGTTCAATAGTTGTGGTACACAGGCTTAATTGCTTTGTGGCATGTGGGTTATTCCTGGATCAGGAATCAGACCTGTGTGTCCTGCATTGGCAGGCAGATTCTCCACCACTAAGCTACCACTAAACCACATGTGAAGGCCCTGTTCCTAGACTTTGTGAGGACGGTTACATAATAGGGCCTGAACTGACACAGAGTCAAACACAAGATGCCATCATAGACCTCTGCGTGGGTAAGGACCTAACGGGTGTCAGGTAAAGTCTGTATGCTTGGCACAAATCCACTGTTACTATGATCCCCAAAACTCTGCAGAATAGAATAGAATCCTGAAGGTAGGAAATAACCTATTCCGTGGTTATTTCTCCAGTCCCCAAAAGTGAAATTTGAATGGACATACTTATCATTTGGCAGAATTTTCACATTCCATGACCTCCTATGTAAAAGTTAACGTGGTAAGAAAGCCTACGAAGAAATCCTTGAAAATGTCCCCCATTGTAGTCAGTCTAAGTGCAAAGACAGCAAACCAAACACATCTCAAGAGGAATTTCAAGAATTCACACAACTCAAATATTTAGAGGATTCAGAGTGTAGGTTTCCCTGTTTAATTCACCTGTATGGCACCTGCAAACACCAGATAGATCATGTTGGTTAATGGTGATATTTTCAACTTAACCACTTGCTAGCTCCAAATGAAATTGATGGACCAGATGTAGTCTGTTACACAGAAATGATCAACACAAGCTCTGGTATACAGTATACAGCTCTTGCCCAGCAATAGAGGATCCAAAAAATTTACATAAGCAGTACATTTTACTGTCTTGACTTAGGGCTTTGAAACACTTCTGCTTTCTTCATAATATTGTTTCCAAATTCCTGATCATCTTGATATTCTCCAGAAAATCAAGCTGGTCCACTATGACATCGTGATAAGTAGACTTGGTGAATAGAAAGTGACAAGTATTCTGGATTCCTTAGTAAGAACCTTGTGTGCCAGAGAGTGGGAGATTAACGATACAAAGATTCACAGCCTTGCTACTTCAGTGAAACTTTTAGAGGGCCAGTAGTCTGAGATGTCACAGACAGGCCACCTAAGGAATAGAACGAGTTTTTTTCCTTGCACCACCACCACCAAGGGGCACAGAGCTTAGGGGTCTCTTTAGATGTTGGAGGCGATGTAATACTAAACTTGGGAATACTACCCTAACCCATTTATTAAGCAGTTCAAAAGACTGCAAGCTTTGAGTGGGGCCTAAAGGAAGAGAACGTGCATCTACAATTTTAACTTACTCAAGTCATATGTTAACCAAGAACCAGTGAGATCAGATGTGTCCTTGATATTTAAGGATTTAATGATGTTAAGACTCAGGGGCTTCCCTGGCAGTCCAGCAGTTAAGACTCTGAGCTTCCACTGCAGAGTGGCAGGTTCGATCCCTGGTCAGGGAGTTGAGATACTGCATACTTTGCAGCCAAAAGAAAAAGAAGAAGAAAATTTCTTGGACTGAATAAAAATGAAAATACAACATATCAACTTAAAAATTTTCATTTAAAAAGAGGATGTTAAGGATCACTGGAGAACCTCAATAGGAGAGTTGCAACTCAGACCCTAGGGTTCAGGTAGAAAGTGACATCTTTGGCAGCAGAGAACAACTTGTCATTTGAAAAGCTAGGCCCCAGTAGAGACTGTCATGAGGCATCCAATGACTGTGTGATCTAAGCAACCTACACATCATGAATGAGAGCTTAAAAGATCCATTAAGCCATAAATTCAGATGGATGTAGCAGTAACCCATCATGAAATGTAAGTGGTACACAGAGGATCAGGTCCAGCATGGCCCCAGGGCTCAAGTAAATTATATAAACAGGTGGTCCAAGCGCCCATATCTCCTACTTTTATTGCACTGATGCCTCACTTTGCACCTATGACCAAATGATGAAGGAAGATAAAATACAGCCTTGTTTGTCAGACATGTTCACTCAGTATGTTGGTGTGAGACAAAAATGGAATGTGGGTACAGCTAACTCCACCCAGGAGGTACCCAGAAACATGCAGGCAAAGGGAAATTCTCTCAAAGGAAGAGTTAATTTATACTAAAGAAATCTAACATTTTCTTTGATTATGTATATAAACAACAAACCACACTAATATTGAGAGCATTTGTGACATTGGGATGAATAGAAATCATAAATGTTTTCATTAATTATCACATTTAATTCATTAAAAAAGAAGCATTCCTTTTGTAATCCCATGTATTTTATCTTATGCGTTTAAAAACACATTTTGAGATGAGCCTCCTGGCTTCACCAGATTGCTCCAGGGGTCACAGCACAGAAATGGTTGAGAGCCCTGTCTCAAAGACACTCACCTGGTGATGTCTGTGCTCATATACTGGCATAGTCACACTAACGCCATCTATCCCAGAGGAGACCTGGTGGCGAGCTGTGTCTTTATCATTAGAAGGAATAAGTTAAATGTTGTAGCTTTATTCTATGGAATACTATAGCTACATATACTAAAACATGGGTTGCCCTTGTGGCTCAGCTGGCAGAAAATTCGCCTGAAATGTGGGAGACCTGGGTTTGATCTCTGGGTTGGGAAGATCCCCTGGAGAAATAAAAGGCTACCCACTCCAGCATTCTGGCCTTAAGAATTCCATGAACTGTATAGTCCAAGGGGTCACAGAGAGTTGGACAAGACTGAGCGACTTTCACTTTCAATATCCAGTATTGTGAAGAGAAGGGGAAATCTAACCTTTCAAACACTACTAGTGGGGAAGAGAAAGGTAATACAAAGTTTCTGAAAGGAAATTTGGCATATATTTAAAATTCCATGAAAATTTGCTCTAAAAACATGCAAATCCTTGGCATAGCATTTTCACATTTTACATAGATGCTTACTATGGAATTTTTTCTCACAACTGAAATGTGAAAAAAAGATGATGAGATACCCGCAAAGTAAGCTGTAATATCTACATATTAAAGAATAGGATGGGGGCTTCCATGGTGGTCCAGTGGTTAAGAGTTCACCTGCCCATGCAGGGGACACGGGTTCAATCCCTGATCTGGGAAGATCTCACGCGTCATGGAACAACTAAGCCCGTACACCACAACTACTGAAGCCTGTGAGCCCTAGAGCCTGTGCTCCACAACACCAAGCCACCACAGCAAAAAGCCCCAGCACTGCAGCTACAGAGTAGCCCCCTGTTTGCCACAAGTAGAGAAAGCCCTTGTGCAGCAATGAAGATCCAGTGCAGCAGCAAGAATAATATTAATTAATTAATTTTTAAAATATAGAATGATGTCACTAAAGTAGTATCAATAAGATAGGAATACACTTTAAAATAGCATAGAAGAAAAACAGAACCTATGTAGTACAAAGCATTTTGTGATCTAACATTTATATGGCAAGTTTTCACTTTAAGAGTTTCACATTCATGAAGCGAATTTGGAAAACAAAGGTCAAAGAACACAAAAGTCACTCAAAATTTCAACCAACCAGATATATTCACTGTTTATTTCTTGGTGGATATTATGTTATGGATAAGACTCTAATGTAAACAAATGGAATAAAAACATATTTTTTAGGAACCCAAATATCAAATTGAATTTCAAATCTAAATGTTCATTCTGTATGTAAGAAGAATGAATTATGCTATACCTATCTGAACTTCCAAAAGAGCTAATAACTCAGAAATGTTAGGGATACCCATTGGGTAAATTTTCCAAATTCTGATCAGGGAACAAATCTGATTGGAAGAGGTAGGAAAAATGAATAGGAGCCACCTATAGTTAACATTTGCTTTTTGAACTTTTACCTAAACATCATAGGCCTGAGGTATGAAGGATTTTATGATAAACTGCTATGTTTGCACAAGTTAAAATTCAAAGATTGGGTTCTGGAGACTGTCTGCCTGTGTTATTAGGCAGCGTATGGTCTCTGTCTTTCAGTTTCCTCTGAACGGAGATCACAGGCCCCACTTACAAAGTAAAATGAGATGATATATATATGTAAAGCACTTAGAATCGTACCTGGCTCTTAATAAGCACACTGTAAACGCTGACTACTGGCTTTGCAGGCATTAGTGAAGCAACAGAAGCACATTTTCAATAACAATCTGAAGCCCTTTGTATCATGTGCATTGAATAAATGACTCATTAGGAAGCTGCACAAGCTACACCCTCCCCTTCAAGTTTGTTCAGGAAAGCTGTTTAATACCACCGTAAACACTTATGGCCACCGTCAGAACTAGAAAAGCTGAGAAAGATTTCCCTGTGAATAGGGCCGGTGTGTACAGAGGGGAAATCTAAAAACCAGTACATAGATTTTTAGGGGGTGAACTCTCCCCTCTCCTCCCTGAATTCTTAGAATCAGATTGTGATATTTTCTGTGCTCAAGACCCTGCTATAAAGTTGGCCCATAAAATTATTTAAGGCTTGGTACCCATCTTCTCAGAACTTAAAATCACTTAAGAGGATGATGTCAAAATACCTAAAAAGATAACTAAGTAATCCCAGTACATTAGTTTCCTAATGTTGCTGTAACATATTTTCACAAACTTAGTAATTTAAACAATATGAATTTATCTTACAGTTTGAGAGGTCACAAGTCTTCAGTGGATCTTACTAGGCTGCAATCAAGGTGTCAATACAGCTTGCATTCCTCTTAGACACTCTTGTGCGAGTATCCATATCCTTGTCTTTTCCAGCTCCTAGACGCTATCCACATTCCCTGGCTCATGGCCTCCTTCAAAGCTGTCAATGTCAGGCTGAGTCCTCATGCTGCATCTTTCTGGTTCCCTCTTCTGCCTCTTCCATTTTTTAAAGGACTGTTTTATGATTACATCTGCATAATCCAGGATAATCTGCCTACTTTAAGACTACCTGATTTATAACTTTAGTGCCATCTGCAATCTTAATGCTTCTTTACCATGTAACCTAACATCCTCTCAGGTTCTGGGGATTAGGATGTGGACATCTTTGGGAGGCTGTTATCCTGCACTCTGCTCCTAGTAAATGATAATGATCAAGTGAGATAAAGAAATGGCACATGATAGGATTTCGGTGGAGTTTAAAGTCACTGCAGCTGGGAACAGTCAGTGAAAGCTTAAAGGAAAAGGCAGATCTATTCTGGCCATTTAAGCACAGTTTTAAAAGTGGAGTGGGAGGAGTCCAAATGAGAAAAGGAACAAGGAACAAAGTCTTAAAAATGTAAATGAAAAGAAAAGGAACCAGGGAACAAAGGACAGAATACTTTGGCTAAAGGAAGAGTCACAAAAGGGGGAAGCAGAGTGGCTGGGAACCAGCTCGCCAGGGGTGGAGAGCTGATCCCCTGTCAAAGCAAACTGACCCCAGCGCGCTTTGTAACACGATAATGTATTCACAGATGACCATCAGGATGTCAGTGCTTTTTCATGTAATAACATCTCAATGTAATACCATCAGAAAACCCGTAGTTACAGTTCCTGGCCAAATTAAAGTAGGCAGCCAAAACTGTCCCCTCAGATGAATGATAAGAAATTATCAAAATTGGATTTTGTCCATTCTTAACAGGCCCACTCATAGAAATCAAAACATTTAACTAAGACCAAAGATCTGTTAAGATCTCTCATATTATATCTTTACAAAATAACATACAAAAATATTTTTAAATGTGAAAGGGGCTCTTTTTTCGCCCCATAATGTGGCTGTTTGGTACTAAAGGTAATGTTACAGATCAGGTTCTCCTATCAGGTTCTGCATCAAGCCTGCTCCTTCATTTTGTTTTCACAAAACAAAAATGACATTTTACAAGGTGCATAGTAGCAAAAGGAGTACTTCACATGCTGTAATGTCTGAGTACTTATGAAATAAACTCTCCAAAAATCACTGGATATTTTCAATAGTTCACCTCTAGATGGTTAATTTCAGGAAAATGTATTATGCATACTGGTAAAAAAAAAAAATTGTAACTGTACAAATCAAGAGTGAAAAAAAAAAAAGTCAAGAGTGAAAACCAGTTTCCCTACCTCCTACCCTTGAGCCATATTATTCCAGTCCTTGCAGCCCTGTCCCAGTCAACTACTGCTTGCAGTGTCCTTGTACAGAGTATCTTTACACCCAAATGGCAGTGAGGCAAGAGGAAGAGGGCAGGCCACTACTTTCCAAAGAATGGCATAGCCCTCAAGGACACAAAACAAACTCCTTAGAACCACTTAGGTCCAAGATGGTGGACGATTCGACTTCCAGTGGACCTTGAGCCTCGTTATACACTCATTATAATACAGAAACACATGCTAAATGACACACCTCATCTATGGAATAAAGCTAAATATCTTCAAAGACTTAAGAAAAATGTGAACACAAAATAGCAAAATATGTTTAAAAAAATGAGAATGGTGTTCAAAAACTGATCTTTAAAGTGGGCTCAGATTACCTGGTTTGAGGCACCTGCCAACCCTCCACTCCACCAATGCCACTTCTCAGACACACCAGGAACCCTCCTGCCTTGAGGTCACTGGCAGCAGACTCATTACCACTGAGCCACCATAGCTCAGTTGGAAAAAAATCTGCCTGCAATGCAAGAGACTCCAGTTCAATTCCTAGGTCAGGAAGATCCCCTGGAGAAGGGATAGGCTACCCACTCCAGTATTCTTGGGCTTTCCTGGTAGCTCAGCTGATAAAGAATCTGCCCGAAGTGCAGGAGACTTGGGTTCAATCCCTGGGTTAAGAAGATCCCCTGAGAAGGGAAAGGTTACTCACTCCAGTATTCTGGAGTATTCAGAGTTGGACACGACTGAGGAACTTTCACTTTCACCATGAAAGCTCTGTATATTACTTGTAATTCTTGCTATTACAATACTGTGATGAACATTTTTTGTGTCTATTTTCTTGTGTATATTCTTGTACTTAGAAGCAAAAATACTAAACCATGAGTGAAGCACATCTTCAATTTACTGATGCTGCTAAGTCACTTCAGTCATGTCTGACTCTGTGCGACCCCATAGATGGCAGCCCACCAGGCGTCACCGTCCCTGGGATTCTCCAGACAAGACTACTGGAGTGGGTTGCCATTTCCTTCTCCAATGCATGAAAGTGAAAAGCGAAAGTGACGAGATAGTGCCAATCAACTCTCCAGGGTGGTACTTATTCCTACTCCCACCTGTTGTTTCACATTCTTCACAGCACTCAACATTATCCGACTTTTCAGTTTTCTGCCAGTCTAAGTATGAAATGCTATTTTCAGTTTCAATTTGCATTCCCTCTATCACTAGGGAATTTGGGCATCTTTTCATGTTTATTGATCATTTTACTTTTCTCTTCTGTGAATTACCTGTTCATATCTTTTGCTAATATTTTTATATATTCTTGATACCAATCTTTTGTCACTTCAATGTGCAGCATGTAGCTTCTCCAGTTTCAATAGTCTTTTAACTTTTTTTATTTACAGCAAACTTTAATTGATTTTAACATAATTTCAAAGTAGGTCTTTGCTCTAAGATAAGCAAAAGAACAGATATCCTAAATCTCATTAAGAGATCCTTTACACACTGTTCCTTGAGTAGGGCATTGAGCTTTGGGGGCTGAGTAGGGCACAGAGCTTTGGAGGCCCCAGCGGTGACACCCTAACATTCTATCCTTGGAGATTTTACCTAGAGATACAGAAAGAACAGATAACACCAACATACAAGAATCAAATTGTATGAGGGTATGATAGGAAGGAACTCTTATGTTACATTCTACTCACCTCCTTAGAGTTGTCATGATAATGACTGATTTTTTTCTCTGCAAAGTTCAGTGATGTTTTGTTTGTTTGTTTTTGTTTTAAGTAAAATGTCAGAGTATGTGAAAATGCTATACTTATTTATCTTAACAATAAAAATAGTGGAAGTTTACAAATTCTTCATGAGTCCGAGCTGGGCCATGACTATTACTGATGGAGTTTACCCAAGGCACTAACTCCAAGTTTGGCAACCGTCAGCAAACTGGCACAGTGGCTGAATCTCATTCCCATAATGCCAGCCAAGGTTCTAGAAGTAACTAGGAAAAGCGAAATGTTCTGGATCCTGAGACAGCTGATAGGTACCCAGGCCCGCTAGGCCACCAAAGAGGAACCCGGCAGCCAGGACGGGACACTGCCTGCTTTTGCATAGCCAGTGGTCCCACCAGGGGCAACCAGTGCTGCATAGCCAAAGCCAATCCAGTGTAAAGGCACCAGTGGGCTGGAGTCCTGCGTTCTTCTCTTTCACTTCATTCGAGCAGAATTTTACACTAGGCCTGCACCTTCTTCCCGAAGGTCTGCATGGGCCGACACCAGTCTTTTAACTTTTTTAAAGTGTTTTTTTTTTAAAAAATTAATGAATCCAACTTTTACAAATGTTTATTTATTTGTGGCTGCACTGGGTCTTGTTGCTGTGTGTGGGATTTCTCTGGTTGTGGCTAGTAGGGGCTACTTTCTGTTTGCGGTATACAGGCTTCTCATTGTGGTGGCTTCTCTTGTAGTGGAGCACTGACTCCCGGGCAGGTGGGCTTCAGAAGGTTCAGCTCAAGGGCTCTAGAGTGCAGGTCAGTAGTGGTGGTGCTTGTGGCCCCTCAGCATGTGGGATCTTTCTGGACCAGGGATTGAACTGGCATCCTTTGCATTGCAAGGCAGATTCTTAACCATTGGACCACCAGCGAAGCCCTTAAACTGGTTTTTGATGTACAGAAGTTGCCATTCCATTTCTTAAAGACAAATTATTTCATATTTATGATTTCTTAAAGGTGTTTAGAGTTTTTCTTAAAAACACATTTTAGAATTCTTTTTTTTTCCATAGGCATCTATTTTTCAGCAAAATATATTACTGTATTTTAGAATAGCAGTGTTCCCATGGCACAGATTTGAGGAGACACTTCTCTAAAAGAGAGGAAAGGACAGTGGGCTTTTGAGGAAGGCAGGGACCTGATGGGAAGAGAGTTTAGGAAGAGAGAACACTGTTCTCTCATTGTTTTATGTGGGAAAGTTTGCCTCTGCCATCGTGAGCTCACAGTCATTCAAAAAGTCTTGACTGACTTATACAATGGCTAAATTTATCCTTCCCATGAAAGTCTGGTTTTTTCAAAACATCTGACTAGGCTGACATTATTTTGCATGTTACTCTGCCAAGAAGGTTCATAGGTCCTGGGGAACGTCTTTCCTGAAATATATTTTTGGGAATTTTATATACCTAACTTCATATTTGAAAGATTTAGTATAACTGTAATACTCTAATTATTCTAAAAACTTTAACCTTCTGTAACTGAAGTGATGGGATTCAGTCAGTTATTTTCATTTTAGTTTACCTAAATTTCTGATGATTATCAATTGATCATTAAATGCCTAAACTCCAGTGTGACTGAGGAGACTTTGAGCCCCAAGTTCCTTTTTTCAGATTGTCAAGGGAACATTCATCCTTATCAAGTTTGATCCTTTAAAGATAGAAACAGTAAGAGGCTACTTGTAACTCAATTCTGATCCCCTCCTTCTCTCTCCATTACAGTCTCAGGTAGACAACGCTGATAATTCAAAGGACGTTTAATTTCCTCAGTGTTTCCTATTCCTTATTCTTTTGACTTCTATTTATCTTAACACATTTCTCAATTCTAGATTAGGAGTTAATAGTAAAGTTGTCTAGGCATGGCTGGGTGAATAATAAATATAACATAGCAACAAAAACTATGTCATTAAAATATAAACTAACTTAACTTTAATAGAGACCGCTACTTCTTCAAATATCATTATTAGCCACAATGCTTCAATGAAAGGAATTACTGGATAATTGTTAAATAACTAAACTAAGACAGTCAGTAAGAGAAATTACCAAGGACATAAGAAAAACAAACTAGACATAATTTTAAAACACTGAACTTAAATGCCAGTAGCTCCATATATATATAAAGGAAAAATAATTTTGTTATAAATTAACTAATCAATGAACAAGACAATGGTTTGGTTTGTTTCACTGCAAAATACTTGTTTTGATATTTTATCAGTCTTGTAAACCTCTCTCTTTGATGTAATAAAATTGCATCATTTATTTTCCTCTGCTGATGGATTTAGCTACTGAGATTTATTATAGATTATAAAAAATTCAAACTGTAAAGTTAATTTTAATACTACAGCATTTCCTACCTCGGGAACCTGTCTAGATTTTTAAAATTTTTCTTCATTATGTCCTAAGGATGATTGTTCTCTTTTTTTCATCCTATCTTACAACCTGCTGTCAGCCTCTTGGCCAGTCCAGACTGGAAGAATAGTAAAGGCACTCCTATAACCCAGAGAGGTTAAGTGATAACTGGGAGGGATGGTGAAGCCCCTGTGAAGAATATAATGGAGATTCTTAGACGTGAGAATTCTCTAAATAGCATCACCTTAAGGAAATCTCCCACTGAAAATGAAAAATTTAATAATCTTAGGAGTCTGATGGGGACTTCCCTGGTGGCTCAGACAGTAAAGAATCTGCCTGCTATGCAGAAGACCCAGGTTCAATCCCTGGGTCAGGAAGATCCCTTGAGAATAGAATGGCTACCCACTCCAGTATTCTTGCCTGGAGAATTCCATGGACAGAGGAGCCTGGAAAATTCCAAGGACAGAAGAACCTTGAGGAGTGTGTGTGTGTGGGGGGGTGCTATGGTCCATGGGGTTGCAAAGAGTGGAACATGACTGAGTGACTAACACTTCCACTTTCACTTTCAGGAATCACATGAATTATCATTAGGCTCAAAAACATTGTTTCTTTTTTCAGACCCTACTAAATGAGTCAATCTTGCAAAACTGGAAAGGAAAACTAAAAGTATTTACTATGAAAATAGATTCCTTTCCTTTCTGTGTAGCATCCTCTTCTAGTAACAAATAGAAACAATGACATTTATTAATATCATTAAAGCTACACAATGCATTTATAAGTGACATCAAGATTTAGAAGAGCAAAGTATTGGAAAGGGGAGAAAGTCAAGGTTTGATAAGAAATGGTATGAATCTGGTAGATAATGGAGAAGAGGGGAGCCTGGCTTGCTGCAGTGCACGGGGTCGTGAAGGGTCGGACATGACTTAGAGACTGAACAACAATAACATAAATAAATAAATAAAACATTAGAGAAGTATGCAGAAAAAAAAGGGAACAAAATTTTTGGTAGCTCTGAATGATAAGGTCACAAATACAAGATACTATGACTAAAAGTTTTTCTTTTTAATCTGGAAATCACAACTGTTATCTAAGTGTTTTAAAGAGCTGTACTATGTAGTGCTCTGATAGCATTACAGCTTAAAGGAACTATCAGGTGATCTTCCCTTTTTAGAGTTGGTAAAATAAATCCCCAGCCATCGTGCTTGTTATTTGAGGAAAACAGCAAGATCCTGATACCTTCTTTCAGTCTAGTGTAGACTTCTCTCCCTCTTGGTCTGAAGTCACACCTTTTATTTACATAATGCACACAGGTCACTGGCCCAGCGGATGCAGTTGCACCCAGGGATGGTGAAAACCCTTTCCCTCCTTAGCATGGATTCTCTTGTCAGATCACATCCCTTACTTCTTTCAGGCAATAACTTAGACTCTAGGTATTGGCAAATGAAGAAGATATAGTCGTTTTCCTTTAAGAGCTCATTGTCTAGCAGAAAATAATATACAAATATAATGCAACATGATACATTTTCTACTATAGTTGACAGAGGTTGAAAAGAATAATAAATAGACAAATATAATAAATAATAAAGATTGAAAATAATAATAATCAGCATTACCTAGAATATGGGAAAACAGAGCACTGAAACATGATCACTAGAAGTTCAAATTAATATGTATTCTGGAGGGAATTTTAGTATTATTTATCAAAAGCATTTTAAAAAACTAAGAAAAAGTAAATACTGTTTACCTTAGCAGCTCCATAGCTCAGGACTTAACCTAAGGAAATCCTCAGACAAATTTTCAAGGATGTTTGTACAAATATACAGAGAGAGTAGCATTTGTTGTAATAGTGAAAATTCTACAGTTTTCAATAAGAGGTGGTGATTAGTTAAATCAATTTTGCTACATCCATACAACAGAATATTATTATCACCATTAAGAATGCTATAGATTTATATATATAGAGAGAGAGAGAGACAGAGAGAGTAGAAAATATGCATTTGATATATTTTTGAGTGAAAAGTAGGTTACAAAGCATAATAGATATGACAAAGATGGCATATAACTTCTTCCTCTCCAAAACCTATAACCCCTGTCTAATCATGAGAAAAACATCAGATAAATGCCAATAGTGAGGCATCCTGCAATACACTGATCTACTTCAAAGCTGTCAAGGTCATCAAAACAAGGAAAGTCCAAGAAACTGTCAAAACCAAGAGGTGCCTAAGTAATTGTTAGTCACTCAGGCATGTCTGACTCTTCGCAGCCCCATGGACTGTAGCCCACCAAACTCCTCTGTCCATGGAATTCTCCAGACAAGAATACTGGAGTGGGTTGCCACGCCCTCCTCCAGGGGATCTTCCCGACCCAGGGATCGAATTTTCATCTCTTAGGTCTCCTGCTTTGTCAGGCAGGTTTTCCCATTAATGCCACCTGGGAAACCTATGTATTTTACATATATACACAACACATATATATGTATTATATATATAAATTGTCTTTCTTATAGTAGCTTCATCTTTCATGCCTAGTTAGCTGCTTCTTTGCCCCCCCATGCCTACCCCATGCTCCCAAAGCATTCCATTTCTCTCTCTCTCTTACTGCGTTATATTTATAGTGTGGCATTGTAACCACTTGCTTATAATCCTGCAACTTCCAGTTTGACAGGAGTTCCTGTAGATTCTGTCCCCTACTTTACACTATATTCCAGAGAGGCAGAAAATCCTTAATAAATATTTAGTGAGTGAACAACTATATTTCCACATGACAAAGAAGGAAGAAATCGCCAGAAGCAGCAATTTATGGTGGATATATTTCTATAGGAAGAAAAAGAAGAAATTTAAGAACTGCATGGTTAGTAGGATGAAAGGAAAGACAGACCTAAAGCTAAGGCAGATGCAGTGGTGGGGGCCTCTCCAGGAAAAATCACTTGACAGTTTTGACTGGAAGAACCTGGGAGCTACCACATCAATCTTAACATACTACTATATCTACAACATACAAGTTCTACACATGTCAATATGGAACAGAATCTAAGATATACTGTGAAGTAAAGAGAAAGTGACAGAAGAGTGTGCATATCCTAAGTATATGTATGAATACCTGTGTGCACACACATATATATACATTCATATACTGCACACGTGTGTGATGAGACCAATAACAAGGCTGTGTAGAAGAGAGAGCTCCTTTTCATCATAAACTTTTATTACCTTTTATTTTAATATCAGATATATGTATTGATCTACTCAAAATTTATTTTAGAGGGATCTACAAACTGAAATTTTGGATTATATTTCTAAATGAACTTTTAAAAAAGGAAGTCATATACAGCAATGAAAAAAAGTCTGGAATAGGATATACTAAAACATTAATGGCATACCCATTGTCTGTGGTAATTTTTAATTTTCTCCTTCTCTAGTCTTTTCTGTCTCAGTCTCCTAGCTTTGCCAGTTCCTTTTTTCCCAAGGCTCACTCCTTACAAGTGTTCCCTCTCTGGATTATCTTGGTGATCTCATCAGGTTTCATGGCTGTAGGTACCATGTATGTAATGAACAAATATATATATCCAGGCTAGATCAGAGCTCCAGACTTAAATATGCAACTGTTTCCTCAACATTGCCACCTGAATGCCTAAAACATCAACTCAAGTGTAACATATCTCCAAACGAACTTCCTGCCCTCCCTGGCCTCCAACACACAAGTCACGTCATCTTAGTCTATGGCAAATCCTTCCTTGCAGTTGCTCAGGCCAAAAACTAGACCCATCTTCCCACATCCAGTCTCTCAGTAAACCTTGTTACTTTCACCTCCAGAATGGACCACTTCTCACCTCCTTCCACCTGCCCTCCTGGTCCAGGCACTGTCTCCTCTCACATGGATCACCTGGATGGCCTCCAGATTGGTCTCCCTGTTCCTCTCCTCCACTCCCACAGTCTCCCCCGAGGTGGTGATTTATCCACATGAAGGCCAGATCACGTCACTCCTCTGCTCAAAACTTCCCAGAGGCTTCCATCTCTCAAAGGGAAGAAGCCCAAACCATAAAAACAGGTCACTGGGTCCCACATGATCCGTCACTCTTTCCGGTGCTCCCATCCACAGAGCCTCATCTCTCTCCCTTCACCACTTGCCCTTTCCTGTGCTCACCCCTCTCACACCAGCTCAGCCCCCTTACTGGTCTTCTTTGCACACAAAGCCTGCTCCTACCTTCTGCCATGGCACTGTTCCTTCCTCTGCTCTTATTCCAGGTGTTCCCATGACTTACCCTCTCCCTTTCTTCAAGTCTTTGCTCAAAACTCACTCACTCAGTTAGGCCTTCCCTTGTATACCTCCCTATCCAAAACTGCAACTGTCTATCCATGACCCTATGCCCCTTTCCCAGGGCTATTTTTCCCCATAATACTCATCCTTTCTATTCTATAGAAGTGATTTGGTTTAGGGTTATTTTTACAATCTGTCATCTCTATATTTGAATACAAGCTCCAGGAAAATGAGGGCTTTTGTCTGTATTGTTCACTCAGCCTAGAAAAATATTTGACATATAGTAGATGCTCAGTAAATACAAGTTGAATGCACAAGCTTGTGTTACTTGCATAATAAGGAATGATTTAAAAATAAAAGTTACTATAATGAATGAAGGCAACAACTGCCTACTTATTCATAATTTGAAAGTTTTGGGGGGTGTTACAAACATTGTATTTTGCTTTGAAAAGATCTTTCCATTCTTGCTGTCTTAGGAAAAAATATTTTATTTTTAAAGAAACATTTTAAAATATTTTTTTTCTTATTTCTCAGGGCTAAAGTAGAAAAAGGTTTTTATTTTATTTTTGCCATGGAGGGGAAGAAGTAATCCATTTTATTTCCATTGTGGCATTTCCTACTGCAGGCAGCACTGCAGAGGAAAGAGCAACAGCAATCAGGGTTAAATGACAGGGTTTTACCCTATCTCCACCATGCACTCACTTGAGCCTCCTTTTCCACATCTGTAAAATGGGAATGATACTTATGTCATAGAGTTGTGAAGATTAAATGGGGTCACAGCTAATATTTGTGGGGTGCTTACAAATATCATGCCTGTTTTCCCAGCTTAGGAAAGAGGTGCCAAAGGTTATCTAACTAGTCAGGTAGGGTCAGGAGCCCTGATGGTGAGTCTGGGATTCTTCCCCCTCCACTCTCCTATTTCTTATCTCTTTGGGAGAGGATAAACGGTGGAAAGAGCATCTTAAGACGACCAAGTAGGGACTGGAATTTGACTCTTCCCTTAGCACCAAGAGACTATTGCCTTGAGCAATGTCCTTTGGGAAGTGCACCATGGACATGACTGGGTCATGCGTGAACCACCTCAGGCCACCACAAATCTGGACAAGTTACACAGAATTAGCAATAAGCCAGGGCAACAACTCTCCTACTTTTTTTTTTTTCAGGTAGGTAATTATACAAAGTCAAATTCTTCTACTTTTGGTTTTTCTTTTCGGGTCTCAGCTCAGTTATTTCCACTCCAGAAATTTCTTCCTCACACATGTGCTCCTTACTCTTCTTTCACCTTTTATTAACTCTTATCCAATTACCTCAGGTAAATCTTTCTTCTCCTTACTGACATTCTTTGTTGCACCTATAAACCCCAAAACTGCTATGTTCAGGTTGGTAAGCATAAAAAGAGTATTCAAAATACAACTAAGTTAAGGAAAAGACCAGCCCTTCACTTTGACCTGTTCCAGGCTCAGTGAGCGATATGGTGTACTACCCCGATGGAAATCAGATACCCTCTTCAGCATCTTCTCTTACGGTCCACTGACCTCTGTATTCACATCAACATAGCTCTGGTGAACAGGGCTTACTGCAGCTGTGGGTGGGCCCAAGTCCCATTTCTAGTTGGCAGCTGTGTGACTTCGGGCAGTTACTTAACCCTCCCCTCATTTTCCTCATCTGTGCTAAGTCACTTCAATTGTGTCTGACTCTTTGCGACCCTATGGATTGTGGCCCACCAGGCTCCTCTGTCCAAGGAATTCTTGAGGCAAAAATACTGGAATAGGTTGCCATTTCCTTCTCCAGGATCTGTAATGTGGGATCATAACAAAATCTACCTCCTAGGATTACTATGAGGATTAAATGGGTTAATTCATTTAAATCACTTAGAATGGCTTCTGGGACAGAGCAAGGGCAAAACAAACACGTTAATGGAGATTTCCTCAAATATGAATAATCAATATTAAATTTTTTTCTATATTTCTTACTCTTTCAAATACTGTTATTATGAAAATGGAAGTGTTAGTTGCTCAGCCATGTCCAAGTGTTTGCAACCCCACGGACTGTAGCCCACCAGGCTACTCTGTCCATGGAATTCTCCAGGCAAGAATACTGAAGTGGATTGCCATTCCCTTCTCCAGGGGATCTTCCCAGCCCAGGGATCGAACCCAGGTCTCCTGCACTGCAGGCAGATCATCATCTGAGCCACCAGGGAAGCCCCAACTATTATCAAAACCACTCTTAAAAGAAAAAAAACACTTTTAAACTACAAATACAATGGTTCAGTCACATAATTTTTTTTTTATTCACATAATTAAATACACTTTTTACTGGGTAAACTGAAGATCTACCACTCATAGTATTGTTTCTATGGAAAACTTAAATTCAGAAACTTTTATAAATGACATTTTAAAGCACATTTTATCTAGAAGATAGGGAATGCTCATATTGAAAATGCAAATATACATAAAACTAACATATGATTGAATTTACCAGAAAAGTCTTTACTTTTTTGAAACAGAATTTTTTTCATAAGCAATTTACCTATTTCTGTTGCCAGAGCTGCTGTAAATCTGGTACCTCTGAAAAGTATTAGAGGTGACGGAATCTAGAATCTCACTTATTCACAGTTTGGCTTTTGCAAACAGAAAAAAAAATGGTGTTGGTATAAAATCACCACTTCAGTTTCTACCGTCTGTACTTGCTTGAGGGGTCTATTTCCTGCAGATAAGTCACCCAGCTGAGGAACTCAGATCTGCATGGGTAGAGTATGAAGAGTGGTGGAGTTAGGCTTAAAGTGAGGAAGCCCGCCTGACCGAGCTACTTCCTTTTTATCCTGCCAAATAAGGAAACACTGCAGCACCCTGCAGACCTGGGGAGTTCTGTTTATTTTGGAATGAAAGACAACAACAAGATATCTGTTGGTAAGATTGCCCGATTTAGTAAAGCAAAATATAGGATGACCAGTTAAATATGATTTTCAGATAAAGAAATACCCATCCAGCTCCCAATATTGCATGGGATATACTTATATGAATAAAGTATTCTTTATCTAAAACTCAAGTTTAACTGACCATCCAGTATTTAATTTGATCATCTTATTTGTTGGAATATGAATTATTTCCAGACATATAACTGCCCCTCCAACACATTTCCATAAGAAATACATGTGTTTTGTACGAAAAGAATACCAATTTGAATATATCTTCAAGGTTTTGGAAACTGCTTGAATTAAGAGAACCACCAGTAATCCTCATTTGTGTTGAAACTGGAGAAGAAATCTATAATCTCATGTAAGTATATTTAAGTTCTAATTTTGACTCAGTACAATTACAGAAATAAGCTACAGAACTATTTAATTCGTTTTTTCCCCTCAAAAGTTAAATGCAATTCTCAATTTAACATGAGATAATACCGCCACCTGGAGGCCAGAGATAGGTATGTCTAAGAATCAGTGTCGTTTCTAATTTGTTAGTCATCTGAGTTATGGTGACACTTGATTAGTAATACCATTCTGCTACTTGCCATTATATAAGTCTAGTTTTCTCCTCATTCATTCATTCATTATTGAACACTTTCTAGGTTTCTACTGTATGACAGTATTTTGGGGGTCTCCAAAATCACTGCAGATGGTGATTGCAGCCATGAAATTAAAAGACGCTTGCTCCTTGGAAGGAAAGTTATGACCAACCTAGGTAGCATATTGAAAAGCAGAGACATTCCTTTGCCAACAAAGGTCCATCTAGTCAAGGCTATGGCTTTCCAGTAGTCATGTATGGATGTGAGAGTTGGACAATGAAGAAAGCTGAGTGCCGAAGAATTGATGCTTTTGAACTGTGGTGTTGGAGAAGACTCTTGAGAGTCCTTTGGACTGCAAGAAGATCCAAACAGTCCATCCTAGAGGAGATCAGTCCTGGGTGTTCATTGGAAGGACTGATGTTGAAGCTGAAACTCCAATACTTTGGCCACCTCATGTGAAGAGTTGACTCATTGGAAAAGACCCTAATGCTTGGAAGGATTGGGGGCAGGAGGAGAAGGGGATGATAGAGGATGAGATGGCTGGATGGCATCACCGACTCAATGAACATCAGTTTGGGTGGACTCTGGGAGTTGGTGAGGTGATGGACAGGGAGGCCTGGTGTGCTGCGATTCATGGGGCCACAAAGAGTCAGACATGACTGAACGACTGAACTGATCTGAACTGTATGACAGACGCTATGCTAGACTTTGGGAATACAAAGTTGTATAAGACCTAGCTTCTTCCTTCAGGCAGCTAACAGCCTAGTGGGAGAGAGCAGGGGATTACCAGATATCTTTCCAGGTATTCTTGCCCTTTAAGATTAAAATGAAATTAATATAAACCTCCAATCTTCAGAAGGTGGAAAATTCGTGTTTCTAAGATTGTCGGGGAAACTGTGGCTTGCAGTTTTCTTGTTCACCTTGGACTCATAGCTTCTGCTTCATCTGACATAGTTCAGTTTATGCTTTAGTGTTCTATGGGGCTTCCCTGGTGACTCAGAGGGTAAAGAGTCTGCCTGCAATGCGGGAGACCTGAGTTCAACCCTTGGGTCGGGAAGATCCCCTGGAGAAGGAAATGGCAACCCATTCCAGTATTCTTGCCTGGAGAACCCTACAAACATAGGAGCCTGGTAGGCTACGGTCCACAGAGTCGCAAAGAGTCTGACATGACTGAGTGACCTGACTTTCACTTTTCTTTCACTTTAGTGTTCTATACATGCTGCCCCTGTTCTCTGTCAAACCTCCTGAAGATGCAGGATACAATGCTTTCCCCTTGGTTTTCATAATGATTAATTTACCCAACGCTTTGAGCTTGTCGGAGATTCATTTTGATGTTTTTTTAAAAAGATTTATTTATTTTTGGCTATGCTGGGTCTTCATTACTGCATGTGGGCTTTATCTAGTCGCAGTGAGCAGGAGCTACTCTTTGCTGTGGTGCACGAGCTTCTCATTGCATTTCAGGGCAGACAACCACTAGACCACCAGGGAAGCCCTATTTTGACATCTAGATGCACAGGGGGGATGTGTGTGTGTAATTAGAGCCACACTAACAATAATAAATTGAATAGACTTCCTTGCTCTTTTTAAAGTCCTTCTTCCCATCATGTTGACTCTTCTTCCCACCTCTTTTTTGCTGTCCATTTGCAGTACTTACCCACCCCCATCCTCTACCACAGTGAAAAACTATCTCCAATTTACTATACAGAATGATTCAACTTTCTCAACTTCATATTCCCAAACTCAGTGTCACGTCCACCTGTGCATATCCCACACTCATTATTGTATTATGACACATATGGGCCATCTACCTAGAGCCTCATCCTTTATTTTTTGCCCCATATAAATGTCTATTTCCCCCATTAACAGGAATTACAGCAACTCCTTAAAAGATAGAATGATAACAGTTTAGGCTTTATGTAACATTTAAAAATCTCCTTGTTACTTTACTACTCCCCACCACCACCCTCCCTTCCTCCTCTTTCCCCTCCTTTATCCACCCCTGCAGGTATTTCTTAGCAATCTTGTGGTTTGTTGTTGTTGTTCAGTTGCTAAGTTGTGTCTGACTGTTTGTGACCCCGTGGACTGTAGCACTCCACGCCCCTGTCCTACACTGTCTCCTGGAGTTTGCTCAAATTTATGTTCATTGAGTTGGTGATGCTATCTAACCATTTCATCCTCTGCTGCCCCCTTCTCCTTTGCCTTCAATCTTTCCCAGCATCAGGGTCTTTTCCAATGAGTCGGCTCTTTGCAGGTGGCCAAAATACTGGAGCTTCAGCATCATTCCAGTGAATATTCAGGGTTTATTTCTTTTGGGATTGACTGGTTTGATCTCTTTGCAGTCCAGGAGACTCTCAGTCTTCTCCAGCACAATTCAAAAGCATCTATTCTTTGGCACTCAGCTTTCTTTATGATCCAACTCTCACATCTGTACATGACTACTGGAAAAGCCACAGCTTTGACTATACGAACATTTGTCGGCAAAGTGATGTCTCTGCTTTTTAATACCCTGTGATTTTGGAGCCCAAGAAAATAAAATCTGTCACAGCTCCCACTTTCTCTAACCCTAACCCTAATCTTGCTTCATGATAATACTACTGAGCTTCAGCTAAAATTCAGCAACTAGAGAAAACTGATGTAATGATTGTATTACAGTATAGCTAATTAGCTGGTCCATGGTATCCTTTACTTTCTGGTTGAGTCTATAATGTAGTGCTTCTTTTAAAGCACGAGTGCTCTTATAACAAGACTTGAAGAAAGCATACTGGAAGGATGAATTGTTCTCATATCTTGCTAATGACCACTCACTAACCCTGTTAACTGCTCCTGCCCTTAGAAAGGACATGTGAATATGAAACTGGATTAAAACCTTAGTTTTGTAGAATCTAATGGAAGAAACTATCCCAAATATTAGGTTTCTAGAATAATCACTCAGGCAGGCAACAACTTCCCAAAGTGTCAGAATTACTTCCTTCATTAGGTCCCTTGGTATGCAGACTTCGGTTCAGTTCAGTTCAGTCGCTCAGTCGTGTCTGACTCTTTGTGACCCCATGAATCGCAGTACGCCAGGCCTCCCTGTCCATCACCAACTCCCAGAGTCTACCCAGACCTATGTCCATTGAGTCAGTGATGCCATCCAGCCATCTCATCCTCTGTCATCCCCTTCTCCTCCTGTCCCCAATCCTTCTGAGCATTAGGGTCTTTTCCAATGAGTCAACTCTTCACATGAGGTGGCCAAAGTATTGGAGTTTCAGCTTCAACATCAGTTCTTCCAATGAACACCCAGGACTGATCTCCTCTAGGATGGACTGTTTGGATATTCTTGCAGTCCAAAGGACTCTCAAGAGTCTTCTCCAACACCACAGTTCAAAAGCATCAGTTCTTCGGCACTCAGCTTTCTTCATTGTCCAACTCTCACATCCATACATGACTACTGGAAAAACCATAGCCTTGACTAGACGGACCTTTGTTGGCAAAGTAATGTCTCTGCTTTTCAATATGCTACCTAGGTTGGTCATAACTTTCCTTCCAAGGAGTAAGTGTCTTTTAATTTCATGGCTGCAATCACCATCTGCAGTGATTTTGGAGACCCCAAAAATAAAGTCTGACACTATTTCCACTGTTTTCCCATCTATTTGCCATGAAGTGATGGGACCAGATACCATGATCTTAATTTTCTGAATATTGAGCTTTAAGCCAATTTTTTCACCCTTCTCTTTCACTTTCATTAAAAGGCTTTTTAGTTCCTCTTCACTTTCTGCCATAAGGGTGGTATCATCTGCATATCTGAGGTTATTGATATTTCTCCCAGCAGTCTTGATTCCAGCTTGTGCTTCTTCCAGCCCAGCGTATCTCATGATGTACTCTGCATATAAGTTAAATAAGCAGGGTGACAATATACAGCCTTGATGTACTCCTTTTCTTATTGGAACCAGTCTGTTGTTCCATGTCCATTTCTAACTGTTGCTTCCTCATACAGATTTCTCAAGAGACAGGTCAGATGGTCTAGTATTCCCATCTCTTTCAGAATTTTCCCCAGTTTGTTGTGATCCACACAGTCAAAGGCTTTGGCATAGTCAATAAAGCAGAAATAGATGTTTTTCTGGAACTCTCTTGCTTTTTTGATGATCCAGCAGATGTTGGCAATTTGATCTCTGGTTCCTCTGCCTTTTCTAAAATCAGTTTGAACATCTGGAAGTTCACGGTTCATGTATTGCTGAAGCCTGGCTTGGAGAATTTTGAGCATTACTTTAGCAGTGTGTGAGATGAATGCAATTGTGCGGTGAGTTTGAGCATTCCGTGGTACCCAAACACAAACTGCCCAGCTGGAAAACAAGCAATTGCCTGGGCATTAGTGATGCCATCTGATTGGCATTATGACTGGGCCTAGATCTACGGACTTTGGGGTTTAAAGGATTATTTTATTGACTTTACTTTCACAAATCAAATCAGTGAGTTTCATTTGTGTGTAACACATACATTTGAGTACCTATCTTATGTCATGTGCTTTGTAATGCACAAGACAATGTGCTAAGATACAAAAATAAACTAAAAAATAATATCTGTCCTCGAGGAACTTAAAGCCTACCGAGGGAGACAGATTAAGCAAAGGCCATATATGTGAGGACTTTGTAAATGTCTAAGTCTGTAACTTTTCAGGTCTGTTGTTTACCCTTTTGTTTATTTTACAAAAGTAGCTAGCAGTAAAACACAATTTAAAGGATCTCTCTGTTTACTTTGGGAACCTTCACTAATGCTTAAGATGTACATCTTAGAGTAGACAGAAGTCCAGACCACCCCCATTGACTGGCATTCTTTCAGTTCCATGAATATGGCAAGCTCATTTCTGCTTTAAGGCTTTTTTACTAGCTGTTTCCTGAGTCAGGCATGCAAAGAAGCATTAAAACTGATTTATCTTGGCCTGGGCATTCTGGCAGGGAAGGAAAAGGAGATGGAGCAACCCTTAGAAAAATCACAGATAGGTTTCTAAGTTAAAAAATCTCTTTCCTAAAAGAACCATAAGGGACAATAAAACAGTGACTATTTTCTAGGTAGAGCAGCCATTTGATTTGGGTTGAGATATCTCTTCCTTTGGAATGTAATCTCAAGGGGAAAAACAATGCCTGATTGCAGCTCAACAAACAAAGATGCACAACAATGGCTTCCAAACCCACTCATCGCCCAGGACCTTACAGAAAAATATTCCTGAGACAATAAAATGTGGAAAACATCATGACACATGATGCTATTGGAAATTTGAACAGTGACTGCATATTTGATAATATTGAGTAATTATTGCTGTTTTAGGAACAACGGTGATATTGTGATAAAGTTTTTAAAAGATCCATACAGATTCAGTCATGTCTGGAATTTGCTTTAGTGTATTACTGGGGAGAAGAAAATGTCATGGGAGGAATATAAATAAAACAAGATTGGCCATGAATCAACAGCTAGATGTTGGGTGAAGAGGGATTCATTATACTATTCTGTCTTCTTTAGTACATGTTCAAAATTTTCTTAAGAAAAAGTATTTTTGAAAATACGCTATAGAGTACACTAGTTGGGGGTCAGGGAATTGGTCTTGTTGATCACAGCTCCTATTCTGGAAATATCTACTCTCTTTAGGAAGTAAGTATCTAATTAGAGTAATTTATACAAGGTACAGATTTAACAATCCAAAGCAGAGATTTCTCAAGTATAAAGGAAAATCTAGTAAGTCTCAAAGAACAAGATTTCTTTCAAGCCTCTATATTTCAAATAAAAGAAATCACACTAAAAATCGTATGTCACTCTGTCCCTAAGTCAGTACAATCTAGGCACACTGATCACTGGCCTCCTCAAATGTGCCAAGCCCATTTGTACATAAAGACCTGTGGTTTTAGTATATGCTTTGTCAAAGAATGCTCATCCCACTGGCTGGCTCCCGTCCTTCATTCATATCTCAATCTCCCCCATTAAAGTTGCCTTTTCAGGAGGGCTTCCCCAGCACTCCATCTTTAGTACCCTAACCCTTACAATAGCGACGACCTTAAGCTGTTATTTCAGAGCACTTATCACTAAATAAAACTGTCTTATTTGCCTACTTTATTGTCTGTCTCCTTTATCAAGGATATAAGATTCCTGACTGTAGGGCTCTTGTCCATCTTGTTCATGGATGTCCCCTAATCTCTTACAAGTGTCCAGCCAAAATAGATATTAAATACAGAACTTTGAATGTGGAACTATGTAATTTGAAAGAATACCTTCTTGTGCCCTTATACTGTATCTGGTGTTGCAAATGCAAATACCACAGGGCTTAGATGGGAACTAAATGCATGGATCTTAGAGAAAAATAGAGATTGCCTGAACTTATCTAAAAAGAGCCAGCTGCTCTTGAGTTTGAACTACTGCTGCCAGGGTACAGTGCAGATCTAGTATGGTCAGATCTTCCTATTTATTACTGAGATGACAAATAGGTGGGTTGACATAGCCCACAATTAAACCAGTTTATAAGCTCTGCTCATACAGATAAGACAATTCAGCGTTGAGATATTGAGAACAGATATTGAGAAGATCACACTCTACAGCATTGCTTGTAACAACAAACAATGGGAAACAACCAAAACACCCACCACTACAGGAATTCTCTAATAGTTTGGAGCAAGCCTATTTGATAGAATACAGTATAATTAAGACAAATGAAGTCTAGCCATCTATATTCATGCAAAAAGATCTCAAAAAAAACATACAATTGGGTGGTAAGTCAAGTTGTAGATCAATATACAAAATATAATAGTACTCATGTAAACTAGAAACCAGGATAACTGCGTTCATCTTTGCTTTGTATCTGGCATAGATATGATGCCAGATACGCTTCCTCACTAGCAATGAGGGAGAAATACGTGCTACTCTCTCGTCTCTTCAGTCTAACAGTTCATGAATCTAAAATCTCCCCATCCCCATCCCCCACACGGAGAAGGCTATCCAGACTAGGGAATGAAACACGGATTCACCCCTCACTCAGGAGAGTTCGATCGCTCTCAGTTCTCAATTCTTCTCCAGAGGCAGTATGTGTAGAGAGGAACAGTCTTGGCGAAAGAGAGATGTGGATTTATCAGCCTTTTTCAGTGTCATAGCCTTCATTTCGAAACGCAGATTCTAACACCTACCTTATAGACTTCAGTGAGGTTTACAGTTAACTTGTCAAATGACTAACAGTAGCTATTTTTAGTAGCAGTAATAGAATTTCATTTAAGGGCTCAGTATCAGGGTCGCTAAACAGAATCACGGTTTTTCACGCTGCCTTCCAACCAAAACGGATTTACTTCGCTTTATCCTGGTGATGTTTCCGAAAGAATCCAGAACAGTTGCTATGGCGACACTCTGGTTCCGCCTCCAAGCTTGTTCGAACAGCTTGCTGGGAATTGTAGTGCGTGGGAGATTACACTCACGGAGGGGGCGAGGCAGCTTCCGGAAAAGGTATATTTCCGGTTCTTGCCTTCACACCTACCTCCCCCCTTCTGGGCCATTGAGCCCCAAATAAAAGCCTATCTATGTGTCTTCCTTTCCATGCTCGTCGAACTTACAGTCGAAGGCAGGACAAGGGAAGCAATGTGATTCCAGGGCCGTAGAAGCGAGCCGCACAGGTGGTACCGGAAGGGGCGGGGCGCCCGCCTCGGGCTCGGAGGCTCTGCCTCCTACATCACTTCCGTAAACAAAGAGCGCACTGGAGGCGCGGGGCCCGGGATGTGACCCCGGCTCGAGCTGCAGCGGTAGCACCGGCGGCTGCGGCGGTGGCTTCAGAGGCCCCGGGGTCTTTGCAGGGTGAAGAGGACCACGATCCCCTTTCCCTTCAGGTATGAAGTGGACACAAAGGCACCTCCGCAGTGTCCCTTGTAAGCACCTCCCATCACGCTCTCTGGCCACTTTTGGATTCTGGGCGGTGAAGGGTCTCCGTTGACGGCTGACTGGGGAAGGAAAACGAGGGGAAGTCTAGAGAGACTCCTAGTGGTCTTTCTTGGAGGCTGTGAGTTCTCAAAAGACTACGAGCTGTATTCTGTAAAGGAAGGTCTTCTCTGAAAGGTTGCTTGCTGCTTGGTGTACAGGAGGAATTTCGGTGCTCTTGTAGTAGTGATGTTACCTTCCCAACAACGGTAATTTTCGAGCCCTCCCCCCTCAGACCATCTTAGTTTAGACCACTCTTGGTTTATTTGCGTTGCTTTACTTCCTAGTTTTCTTTCTTTTTTTCTTCTTCTTCTTGTATCCCCTACTGTATATAAACATCATTAAATTAAAAAACCAGTGTGTTTATGTGTAGCATAAATGTATATAAGATCCTTGCCTCTGAAGAACTGATATCCCATCTTCTGTGTTCAGTTATTTTTTAAACATTTAATTTGTGTTGCATGCCAAACCAACCCCAGAAGTTCTGTTTTGTTACTGAGAATGCTTCTTAAAGGAAAAACTATTAACCAAGATTTAAGCAGTTTGTTCTCTGCACTTACAGACTGGGCAATACAGCCTTTCCTTTACAGCCTTTGGTTCTTTGGCAGTTTAGCTCCAGTTATGATGGTCTAGAATCAACCGAATAAACTGGGTTCAGTGGTTTAAAAACAGTGCTAGTAGCACACACACAAAATTGTTTTCATTAAAATTCTCAAGTAATTACTTTAGGAGTGATATCAATGTATTTGAGTCTTTTGAATGGTCATTGTTGTTTAGCCCTGTCATGTCAGAAGACTCTTTTGCAGCCCCATGGACCATAGCCCACCAGGCTCCTCTGTCCATGGGATTTTCCAAGCAAGAATGCTGGAGTGGGTTGCCATTTCCTTGTCCACTGAATGATTAAATTCAACACAATGTAATCAAGACCTAATGCTCCTAAGGCTTTTTGCCATTGGATGAGACAAGCAACCATATAAATTTCTCATCTTATGATACATGAAACAATATAATTAGGAAGAGTTGAATTTATGCATAAGTAAAAAGGAAATGTAGAAGGATATTTTTAGATAGGTGTCTGTTAGGAAAATAAAGCTGGTTCATACATGAAGTTAAGGGAAAGTACTGGGTAAATTCCCTTGTGGCGCAGCTGGTAAAAAATTGGTCTGCAGTGCCGGAGACCTGGGTTCGATTGCTGGATTGGGAAGATCCCCTGGAGAAGGGAAGGGAAAGGCTACCCACTCCAGTATTCTGGCCTAGAGAATTCTGTGGGTCCATGGGGTCACAAAGAGTCAGACGCAACTGAGTGACTTTCACTTTCATATATATTCTCTCTGGAAAAACCAACTGTAATTTCATAGTGTAACTTTTTTAATGAACATTCTTTGGTTGCCTTTCTTTGGGATTGCCTTTCTTGGAAGTACATGAACCATGAACTTTCAGATGTTCAAGCTGGATTTAGAAAAGGCAGAGGAACCAAAGATCAAATTGCCAGCATCCGTTGGATCATCGAAAAAGCAAGAGAGTTCCAGAAAAACATCTACTTCTGCTTTATTGACTATGCCAAAGCCTTTAAGTGTGTGGATCACAAGAATCTGGAAAATTCTTAAAGAGATGGGAATACCAGACGACCTGACCTGCCTCCTGACAAATCTGTATGCAGGTCAAGAAGCAACAGTTAGAACTGGACATGGAACAACAGACTGATTCCAAATCAGGAAAGGAGTATGTCAAGGCTGTATATTGTCACCCTGCTATTTAACTTATATGCAGAGTACATCATGTGAAATGCTTGGCTGGATGAAGCACAAGTTGGGATCAAGATTGCTGGGAGAAATATCAATAACCTCAGATATGCAAATGATACCACCCTTATGGCAGAAAGCAAAGAAAAACGAGCTTCTTGATGAAAGTGAAAGAGGAGAGTGCAAAAATTGGCTTAAAATTCAACATTCAAAAAACTAAGATAATGGCATTTGGTCCCATCACTTCATGGCAAATAGATGGGGAAACAATGAAAACAAATGATAGACTTTATTTTTGGGGTCTCCAAAATCACTGCAGATGGTGATTGCAGCCATGTATTAAAAGACACTTGCTCCTTGGAAGAAGAGCTATGACCAACCTAGATGGTATATTAAAAAGCAGAGACATTACTTTGCCAGCAAAGATCCCTGTAGTCAAAGCTATGGTTTTTCCAGTACTCATGTATGGATATGAAAGTTGGACTATAAAGAAAGCTGAGTGCCAAAGAATCAATGCTTTTGAACTGTAGTATTGGAGAAGACCCTTGAGAGTCCCTTGGACTGGAAGGAGATCAAATCAGTCCATCCTAAAGGAAATCAGTCCTGAATATTCATTGGAAGGACTGATGTTGAAGCTGAAACTCCAATACTTTGGCCACCTGATAGGAAGGACTGACTCATTGGAAAAGATCCTGATGCTGGGAAAGATTGAAGGCAGGAGGAAAAGGGGACAACAGAGGATGAGATGGTTGGATGGCATCACTGACTTGATGGACATGAGTTTGAGCAAGCTCTGGGAGTTGGTGATGGACAGGAAGCCTGGCATGCTGCAGTCCATGGGGTCACAAAGAGTTGGACACAACTGAGCAACTGAACTGAACTGAACTTTTTTATATTGGCAAAACCAAATGTATATAATAAAGTTTCATGTTTCCTTGGAAATGGAGAAAGTAAGTTCAAAATAGTCATGGAACAAGTTTAACTTTACAGAACAGTTTTTGGTCAAGGAACTAGAATCAGTATTATCTCTTGGGAGAAACTGAATTTCTATTTGGTAGTTGAAATAAGGTTTCTGGTTGCTAGTTAAAATGCAGGTACCTATGTCAGTTATACATCTATTTGAATCTAGTTCTTTTTTCAAAGAATACATTTTAGAAGGGAAACCTAAACACCACCTCAGGCTTGAGTCAGGCTGAATGATTTGTTTGGTGTTTCGGTGTCATACCCCTTCTGTAATGATATAAGTTTTTTGAGGGCAAGGACTTTGTGTTGCTCACTACTGCCTCACCAATACCCAACATAGTGTCTGACATGTGGAAGAGAGTAAATATTTATGGCATGAATTAGTAAAATGATGAACAAAATTTTTTGTCTAACAGGCAGTTTTGGTTAGGGCTTCTGTGTATTTAGTACAGTAATTAAGCTCAAGGATCCTTGTTCTAACTTTCTTTAATGACCTCTGAAATTCTTGATCATCTTTGAGCCTGTAAAGTGGGTCTTTGAACCCCTTTCATTTTGGCATATTATAGCATATGTGTATAAATCTGCTGTGTTTCCTTAGGTCATAAGAAGCTGGCCTGGGTGCAATAAGGAACTTAAAACAATGGAGGAGCGCAAAGTGAAGAGGAGGAGTCCTAAGTCTTTTAGTGCCCACTCTACTCAGGTTGTTAATGCCAAAAAAAATGCCATTCCAGTTAGTAAAAGCACGGGGTTTTCAAATCCTGCATCCCAGTCAACTTCACAGCGACCAAAGTTAAAAAGGTGAATTCTTTTCTTTTACATTATTATAGCAAAATGCTATTAAAGTAAATATTAAATCCACTCAGTCTTATAACCTTTTTTTTTTTTACCTTGGTTTGACTTTTGAGGCACATACTATATGTGATTTAGAAAAAACTTTATGAAGGTTACAGTGTATAGAGATTAGAAAATGCAGAATGAATGATTGGCTTTAAGGCTCTTTGTCTCATATTAAAATATACAGAGCAAGAGAACTTGTAGACAAAGTTGATGAGCTAGCCAGAAATGGAAAAGAGGTATGTGGTGATTGTTTTTAAACTGAATATTTGTGCTTTAGTAGTTTTTTTTAACAATGAATTCATTGTTTTAATAGAAATGATTTGTATTTATTGTAAATATTTAAACACAGGAAAAGTTCAAAGAACAGAAGAACACTAAAATTCCACCACCTGGAAGTAATCATTATTAACATTTGGTGAACATCATTTGTCTTAAGACTTGAAAGGAAGTGGGGGACAAGTTTGAATGTGTTATGTATTACTGCTGCATATATGTATTTTGTAGTGTTAGATATTTGGAAAGCAAGATAAAAAGAGAAAAAGCACTTTATAACCTCCATCCTTCAGATAATTATGATTAAACTTCCAGTTGCAAGTTCATCCATGAGAGTCAGTTAAGAAAGTAACACTGTGACACTCTGTAGCCGCTAGATTTACACAAAACAGGGCTGTCCTGGTGATGATCTCACACTGTCTTTGAGGAAGCCAAAGAGACATAGCCGGACACTTGGAAAAAAACATTCCAATAAGGACTAAATGAAAAACAACAGGAGTTATAAGGCCTTCTTTTAAATACATTGTCCAACTGGGAAGGAGTTTTCCTCCTGGAGGAGTTTAATTTAGAGTCAGATTTTGAATATGGTTATGGTTGGTGGAAAAAGAGGGCCAAGAGATTTGCAAGGAGATCACTCCTTTTTCCATAATTTTCCATCAGTTTATTTGTAGCTCATTGTCATTTTCCACCTGGTACTTTTATTCCTATATGCCATTCTAGAATGTAGGCTTCCTGAGGCCTGGGGCTTATGTGCCAGACAGTGCTTAGAGTGGGACTTGGCACAAAGTGTAATTTCAGTGGATACTTTTCAATTGAATTATTTTAAAGTAAAGTGAGACAGCATGACATGATCAAAAAACCTAAAGTAGGAAGGGACAGATTTATATTTTCTTTTTTGAGAGGGTTGTTAAAATGATGAACTGATGCAAAACACTTACTTGGGTAAAGCTTCCAGTTTGAAAGAAAAACAATTTGCTACACCAAGACCTTATATTCTGTTTATATCAGATTTTAATGTGAGTATGAATCTCCTGGGGATCATTTTAAAATGTAGTTTCTGAATCAGTCTGGGATGGGGCTTCAGGTAAGCATTTCTGGTAAGCTCACAGGTAACAGGGATGGTACAGGTTTTGGACAGCAGTAGAGTAGCAATGTAATATCATATAGACATAAAATCACAGCTCTTGCTTTGTGAAGAACTGTTACTGATCTACTCTCAATAGCCCATGTGTTCTAAATTGATTTCAAGAGAATTAGTTTGTCTTGCCACCTTCCCCCTATACCCACAGCCCACCTTATTCATCTGACCCAAATTGTAGTGAGTACAATTGTAAGGAAGTTGTCTTCATGCAACATTATGCAGAAACTAATTGAGTACTCAGTATATGTGTACTTCAGAATCTGTAGTATGTGTTGGGGTTATGAAAGTAACCCCTGTTCCCACTTGGTCTTTGAGGCGTCACATACCACCTGTAGGTCGTTTCCTCTGCTGTCCCTAGGCTGAGTGAACTGTTCTTTCTCTTTGCTCCCATATCTCAATGTGTGTAGCACCGTCACTCAAGTGTTTGGGAACCTGGGATATGCTAGACATGTATGATAAGAATCAGTCTCTACTAAGGGTTCTGAAAGGGCCTTCCTGAGGAAATCACATTTAAAGGATGTGTGGGAAGTAGTCTGGCAAAGATGGCAGTGGAGGGGGTGGTAGCGGGGAAGGATGCCAAGGTAGGCAGAGGATTAGCTGAAAGTAGATGAGAGAATGGATTTCTAGGAAGCAAAAGAGATTCAGAATGTCTGAAGCATTGACATAGCAAGAGAGAATAGTATTCCTGAAGGTTATTGGACTACTGAAGGGTTTGAATTGCCAATTATATGATCTGATTTTACTTTTTTTAAAAAATTGACTTGACTGCTCTGTGGGCAAGGAAGGGGGACTCAGACAATACACGGGCAGGGAGACCAGTCGGGAAGCTGTTGGGATCGTTCAAATAAGGAATAGTGGCAGCGGCTGCCACTGCTGCCAAGTCACTTTAGTGTGTCCGACTCTGTGCGACCCCACAGACGGCAGCCCGCCAGGCTCCCCCGTCCCTGGGAGTCTCCAGGCAGGAACGCTGGAGCGGGTTGCCATTTCCTTCTCCAGTGTATGAAAGTGAAAAGTGAAAGTGAAGTCGCTCAGTCGTGTCCAACTCTTAGCGACCCCATGGACTGCAGCCTACTGGGCTCCACCGTCCATGGGTTTTGCCAGGCAAGAGGACTGGAGTGGGCTGCCATCACCTTCTCCAAGTGCCAGTGGAGAAGGAGAGAACTTATAACAGAGGTTATAGAGAGCTTTATGGATATAATCAATAGGACTTCCTGCCTGCACATGAGAACCATAGGAAGCTGGAGGAGTCAAGGATGATAACAGATTTTAGCACTCCATCACATCATGATTGTGAATTTATGTCTGTCTTTCTCCTTAGACTGGGCGTGCTTCAGTACAATAACTGATGTCCTGTGCATGTTCATGTACTCAGTATCTGGCACCAAGTCGGCTACAGAGTAGGCCCCATAACCACTTACTGGACAACCGATAGTTCAGGGAACAACTGATATAAAGTTTAGATGAGAAAGCATAATGTTTCCTGAGAAATGAAATATGAAATATAGGCTAGTAAGAAGACTTACTAATTCTCTTTTCAGTTATTTATTTATTTGCATATCTAAAGAATTAGCATACTGGAGGAAAAGAATTTCCCCTGGAGGATGAAATGGCAACCCACTCCAGTATTCTTGCCTGGAGAATTCCAAGGACAGAAGAGCCTGGTGGGCTACAGTCCATGGGTCGCAAAGAGTCGGACACAACAACCGAGTGGCTGAGCATGAAGATACATGACTCAAACTTTTTATATATCTTAATAGTGCTATTTTACATTTGTTTGAGATTTTCACAGCCTGTTCTTCTGGTTTTTGCCTTGAAATGACTGCTTTTATTTAGTCTTGTTTTTATGGAAATTCCATTTAATTCACTCATTTTGCTGAATCTAGAACAACCTGAAAAAACAGAACTATCTCTTTTTAAAGATCATCACATGCAATTAATTTTTTCATTGCATCCTTTTCACAGAGTGACGAAAGAAAAGGCCAAACCTCCGGGTGGAGAAGGCAAAGGTGCCCAGTCAACCCCAATCCAGCACTCCTTCCTCACCGATGTCTCTGATGTCCAGGAAATGGAAAGGGGCCTCCTCAGCCTCTTAAATGACTTCCACTCTGGAAAACTCCAAGCATTCGGTAATCCACAATGCTTCTTTCCACTCTTTTTCTTAAGATGTTTTGCATCATATTTTCTGCATGTATTTGTCATTCCTTTTTAAAGTGTCAGGTTCTTTAATTAAAAAGTCCAGAAGCATAAAATGCAATCATCCTGGATTTTATTTGTCATGGGATATAATTTGCCTTTTAAAATTTCTGGAGAAAAGATTTTTTTAACAAGAGTTGATTAGTTGAAATGTTAAAGTAGGATTGCTGTTGAATTAAGTCTCTTGAAAATGTAACAAACAACAGGGACATTCTTTGTCAATTAAAATATTTTAGATTTAGTGTTTTCAGTTTGGAAAGACTCGATCATTTTTCTTTGAAGCCTATTATGTTTCTTGCTCATGAGTTCTGATTTTCAAGAATTTCATTGCTGAAGTTCTAATAAGACTCTTAATTTCACTCAGATTATTCTAAAATGCTGGGTTACTTAATTCTAATGGCATTTGTCAACTAGGACATGAATAGATGGTGTTAACACTCCTATATATGATATATGCTATTACTATTTAAAACAATTTTTTAGCTAAAAGCATTCCTTTATTTAAAAATTTTTTTCTATATAATTTTTTTTAATGCCTGAGCATGTTTTAGATTGTTGTTGTTTTCTTGATCAGGAATTTGATTTATAATTTTACACAGAAAATATGCAGTCATTACAATGTAATTTACAAAAGAAAGAAAACTGATTTATTTTATGTACATAGACTTTAGAAGTTTTTCCTTAAGACAGTTAGTTTAACCTATCCTAATCTTTATTAATGTTCTGGAATGTTCCCCCAGGAAATGAATGTTCCATTGAACAGATGGAACATGTTCGGGGAATGCAGGAGAAATTAGCTCGCTTGAACTTGGAGCTCTATGGGGAGTTAGAGGAACTTCCCGAGGATAAGAGAAAAGCAGCCAGTGACTCTAATCTGGAGAGGCTTCTGTCTGATGTGAGTACCGTCCTCTTTTCTTTAATTCTTTTTTTAGTCAAAATTTTTATTGAGATAAAATTCACCATTTTAACATTTTAAAATATAAATTCAGTGATTTTTATTATACTCACAAAGTTGTGAAGACATTACCACATCTAATTTCAGAACATTTTCATCACTCCAGAAAAAGCCTATACCTCTCCATTCTCTCTTCTCCCTGTCCCATAGCAACCACCAATTTATCTTCTGTCTCTATAGATCTGCCTACTCTGTACATTTCATATAAATGAAAATCATAAAATATGTGACTATATATGTCTGGATTCTTTCACTTAGTGTAACATAACTCTTTTTTAAAAGAAATTTGTCCAAAGGAAATTATATTTACATCTAAGCATATTTTCTGAGATGCTGGCAAATCTATAAGTAAAAATATTTGCTTCTATACATATATAAAAGATCTTAAGATATAAAAGTATCTCAAAAGATCCTGACATGATTAATAATTTTTCATTAATTACTCAGGTGGTAGTTGCATTTGGTGTTTATTGTAATTTAGTCCAGGGTCTCCATAGAACTGTATAACTTTAGGCAATTTAATGTTTTTGTAACTCAGATTTTTCTCTGTAAAATAGGGGTGGTTAATTCTACTTGCTATTAAAAGCTGAGTATTATGGGAAATCTTTTTGTAATCCATAAAGTTTTTAAAGATTTTGATCATTAAAATGGTAACTTTTTTCTTTTAAAAACTATCAGAGATGATTATAGTTAAGAATAGTTTTAAGACTATTTATAAAGCTTCTGTTTTTATCTTATGATTTTAACTCTTCTCATATTCTTATTTCATAAATACTAAAGCTACTTTATTATTATTTTAAGTGACTTTCTCAGTCTAAAAAGTTTTAGAAAGTTCTTTCTTTAATATTTTGCTTTTTATTTAAAGAAAGTTTAAATGAGGAATAATTTCTTTAATATCTGATTAACAATTATCTATTTATGTTATGAAAATGAAAATTAATTTGTTGCTTTGTGTTTACAGCTAGAAGAATTGAATTCTTCCATGTATCCTTTGCTTCGTATTAGCAATGAAAAGTTTACAGATTGTAATTTTTGGTGAATAGTACTAATCAAATGAAGAAATCTACTATTATTTACTGGGGCCATCTCTTTTTCCTTTTGGTTTTGAAATGGAATTTCCTAATTGTTTTGTATGCTTAAAATTTGTTTTTCTATCATTTATGCTTTGCTTTGTATTGTTTTTGGAATTTTAAAACAAAATTTTTAAATATTTTAATCAAAAGAATTAAGAATTAGCCTAGTTGCCATATACATTATTTTGAATCTTAGATTCTTAAGGTAAATGGAAGTGGGATAGCAGACGTAATAAACTATACTAAATTTAATGTTAGAGTTAGATGCATTAAAAAAGGTGTATTATGGGGTTAACTTAAAGGAAATCACCCAGGCACATGTAAAATATTCATGTTTTGACATTCCAGTTTACAGCAGTTATTTCAAGAACTTTTTAAAATGTATTTTTGAATGTAGTGATAGGCACAATATGAGGTATGTAGGAATTTAAAAAAAAATGATCCCATCTATGTAAAATAATTTTAGAGGTAAGGCATCTCTTTGAACCAAAGAATGAGATACTGATAAGGATACTGGTTATAGGGTCAAGATATTTAATTTTCAAAATTTGGTTCCACATTTTGCTAATGTGAATTTTGGTAGATTGTTTAACACCTTAGAGTGTCCTCTGTTATTTGAGGTAATTGCTACATGTAATGATTTGTATATGAAAATTTCTAAACTACATGTTATAGACTATATATTTTAAAAATATTTTGCTATTCTTGCTATAAAACATACTATTTCTTAACTGCTAAATTGTACAATAACAACAATGAAGAAATAGGAAGATATATATAAATCCAGTAGTAGTAACTAATATCTAACCTTTATTGAATACTTATTATTCACCAAGTATTATATGAAGCATTTTACATGCATTATCTCATTTGGTCCTACTTTGAAAGTAGGTGGTCCTGCCTTTCATTTTACAGATGAAGAAAATACAGTTTTAAGAAGCCACATAAACTGTAGGGAGATATGGATGTGAGATATCATTGTCAAGAAAGACTTTAATACAGGGGTAAGATACGAGTTAATTAGGAGGCTTTTCTCTAGGGGTAGTTCCTACTTCTTTTTTTATATTCTTTTTATAAAAATATTTTTATCTATTTATTTGGCTGCACTGGGTCTTAGTTGCAACATGTGGGATCCAGTTTCCTGACCAGGGATTGAACCCAGGTCCTTGCATTGGAAGTGTGGAGTTTTAGCCACTGGACCACCAGGAAAGTCCCTTTTGTATTTGTGTTAAGCTTCATATTATATGCTTTATATTCTTTCTTATATGCTTATGACACATAATTCCTATCCTCTTATCTGAGTTTTTGTTAAATATTTAGACTTATTTGTCTCACCAACTTCCTCAGTTCAACTCCCACATTTAAACAAGGCATGGTGGTAGAGGACAAGAACATGGGCTTTGGATTGCTTGGTTTCAAATCTTGGTAAGCAACTGTAACCTTGAGAAGAGCCTGGCAACCTTAGTTTCCACATCCTTAATAAATGTTCTCTCTGTAATCATACTTTCCCCTCCTGATTTTCCTCTCTGTAATCAGTTGTTGTTCAGTCACTAAGTCATGTCAGACTCTTTGTGATCCGATGGACTGCAGCATGCCAGGCTTCCCTGTCCTTCTCAACCCAAACTATCTCTCAGAGTTTGCTCAAACTCATGTCCATTGAGTCAGTGATGCCATCCAGCCTTCTTATCCTCTGTTGTCCCCTTCTCCTCCTGTCTTCAGTCTTTCCCAGCATCAGGGTCTTTTTAATGATTTGGCTCTTCACATCAGGTGGCCAAAGTATTGGAGCTCCAGCTTCAGCATCAGTCCTTCCAGTTAATATTAAGGATTGATTTCCTTTAGGATTGACTGGTTTGATCTTGCTGTTCAAGGAACTCTCAAGAGTCTTCTCCAGTACCACAGTCCAAAAGCATCAGTTCTTCAGTGCTCGTCCTTCCTTATCGTCCAACTCTCACATCTGTAGACTATACGGACCTTGGTAGGCAAAACGATGGCTCTGCTTTTTAATATACTATCTAAGGTTTGTCATAGTTTTCCTTCCAAGGAACAAGTGTGTTTTAATTTCATGGCTGTAGTCACTGTCCTCAGTGATTTTGCAGCCCAAGAAGGTAAAATCTATCATTCTTTCCACTTTTTTCCCATCTATTTTCCATGAAGTGAAGGGACCAGATGCCATGATCTTAGTTTTTTGGATGTTGAGTTTCAAGCTAGCTTTTTCACCCTCTTCTTTCACCCTCATCAAGAGGCTCTTTAGTTCCTCTTTGCTTTCTGCCACTGCAGTGGTATCATCTACATATCTGAGGTTGTTGATATTTCTCCTGGGAGTCTTGATCGCAGCCTGTGATTCATGCAGCCTGGCATTTCACATGATGTACTCTGCATATAAGTTAAATAAGCAGATCGTCTTGGATATCTGAGTGCCTTCCTGAGTACCCTTGGACATTTGGTAACCCTGAGTCCAACTCATGAATGACAAAACCAAAGAGAAACAACTACAGTAAAGACTCCAAACCAGTGGGTCTCATTGGCAGAATGCATACTACTTCTGCCTTAAAGTGACTGGTCACCCCTTAGGTCCAGCTGAATAGGGGAGGCAGAAGTTGGTTAGTCTTAAGTGTGGGTCACCCATTAGAGATGGTTCTCATTGTTACGACTTTTAGGAGCACCAGAATGAGGTGCATTTAACTCTCTACTTTGGGGCATTAAATAGGGGAAGGTGGGTGCAGTGCAGTGTTCTTTTTATCCTTTATATTATGTTCCAGTTGTTAAGCTGAACTTAGGACACATATGAAAAAAAAGTACTGGGATTTGAACATCACATAGAAAAACTGGTTTCTAATCTACAGGGTATTGGGCTTTGGAAAAGAGAGAAGAAGGAGAGGGAAGAAGATCATCTTTACATATTTCTTTCCCCCCCATATCTATTATGAAAAAAATAATTAAAATATCTTCCCAAAGATTTTAGGTAATTGAGATATATCCCTGGATATCTGTAAGCAGTGTTTTCTGGAATCTATGTACAGAAGAAAGAGCGGTTTATTATCTGCTGAGCAATAGATAGGATTGAATAATTTTTATTAGTTATTTAGAGAGCCTAAGAAAAGGCTACACTCTCTGACAGAAGAAGTAGAAAAGTCTCTGCCTGTTAAGAGTGATGATAAGGAGTCAAACATAGCCCTGTCATCACTGGCCCTATTTTTTTAATGTTCAAGATTATTTAAAAATCCTTTCTATGACTATAGCAGATATTGCCAATCAGTCATGGCACTGTCTGCCATTTAACTGGACAGGGACATGAAATTACTTGCTATCTCTTAACTACAGTTAGTTGTCAGGCACTATCAGTTCTGTTTTATATTCTTTCATTCTCTACCCTCATCACTTGATTCTATAACATTTCAAATTTATGTTCTCTGGAAACTCTGGAGTTGCACTGTTCAATATGACAACCACTAGCCAGGTATCTACTGAGCACATGAATTGTGTCCAATATGAATGGAAATGTGCCATAAGTATAATGTGCACACCTAATTTCAAATATTTAGACTGAAAAGAAGAATGCAAAGTATCTTAATGTTTTTATAAAGATTACTTGTGAAATGATAATTTCCTAATTATTATTATAAATAAGTATATTTTAAAAACTTATCTGTTGCTTTCCTTAAATTTATGTTGGACAGTACTGCTATAGACTTTAGACATTGCCACTAAAAGTTATTCTTCCTAAAACATCACTTTTATCTTGCCATTCCTGTTTCTTACCAAGTTTTTCACTGTGTCAGACTTTTTAAAGGCTCTCAATAGTTTGATCACAACATATTCGTCCTGTTATGTCTTTCAGTATTTTTCATCCCCATCAAGTCAATTTTCTGGATGCTCAAATTCATGCTCACCTTAATGCCTTTGTTCAGGTTGTACTTTCCACCTAGAGTTAGTCTGGCCTCCCCTCTCTCCTTATCAAATAACACTCAAACTTACCACATTCATAAAGCATTTTGTTTGTATCTCAGACTAGCATTCTGCCTTATTTCATTATCTGTTGATTCTTATATGTGTTAAATTTCAACCTTCTAACCGACGGAGAATATCTTTGCCAGCAGAGCTTATGTCTGTACATTTTTTGCAAACATCTGCTACACATGTATCGCTAGCATTTAGTTGTCAACAGGATATCCAGATCATTGAAGTGGGTCTTGAAAAACAGGTGGTAAAAGGATCATATAGGTGAAAGAGGAAAATGAAAGGCAGTGATTAAAAGGATAGGGAATAAACTTTGCAGGAATTCTATCCTGAAAGGTTTTAGAACTATGATGATTTTATTTTATTTTATTCTTTTGGACTTTCAGAAAGAAATTATTTTCCCAAGGATCATAAAGTGGTGTTGTCTTCTCAAGTGAATTTTGTTAATCCAGTAAGTTTTCATTTTCATGTTTACCATGAAGATGATTCTTGCTACATTAAAGTCATTTTGTGCTCTATTAGAACCAGGAACATAGCCTTGAATCAGTGACTTTTTTTTAAGTCTTCAAATTCTAGACATAGTAAAATACTTCACTGAAGACCATCTTAACCACATTCAAGTTTCTCAATAACAGCATAGCCACTTACTCTTTAAACATATTTCTTTTTCTAATACCTCTGTCTCTTAGCTCTTCAATGTAATTTCCAGAAATGTAAAAGAAGTACTCATTAGAGAATGAAATGTTCTTAACTGATGAATTCAGACAAAAACTCCATTTGGCAGATGCACAAGATGTTCCAAATACTTCCACCAGCTAAAATGAAATGCAGTTGCTTTCTCGTGGTTTGAAGAAAAGCAGCACTCTTTACTTTTCCAGCTGAATCCAGTAGCAGAATCATCTTCCACAATAAGGAATAAAGTAATTAAAGTGCAAATACAGTGATTGCTTTCACATGCTGCTTTTAGTAAACTTTTGACTTGCCATAATTCACCTAACTGGAGGTCTAGGCCTTGTTGAAGGCTTAATCAGGAAATGTGATACAGAGCTTTTGCTGCTATGCTTAATATTGTTGCCTTATGGGTTTATACTTGAAATGCACTGTGCTAAATGTTGTTGATGGGGCTGAAGGATTTATCCTTCCTGAGCTCATCAAACTTATTCCACTGTTGATAAGTTGATGATGCACAGGCTTTTTGTGGCACCCCAGCTTCAGTTTACATTAGACAATCAGTACACACACCTGGTGTGTTTTCCAGTGGCCAGTGACAACAAAATGTTGAACGAATATTTGTGAAATTTGCTATTTTTAATAAAGTGATTGTTTTAAATTAAAAACAGTCTCTCTGTTTTAGATAAACTTACAGTCTTCAGTCTGGGAATACAAGGGCTTGCTCAATCCTCAAAGGGTAAACTGTATTTAGAAAATTGAAAACCTTGTACTTTGTGCACATTTAAATATTGGTAAAATGAGAAAGAGCATGGGCTTTAATCTTACTTAGACCTTGGTTTGAATCTCCATTCTGCCCCTTAGCTTTAGGTTCATGTGTGTTTACTCAGTTTCTGCTTTTTGTTTTTAATCTAGAAAAATGTGGTTAATAACCAGCTTGTAATGGTTGTAATGAGGAAGTAAAACATGTACATATAAGATCCTTAGCACAATAGTTAACACCAGTAATGTTCAGCAGCCAGTAGCTTATTTAATATTAACATTACCTTTTAAATAACTATTGAAATAATTCATATGCCATAAAATTTGCCCTTTTTAAAGTGTATAATTCAGTGGTTTATAGTAGATTCAGAGCTGTGCATCCGTCACCACAATTTAATTCTATAACATTTTCATCACCTCAGAAAGAAACTCATTAGCAGTCACTCCCTGTCTCCCAAACCCTTCAGCCCTTGGCAACAGTAATCTACTTTCTGTTTCTATGGATTTGCCAATTCTGGACATTTTCTATCAGTAGAATTATACCATACACAGCTTTTGTGACTGGCTTCTTTAAGTTTGTATAATGTTTTCAAGATTTCAAGTTTCATCCATGTTGTAGCATGTATCATTCTTTTCCTGGCTGAATCATACTCGGTTGTATTGATATGCCACATTTTGTTTATCCACTTATAGCTCACTTGCCTTCACCTTCTAGAATAGGCCCATGCTTCTTCGACCTTGTTTCCAGGCCACAGAAACAAGCACCTAAATGGAGATGGGGAGGGCAGGGACCCACTGAACAATATCTTTTAAAAAATCTCAATTTCGGTAAATTTTGGCATTCTGAGTTGAAAGAATTTTGGTCAGTTTAGCTAATCATCTTTTTAATACCCCTTTTAAAAATGGGAAAGTCACCAGAACATTAAATGCAGCCTTGAAAAACTTTTCTGTTGGGATGAGCAGATAGGGATTCCAGGGGAAAGAGCGTCCTAGGTCTGACAGAGCAAAAGGAAACTCTGTCATTTGACATGTTTTTCTTGCATGAGTCCTGAGACAGAGTACAGAAAAAGCTGTTTCCTGTGGCTTAGTGACAGAACAGTAGATTGATCTTGTTTGTTCAGTTGGTTCATCTGTCCTTTGTGTCAAGGAACTCCATGTGGGTCTCAGGTGACAGACTTTTAGTTTATCTAATTTGTATCCTTTCACACAACTTGAACATGTTAAAAGACAGCAGGAGAAAAAACAAGGTATTTGGATTAGAACAAAACCTAATTAGAATAAAATTTATTATTTATTATACAAATATTACACATTTACCTTCCCAGGTGGCGCTAGTGGTAAAGAAACCATCTGCCAATGCAGGCAGAGAAGATCCTAGAGAAGCAGTAGATGCAAGACACACAGGTTCAATCCCTGGGTCAGGAAGATCCCCTGGAGAAGGAAATGGCAACCCACTCCACTATTCTTGCCTGGAGAATTCCATAGACAGGAGCCTGGTGGGCTACAGTCCACAGGGTCTCAAAGAGTCAGACACAACTGGAGTGACTTAACACATGTTTACTGTAAAAAATTTTTACTTAAAATTTGATTTTTAAAAAAATACTACCAGAGCAAACCATTTAACATTTGTTCACATACTTCCAGAGTTCTTAAACATTTATTTACAAAAATTAAAGTGAAAGAAAGTGTAGTCCCCTAGTAGTATCCGATTCTTTGCGATCCCATGGACTGTAACCCATCAGACTTCTCTGTCAGTGAAATTCTCCAGGGAAGAATACTGGAGTGGGTAGCCATTCCCTTCTCCCGGGGATCTTCTTGACCCAGGGATTCAACCCAAGTCTCCCACGTTGCGGGCAGATTGTTTACCATCTGAGCCACCAGGAGACTCAAAAAATTACAAAAATTAGGTAGAACAATTTATAGTTCAGAGAATTAGAACAAATAATTTCACAATTTGTATGGAAATACAAAAAACCTCATATAGCCAAAGCAATCTTGAGAAAGAAGAATGGAACTGGAGGAGTCAACCTACCTGACTTTAGGCTATACTACAAAGCCACAGTCATCAAGACAGTATGGTACTGGCACAAAGACAGAAATATAGATCAATGGAACAAAATAGAAAGCCCAGAGATAAATCCACACATCTATGGACACCTTATCTTTGACAAAGGAGGCAAGAATATACAATGGAGAAAAGACAATCTCTTTAACAAGTGGTGCTGGGAAAACTGGACAGCCACTTGTAAAAGAATGAAACTGGAACACTTTGTAACACCATACACAAAAATAAACTCAAAATGGATCAAAGATCTAAACATAAGACCAGAAACTATAAAACTCCTAGAGGAAAACATAGGCAAAACACTCTCTGACATAAACCAAAGCAGGATCCTCTATGACCCACCTCCCAGAATATTGGAAATAAAAGCACAAATAAACAAATGGGACCTAATTAAAATGAAAAGCTTCTGTACAACAAAGGAAACTAAAAGCAAGGTGAAAAGGCAGCCTTCAGAATGGGAGAAAATAATAGCAAACAAAGCAATGGACAAACAATTAATCTCAAAAATATACAGCAACTCCTGCAGCTCCATTCCAGAAAAATAAACGACCCAATCAAAAAGTCGGCCAAAGAACTAGACAGACATTTCTCCAAAGAAGACATAAAAATGGCTAACAAACACATGAAAAGATGCTCAACATCACTCATTATCAGAGAAATGCAAATCAAAACCACAATGAGGTACCACTTTACACCAGTCAGAATGGTTGCCATCCCAAAGTCTACAAGCAATAAATGCTGGAGAGGATGTGGAGAAAAGGGAACCCTCTTACTCTGTTGGTGGGAATGCAAACTAGTACAGCCACTATGGAAAACAGTGTGGAGATTCCTTAAATAACTGCAAATAGACCTGCCATATGACCCAGCAATCCCACTGCTGGGCATACACACCAAGGAAACCAGAATTGAAAGAGACACATGTACCCCAATGTTCATCGCCTCATTGTTTACAATAGCCAGGACATGGAAGCAACCTAGATGCCCATCAACTGACGAATGGATAAGAAAGCAGTGGTACATATACACAATGGAATATTACTCAGCCATTAAAAAGAATTCATTTGAATCAGTTCTACTGAGGTGGACGGAACTGGAGCCTATTATCCAGAGTGAAGTAAGCCAGAAGGAAAAACAAAAATACAGCATACTAACGCATCTATATGGAATTTAGAAAGATGGTAACGAGAACCCTGCATGCGAGACAGCAAAAGAAACACAGATATATAGAACAGATTCGTGGACTCTCTGGAAGAGAGCAAGGGTGGGATGATATGGGAGAACGGCATTGAAACATGTTAATTATCATATGTGAAATCAATTGCCAGCCCAGGTTTAATGCTCGGGGCTGGTGCACGGAGATGACCCAGGGGGAGGGAATCAGGAGGGAGGAGGGAGGGGGGTTCTGGAAGGGGAACATATGTATACCCATGCAGATTCATGTCAATGTATGGCAAAACCAACACAATAAAGAAAATTTTAATAAATAAATAACCCCCCCAAAAAAAAGAACAATTTATAGTTTTCTAACATACTTTTCATGTTGTGAACATCTTTCCTTGGCGGTAACTGTTCGTCTACATATTAAAAAAAAAAAAAAAGGCTTCACAACAAACACTTAAAGGCATTTTGACCAAAATCAATAAAAATTTATCAAGAAGGATGTTGTTTCGGCGTTGGTACCTCTTGTATAATGTGAAAATTGGCAATAGGTATTAAAATATTCGGAAGATTTGCTGAAGATTAAGAAATCCCACCGTTAGCATCACACAGCCTTAAAGTTACTGACTTTCTTGGAGACCAAGCAAACACTAGCTTCATTATCCAAGTCTCCTGTTGGAGTTTGGCTCCTCTGCTCTGCGTCTTCATGGGTTTCTAGGGCTACAGCGACTCCTGGGAACCTGTCATAATCTCCCTAGGGGGTTACAAAGGAACAGGATCGCCGACCTGCCAGAATCCGGTGCAGCCCTGATGATGGGGGTGTAGACCGCCCGGCTTCTCGGCCCCCAGCTGGGACAGCTCGGGTGTGGATGCTGATGCTGCAGAGCTGCCTGAGGGGCGGGGCCGAGCCGTGTTGTCGGGTCTCTATGGAAACGGCGCGCTGCCGACCCCGCCCCTCCCCCGGGCTACTGCCTGCGTCCTGCTCTCGCCCCTCCAGGCGATCCAAAGAGGAGGCAACAGCTAGGAGCCGGGTCTCTCCGCCACCTCCTGGAGGTAAAGCTCTTGGCTTCCGGACCGCACAGCTTTTGCTTGGGGCCATCTGGGTCCAGCGCCTGGGCGGTTGAGTTCCCGGTGCAGCCTCGGGAAGACCCTAAGCTCTGTCCTCGCTGGGCTCCCCTTCCGTGACCATGGGGAACCAGCGCCCAGAAGTGGCGCTTGGGAGGAATGAAACTATCCCCGCCTAGGGTCAGGTTTGAACTGGGCCGTTGCCAGTAAACTCTTAGCTTCTGCAGAGCACGTATTTGGGGTAGTGATGAAGTCACGTTCTTTAGCACTTCGGGAAACACTGATTTTCGTAGGATTCTAAACTCGCTCACGACTCCCACCCCTCTTTGGCTAGTTCTCGCCCTCTTCCTCCCGCGGAGTCAGAAATGTGGAGAGTGGGAGGGGTGGGGGTGGGGTAGCAAAGGGAAAATACAAAGAACCTGCGAGTACAGTTCATGGTTAGAACTGCATAGCTTTGAAAAGTTAATATGCTAAGATTTGATGAATAGGATTATATTCGTAAATAGGTCAACAGGATCAAATCATGGTACTTATATTTATCCTTTTAAAAGTACTTATGCTCTACTTATTAATAAATCTTGCCATATATCAGAACAGAATATCCAGACGCCGCATGTATTGAAGTGCAGCTCAACCTGTGTAATTGTTTTCAAGCCCATCTTGACCTTTGCACAGCATAAGAACCTCAAAAATCGTGCTCTAAAAACCTCTATTTCCATGAAAGAAAATAAGGATTGAGACTTGAAAGTTTTAGAACAATAATTGGTTATTTTTCTCAAATGAATTTAAATAGTACAGTCGCTTCTTGTTATAATTTTAATGTTTGCAACTTTAAACTTCTCTGTCAGTGAGCAAATTCATAATTTGAATATGTCCAGTTTTGACTCACGGGCTTCCCCGGTGGCTCAGGGGTAAAGATTCTGCCTGCAACGCAGGAGAGGTGGGTTTAATGCCTGAGCTGGGAAGATCCCCTGGAGGGGAGAGTACATGGCAACCCACTCCAGTATTCTTGCTGGAGAATCCCAAGGACAGAGGAGCCTGGCCGGCTACAGTCTATAGGGTCGAAAAGCATAGGACACTACTGAAGCCACTGAGCAGCAGCAGTTTTGGCTCACAAGTGTGGTATTTCCTGTCCCCTTCTTTACTATTAATAGGATAGATTTCCCCAAAACATGCGCTATTTTCATCATTTATCTGTGCATTTAATAAAAATTATATACAAGCTGACATTCAAGTGTCTTGTTTTTACATGCCCTGCATATTGGACATTTAACTAGAATTATCTTTCATTTCTATTTTTTCGTGAATCGCACTCACTTTTTCTCTACACCTGTTCTTTTCCGCAGTCTTTAGAACCATACAACCCAAGAGGAGGCATATTTAAAGAATTAAAATTTAGATAATAAATGAATCATTGTACAACTTGCAGTGTGAATTGCCAAAGTACTCAGATGTATGTACCTCTGTGCCAGGGAACAATGTTTCGTTTCCAGTTTCCACTCCAAGTCAGTGTCTTGTCCTGTGGAGCAGAACCAGAGTAATTTACATTCCTCCAACTGTGTAACCAGTCACCTGTGGAAACACAGGACAACATGGTTCTGATTTATCCCAGTGATGACTTAGCTCTCTGAATGGACTGGCGATTGTCCAGCCCTCTCACCCTTTAGTCTGGCTTTGATTGTCATACAAATCACCCCCTTTTCTTTCACTAAGCATGGAGGTACCAGTGTCAATTGCTAAGTTTCTCATTGATATGTCAGTTATAAAGAGTAGTCACGGAATAGAAAGTATATTTCCAAATTAACCCGTAGTAGTCATATATCAAATTAAAGTTACACTCACATATTAGGAAAAATCCAGTATAATCTTTAAATTTGATAGCCAATTACTGCCTGGTTGTCTGTAATCAAACTCTCAAGGTGAAAGTGAGAAATATATGAGCTTATATATAGGAAAGAGACTTACTAGCACCGTGCCTGTCAGAGTAGCTATTCAAAAAAAGGATAGTAAATACAGCATTTATGACATGTTTCCCTCCCGATTTTGATTTTGTTACTTATTATGTTTGTTGGATCCAATTACACATGAGAAGAGCTACAGACTAGGATCTCCTATTTTACTCCCCTTTTCCATCAAACTTTAGAAATATGTATAGCCCTTGTTTTACCAAGTGAGGTAAGGAGGAGTTCTCCAGTTTCTGTCACCCGTGCTGGAGTTTCAGTTCAGTGGAAAAACTAGGCTGTAAGTGAAGAAGCAGCAGGACATTCTATCTTCTAAGAGTGACACACTGCTTTGTGTGAAAACAAGAGAGATCCTAAATGATCAAGGAAGATCTTTATGATATAGTGTTTCGGATTTTGGAGAAAGGACACTGAGAAAAGATGAAAAAATGGATGAGAATTTGATTTTGTACTCAGGTTTCGTGTCTCTCTTGGTAGTAGAAGATATTGTAGCTGCCTTATTGTGTATTATGTCACAATATCTATTCTTGCCCCCAGAGTGAATTCTCACCTCAAATAAGTATGCTTTCTTCCAGTTTGCTGTCAAAAAAAGAATCTGTCCTATCTACATATGAATTTGATTGTAAGCTTATTTTACCACCTAGCTCACCTGACACAATGATGGAAATTACTAATAAGATCACTCAAGTGTATAAGTTGTTGTGACGACCCTGATGCTGGGAAGGATTGGGGGAAGGAGGAGAAGGGGACGACAGAGGATGAGATGGCTGAATGGCATTACTGACTCGATGGATATGAGTTTGGGTAAACTCTGGGAGTTGGTGATGGACAGGGAGGCCTGGCGTGCTGTGAATCATGGGGTCGCAAAGAGTCGGACACAACTGAGAGACTGAACTGAACTGAACTGAATAATCAGTAAAGGAATTGGGTTTTTTCTTGGTTAGCAACTTTTCTTTCAGCTCTTGCATTTAGAAAATTGGTAGATGTGGCAGAATTACTCATTAACTTACTCAGCAAATACTTATCAAGTGCCTAACAGTTGGCTGGCTTCCCAGGTGGTGCTAGTTGTAAAGAACCCGCCTGCCAATGCAGGAGACATAAGAGATGTGGGTTCGATCCCTGGGTTGGGAAAATCCCCTGGAGTCAGAAATAGCAACCCACTCCAGTATTCTTGCCTGGAGAATTCCATGGACAGAAGAACCTGGTGGGTTACAGTCCATGGGGTCGCAAAAGTCGGACGTGACTGAGCAACTCACACTTCCTACCTGTTGGCAGGCACTATGTGATAGGCAGCTTCTAAAATGACTCCCTACACCCCCAGCCTCCTAGTATTCCTGCCCCTGTGAAACTCCTCGCCTCAAGTGTGGGCTAGAATTGTTTCTAATGCAGGGGTTGCCGAACTTTTGCTGTAAAGGACCAGGTAGTAAATATTTTTAGCTCTGTGGGCCATATGGTTTCTTTCCCAATTACTCAATTCTGCTATTATACTACAAAAGCCACAACAGATGATATGTAAATAAATGTGATTAGCTGTCTTCCAATAAAACTATTTACAAAAATAGGCTGTGGGCCAAATACGGCCTGCTGACCATGTTTACTGACCCTTGCTCTGACTAATCAAAAGTGATTACTTTTGAGTAATCAAAAGTAGAGGTAGATTACTTTTGAGATTTTGTCACAGACTCTGGCTTCCATCTTGCCTGCCCTCTCTTACCCTCTCACTTGCTTACCATTTTGTGAGTTAAGCTGTGGAAAACCCAGCTGGAAGGGCAGCCTCCAACCTACAAGGAACTCTTGTTCCAGCAGTCTGTGAGGAACTGAATCTTGCTGACAGCCCTCGACCAGGGCTTGGAAGTGGCTCCTTCCACAGTTCAGCTTTGTGATGACAAAAGTCCCAGCTGACAATTGGGTTATGAGAGGTCCTAAACCAGAGAATCTAGTTAAGCCATGCTTGACTCCTGACTCATGGAAACTATGACAGAATAAATGCTTTTTAAAAAAAAATTATTTTTATTTATTTGCACTGGTTTTTAGTTGCAGCACACAAGATCTTCACTCTAGTTGTGGCATGCAAACTCTTAGTTGGTACATGTGAATTCTTAGTTGGGGCCTAATTCCCTGACCAGGGATCGAACCTGGGCCCCCTGCCTTGGGAGCTCAGAGACTTAGCCACTGACCTACCAGGGAAGTCCCATAAATGCTTTTTTAATGCAACTAAGTTTTGGGACTGTTTGTTACATAACACTAGATACCCACCATGTTATCCACATCAGATAACTTCATGATAAGCTCCTATAACAACAAACAAGGGAAATGCTACATATTATATCCTTCTCTTGGAGACTGACCATGGACATCAACATACTGAATTTCTAAAACATCCTGCAAAAAAGAACCAAAACACAATTTTAATTTTGTTCCATCAATCATTCCCAGGCATATTTAACCACATATCCTCTTTTTCTGGGAAATACCTATTAATATCTTATGGAGCTGCTACTTGGAGAGATTTTAAATGCTAGACTGTGAAAAGAAATCATTCCATTTAAAGAAGTAGTGATTGCCAGCATGCTGTCTTTCCCTCAGTCAAATAACTAGTCAATGAAGTAAGATATTAATCTAAGAGAATGAATATCATCCTGTGGGAATTTGCATCTGAGTCTGTATTTATATCTATATATGATGTACTGTATCCACATATTGAAGCCCACCAGCAGAGATAGTAACTATTCTTTCTCCAATGTTACACTCATTTTGTAATTCAGCAAATCCCTTACCACAGAGGATAATAACAATTCTGAGAACTTGCTAAATAAAAATCCCTTATGTTGGCTCTTAGAGACATTTCACGTTACAACAGCTGGGCATCTTATGAAACTAAGGATTCGTTTTCATTTAATGTTGATTCAGAGGGAGGTATTAATTTTCCACATTGCCATGAGGTTTTTATCCGAATATTGTTGTAGTATAGTTTGCCAAGACACGTCACTGCCTTGCTTCACACATGAGACTGAGGCCCAGAGATGAAATTACCTGTGAAGCTTCAATTGTTTTTCTTTTGGCTGTGTCCACATGGCACTTGGGATCTTAGTTACCAGACCAGGAATCAAATCCATGCCCCCTGTAATGGGAAGCAAGGGGTCTTAACCACTGGACCACCAGAGAAGCCCCTAAAAGCTTCAGTTTGGGGGAGATCAGAGCAGGAGTCTATATTTGGTGCTCACCATGTCATGCTGCCCTTCCTAATATGGTGCATGCCTTTCTGAGATACTCATTTTTAAAATATGCTTCTATCTGACTGAAGTGTAATAAGTGTAGAGGCACCACCAGTGTTTGTCTTATTTTCAGATTTTTCTGACTTGCCAAAAAAATTTCCTCAGCTACTCCAGGCTAAAGAAATTCCCATTGTTCCTGCTCTTCTTGGTATTTATAGCAACAGAGGTTGCTTAGAAACTTAAACATTTCTGATGCTTGAACCTCAGCTATAATTTCACTGAGAAGCAGTCATCCAATTTGTGTTTTAATGCTTTCCATAATGGACATAATCTCCAGGGACAGCTAATGATGCTGAAGTGATTGTTTTCCTACTTAGACTGAGCCCAAATCCATCCCTCTGACCGCATCCATTGTTCTTAATTTTGTCTTCTGGGCACTCACAAACCATATGTAATTGATTTTATATGTAAAAAGCCTCCAGATTTTGATGTGTGTGTGGTATGGTATGAGAAAGGGGTCCACTTGCTTTTCTCTTTTTAAAATAGATATTCTATTTTTCTATAAATGGAAAAATCTCTCTCTTCCTCTTTGATTTGTCATCTAAGAAGCGTCTGATTTACATGAGTCTGTTTTGGATTTTCTTTTCTGCCCCTGTGATTAGTTGTCTGTCCCCATGCTAATACCATGTTATTGTATTACTGCAGCTTTATAAGATCTTTTTTATATTAATTTTTAATTGAAGTATAGTTGATTTGCAATGTTCTCATTTCAGGTGTATAGCATAGTGATTCAACAGTTTTACAGATTATACTTGATTAAAAGTTATTACAAGGTAATGGCTTTAATTCCCCATGCTATACAATATATCATTTTTTAAAAAAATTAGATATAGTTGTGATGTTGTGATGATTGTGCTTTAGTCACTCAGTTGTGTCCAACTCTTGCAGCCGCATGGACTGTAGCCCCCAGGCTCCTCTGTCCATGGGATTTCCCTGCAAGATTACTGGAAGGGGTAGCCATTAGCCATTTCCTTCTCTAGGGGATATTCCTGACCCAGGGATCAAACTGCGTCTTTTGTGTTGCAGGCAGTCTCCTGCATTGCAGGTGGATTCTTTACCAACTGAGCTACCAGGGAAGCCCATAGTTGCGATACAGTTTTTATATATATATATATATATATATATATATATATACATATATATATATATATATACACACACACACACACACACATATATATATATAAACTTTGCTGTACACCTGAAACTAACATAACTTTGTACATCAACTACAATTAATTTTTTAAAAAGCCCCACAAGGGCTACCCTTGCGGCTCAGTCGATAAATAATCTGCCTGCAATGCAGGAGACCCAGGTGTGATCCCTGGGTTGGGGAGAGCCCCTGGAGGAGGAAATAGTAATCTGAAAATTCCATGGACAGAGGAGCCTGTCAGGATACAGTCCATGGGGTCACAAGTGTTGGACATGACTTAGTGACTACACCACCACCACCACTGTTCTTTTTCAGGTTTTCTCCACCGTAGGTTATTAAAAGAGAGTGAATATAGTTCCATGTGCTATACAGTAGGTCCATAGACAGTCAGAAATACTGTATCTATTTTATGTATAGTAGTGTGTGTATGTTAATCCCAAACTCCCTATTTATCCCTCCCTATTATAAGTCTTGATATCTAGAAACACATCTCTTTCTCTTGGTCTTCCAGACCATCTGGATTACTTTAGCCCTTTATTTCTTGGCCATGCCATGTGGCTTATGGGATCTTAGTTCCCCAAGAAGGGATTGAACCCAGGCCCACAGTAGTGAAAGTGTGGAGTCCTAACCACTGGACTGCCAGGGAATTCCCAACTTTAGACCTTTAAACTTCCATAAATATTTTAGATTCAGCTTTTCAAAGTTACACATACATTTCCTCCCTCCCCCAACAATATCTCTTTGGAATTTTTTTTTGAGATTCCATTGAATCTGTAGATCAATTTGAGTGAATTAGTTTCTTCATTTTTCTGAATCTCTAATATATGAATCAAACATGTCTCTACATTTATTTAGTTCTTTAAAAGTTGTTTTTCAGTAAAGTTTTCTAATTTTCTTTATAAAGTTGTACTTTTTTTTCCTAGGAAATTAGTAGTGTTTGATATTATTCTTTTAAAACTTCTTAATTGAAATAGAACATATAGAAAAGTATCTAAGTCCTAAGAGTAAATACTCAATAAATTATGAAGTGGATTCACCTAGGGTCCTACTCCTCAGTTAGTACTATCACCCCCAAATCCCTTCTCATATCCCTTCGAGTCATTCCCATCTTTTTTCTCACTAAAGATAACCACTATCCTGACTTTGAACACTACAGTGTAGAATTTCATATAAATGAGACTATACAAAATGTATTATTTTGTTCCCAGCTTCCTTTTTTAATGTCTCAGGGTGTGTGATTTGTGCATATTGATGTGTGTAGCAGCAGCCTGTTCATTGATCGATAGCATTTTATTGCATGAATAGATGACAATGTATGTATACATTCAACTACTGTTGGATGCTTGGGTTGTTTCCAGTTTGGAGCTATCCTGTGCAGCTATGAATACTCTTGTGAATATATTTGGTTTATATGTGCATGTTTTTCTGTTGAGTCAACTGTATGCATATTTTCAACTTTAGGAAATAATGCCAACAGTTTTTCAAAGCACTTATACTAATTTACACTTTCACCAGCTGTATATGAGAGTTCTGGATGTTCACCAACACTCAGCTTTGTCAGTCTGTGCTGGATTACAAAGCATCCCCAAATTTGAAACAGGAATGGTTATCTTTCACAATTCTCTGGGTTCACAGTTCGTCTGGGCAGATACACTTCCTCTTTTTCATGATTAATTATTTACTTTTGGTTGTGCTAGGTCTTCATTGCTACTCCTGGGCTTTCTCTAGTTGCGCAAGTGGGAGCTACTCTTCATTGTGGGGTGTGGGCTTCTTATTGTGGTGGTTTCTCTTGTTGCAGAGCAGACTATAGGTGCACGGGCTTCAGGAGTTGGAGCTCTAGAGTGAGGGCTTAGTAGTTGTGGCACACAGGCTTGGTTGCTCTGCAGTATGTACAATGTTCCTGGGCCAAGGATCGAGCCCGTATCCTCTGCACTGGCAGGCAGATTCGTATCTGCTGTACCACCAGGTAAGTCCTCCACTCCCTTTTATAGGCTGGAGTCATTCATATGGTTGCATTTACCTAGGAGCTCAGTTGGAACTGGAATACCTGAGTTGGCTTCATTCACACACCAGGTACTCTGACTTGGGTGGCTGAAACAGCTGGGGGCTGGGTTCAACTTCTGTCTTTTCATGTGGTCTCTCCTCACTCAGTAATCTAGCCTAAGCTTATTTACATGGAAGCTACATCTCAAGAGTACAAAAAGAGAAACTGCAAGTCTTAAGGCCTAGGACCAGAAGTCACTAACCATCACTTCCACAACATTCTAGTGGTTAAAATAAGGCAGTGTTAGTTCAGATACAAGGGGAAGAAAGTCAGTAAGACTCTACTTCTTGATGGAAGAACTGGGATGGGAGCAATTATTCTTGGCCATAGCTACAGACAATATATGACATCCCACCCTCTGGTCATGATTCACATGCCTTTCACAAGCAGAATACAATTACCCCATCCCAGTACACCCAAAGTTTCATCCCAGTTCATCCAGATTGGTAAGATTTTTATTGTTGTTATGAATGGGATTTGAAGCTTATCAAATGCACTTTTTGGGGAATTCCCTGGTGGTTCACTGGTTAGGGCTCTGTGCTTCCACTGCACGGGCACAATTTCGATTCCTGGTTGAGGAACTAAGATCCTGCATGCCACATGGAACAGCTAGAAAAAAATGCACTTTCTGTATTTACTGAGATTTTTATGATTTTCTCCTTTGTTTTATTGATAAGTACATTGATTTTGTAATATCAAACTAAATTTATGTTCCAAGAATCAGTACAAATTGGTGGTGATACGTTAACTTTTTCATATATTGGTGTGTTTGGTGTTCTAATATTTTGATTAGGATTTTTGTTTTAGGATTATGTTTACAATAATAAACCTATAATATTCCTCTCTTGTAAGGTCTTTGTTGGGTTTTGGTGTTAAGGTTATGTTGACTTCATAGAAGAACTTGGAAATAATTCCCAATTTTCTATTCTCTTGAATAAGTTCAATTGCTATTTTTTCCTAAAGTGTTTTATAGGTACAAACAAACAAACTCCAAACTCCAGGAGTAGGGTACTGCCATACCAGCATCAATACATTCCAAATTCTGTGGCATTAACATCCAATATAGCAGCATGAAGTTGTTATTGGGAACTTGGACTGTTAGCAATCCATGTCACCAAAAAAATTTGTAGAACTATATTCTAGAATAGCTTAAAGGGCATATTATATACCTACTGAGCTTATACTTTATGCAAAGAGGTAGAAAATGACTTATTATAATGAGTCTGTTATTACTGGCTACATTTGCCAAGGTACTACCAGAATTAAAGGAACTCAGAAGAAAAAATTTATCTGGTTTGCAAGCAGGAATGAAAAAGAATTCAGAGACAACCCAGAAAACTCAGATACCTACAACTGAATGGAGGTGCAACTGAGTCACACATTCAACTAGTAGAGAAGCAATAGAGAAACCCTGAGAAACAAAGGCTGCTTGAAACTTGGCATCGCAGCAAGACCAAGTCAAGAAGAAAATGGCTGTCACACCACCGTTAGGATCTCTGAATGGAATAAGGTGGTACCCAGCAAATACTTTCATAGTTGGGAGCATATCTCAAGAAGAGGAGACTTAGAGTTTGGCTCTTCCCAAGGAAAGTCTGCTTAGGCTCATAGTTGTTGTTGAGTGACCAAGTTGTATCCGACTCTTTGCGACCCCATGAACTGTAGCATGCTAGGCTTCCCCATCCTTCACTATCTCCCAGAGCTTGCTCAAACTCATGTCCATTGAGTCAGGGATGCCATCCAACCATCTCAACTTCTGTTGCCCCCTTCTCCTCCTTTCTTCAGTCTTTCTCAACATCAGGGTCTTTTCCAGTGAGTTGGCTCTTCACATCAGGTGGCCAAAGTATAGGAGCTTCAACTTTAGCATCATTCCTTCCAGTGAATATGCAGGATTTATTTAATTTAGGATTGACTAGTTTGATCTCCTTGCTGTCCAAGGGACTCTCAAGAGTCTTCTTTAGCACCAGAGTTTGAAAGCATCAATTCTTTGGCCCTCAGCCTTCTTTACTGTCCAACTCTCACATCTGTACATGACTACCATATAAACCATAGTTTTGATTATACAGAAAGACAGAGACAAGTCTCTAAATAGTTGTGAACATAGCACTGCCTGAATTCAAATAATTTTAAATAAATATTAGGAAATCAGTATTGTCAAAGAAGTCACCTACATGGTCTAAAAGAGAATGTGATTGAGACTAAAAATGACAATCGAGATCCAGCCTCTACAGCAGGATCTCAGAATTGCTATGGATTATCTCTTCTATATACCACTTTTATCCATTACAAATGGGAATACTTATTGAAGTTATCCTTTTATTGTTCTACCATTTTATATGTATCTTGTATGTATGGGGGCTTCCCAGGTGGGTCAATGGTAAAGAATCGGCCTGCAATGCCAGAAACCTGGCTCAAGAAGATCCCCTGGAGTAGGAAATGGAAACCCACTCCAGTATTCTTGCCTGGGAAATCCCATGGACAGATGAGCCTGGTGGGCTACAGTCCATAGTGTCACAAAGAGTCAGACATGACTGAGCATGCACGCATAGTGTGTGTATGGGCTAGGCCAGATAATTTTTCTTTTTAGTTCAGAGATCTGTAGGTCAAGAGTATATCTTGGTTTGTCATGACTGTTATGAATCATTTCTGTCTCCTGGAATCTAAGCTAAAAGTATTGATGAAAAAAAATATATTGTTGAGATGTAACTTTAGGGTTGTCTGCTTTAGGGAGTGAATGAGTATGTTCTGCACATAGGAAAGGAAGGAAGTTGACCCAAAGGGTTACCTGTGGTAGACTGTATTACTCTTGTCTAATCCGCTCCCCTTGAATGTGGCCTGGACTTAACTACTTTCTTTTACCTAATAGAATAGAGCAGAAGTGAAGGGATACTGCTTCTGAGGTTACAAAGAACCTGTGCTTCCCTCTGTGTATCCTCTCTTGCTTTTTCATTTGCTTACTCTGATGGAAACCAACTGCCATATGAATTGCCTTATGGAGAAGCCCATGTGGCAAGGAAAGCAAGGGATTCCTCTACCCAACAGCTCATGAGCAACTGAAACCTGGCTTTAACCACATGAACGAGCTACAAATCCTTCAGATGAGGGACTTCCCTGGTGGTCCAGTGGCTACTCCATGCTCCCAATGCAGGGGGCCTGGGTTTGATCCCTGGTCAGGGAACTAGATCCCCCATGCCACATCAAAGATCCCACATGCTACAGTAAAGACCTGGCACTGGCAAATAAGTTTAAAAAATCCTTCAGATGAGACTGGAGTCCTGGCCGACACCTTGACTGCAGCCGATGGGAGACTGTGAAGCAGAGGGACCTCTTATGGACTGAATTATGTCCCCGCAAACCCCACATGTCGAAGCCCCAACCCCCAGTGTGACTATATTTGGAGATAGAGCCTATAAAGAGATAATAAAAGTTAAAAGAGTTTATGAGGTTGGAGGCCTTAATCCAGTTGGACTGATGTCCTTGTAAGAAGAGGAAGAGATACCAGAGCGCACCCCCACCCCCACCCCCTCAAACCCACCTGTGCTCAGAATGAAGGCCCTGTGTGAACACAGCAGAGAGGCTGCTGCTGCAAGACAGGAAGAGAGACCTCACCAGAAACAGCATGTAGATCTGAGACTTTCAGCCTCCAGAACTGTGAGAAAATAAACTTCTGATGTTCATGCCCATCCCCACCCCAATCTGTGGTATTTTGTAATGGCAGATCTAGTACCTTAACAATACTATACCCCACTGGGTTGTGTGTGGACTTCTGATCCCCAGGAACTTTGAGATAATAATAACAGTTGTTTTGAGCTGTTAAATTTTAGGATAATTTTCCATGCAGCAATAGATCATTAATTTATTAGTCTAATTTTTCTCTCCTTATCCTCTGACTTATGCCTTCAAAAGCTGGGTAGGGGTAGGGGTAGCGGGCTGGTGGGGTGCATCCTCTTTGAGCCTTTCATAGTGCAGGGAAAGAAAAAGTCAGTGTTCATGGCTAGTAAAGAATCATTCCAATTTTTGAGTCAGTTTCCAAGCAAAGTAAAAAACAACTCTGGTTTGGATTCATATTTCAGTGCAAGTAGTTGAGGGGAGAATAATTTCAATGATTTAGAGTTCATGAACTCCCTGTGCATATTTGTATGGATATATACATATGTAGTTCTAATTATATTTATATAAACAAATATATATAGATGAATTGCTGTAATTCTATTATTCCTATAAGGACAGCATTCATATACTGGATCTAGGTGATCTTAATTAAACATTTATTGAAATCAGTGTATATTTTCTAGGACTGGACAAAAATAATTTGCTGAGATGTCAGCTGGGAATTCTCCCAGGGAAAGCCTGGAAATGGAAAGCTTCCATACAAGATTCAGTGCCTGGACACCTTTCAGCAACAAGTCATTAAATCGACAGGTGAGTCACATAGTCTAGAATAAGATAAGATTAAATTCTAGGGTGACGTTTACTGTGATATATTGGGTCTCATGTTGCCATATTTAAAATAAATGCTTGTAAGAACTTAGTTTTTGTGTCACTTTAAACAGAAATGAACATACATTTGTCTGCCGCAAAGATAATCTCTCTTCACCCCAGTTCACAACTCCAGTTTTACGGAAGGCACAAGCCCTGCCCCCACTTTTGTCCTGTTTACACCTCAGGAAACAAAATCGAAACCTCCAGGACACACCCTGATTGCTGTAAGGGTGGTGTTTTGGTGTGGAGAGCATTCGTGTGTGTATTTCTTTAATTCTCTCTTCCTTCTTGTGCCTACTGCACAGTTCCCTGGGGCCTGAGGATTCCCCCTCCTTTGAAAGGTAATTTGAGAGGTAGTCACTGAATGGCTCAAGCAGCTCTGCCAGACCTCCATGGAGAAGGAGGCTGCCTGGGTACTCAGAGCTCGAGCATGGCCCAGGCTGGTTCACAAAGGAAAGAGACCAGACAGGCTGGGACCAAAGCCTGACTAGTAATAATAGCAATGAGTTTATATATGTCATCTAAGCCAACCTGGACTGAGGTCCTGGTTTGGGGGCACACTGGTCCTGGTGTATGCCTTTTGTGGAGACACTCCTAACAAAGGCTATTCAGTAATATTTACTAACTTTCATTTTGGTGGGTGTTATGAAAATGTAGGACTCTGGCTTAGTAAAACCACACCTACTTCACTTGGCCTTGTTTTCACAATTAAGCAAGTAGCTGGTATGTATCTTCAAGATGAAATGTTTGGGATTTGTTTCTCTGGACTGCACTAGTTTAGGCAGAAACAAGAGCGAGGATTCATTACTTCTTTGCACCCTCCTTGGGTGTCTTTGTAATTACGTCCCCACCAGCCTTTCCTACCTGCCTACCCAGCAAGCCTGGGCTTGCCTGCATCCCTGGATAAAAAGCAGTTTAAGCTGAAGGGAAAGACCCTTACTACAGTGTGAAAGTGCTTTATGAACTGTAACGTGCAAAGCAAATATTAGCTGTGAGGTTGTTAGGTTGCTTATGTCTTGCTTAGCAACTTAGAATATATTGAACTATAAAGGAAAATGTAATTTTTCCCCCAACTTGTAGCTCTTTCAGGAAAGAGTTGCTCTTATAAGTCACTGGTTTGATCTCTGGACTAACAAGCAACGTCAAGAATTCTTATTCACGATTTTTTTACGGTGCACTAAATCACAACTAAGGTAAATGTAGCCTGATGATGTAATTATCTTAAAGAAAATAAAATATTATACAATGCTCGTATAACCTTTAAGAGTTTCTCTTTTCCCTAGAGAAAAACAACACAATTGACATTTTAAGATTTATAAACCATCTTTTCTAGTGCTGCTTCCTTTTTGAGGGTGAAATGGAGCCTTAGGGAACTTGAACACCTTCATATCATGGTGGGATTTTTGGTTTTTGCCAAAAAACTTTTGCAAAAAGTTATAAATAGCTCCAGCCAGTGAATCTTTAACAGTCTCTTGGTATATTAAGTTCTCCTTGAAACTATCAGATAAGGTATTTCAAGTAGGTGCTCCAAAATATTTGTTACATGAGTAGATGGATCTAAAAAATATCTGAGAAGTGACAATGGCAGCAATATTTAGAAATATGGGCAGGACTTGTACAGCAGTGATTACTGATAAGTCCTGGTTTTTAATGGTTTCCCTTATATCCTATTATATCTGTAATTTATTTTAAAATACTCCAGCATGGCTGGTGTAACATGTGAAAGTGTTCACCGCAATTACACCCGGGGCAGCTAGCGTTCCAATCCGGAGTGAGTATTCTTGGGTTGGTTAGCTAGCCACTGTATTGAAAAGGTTAATATGTCTTAGTTATTACCAGATACATTGCTAAGCAGCATATCAAATATCAGACGTTCGTTTTTCTCAGAGCAACTTGTGGCATAGCTTGCCGGATGAATGCTAGAAATGGCCTGTCTTTAGTGAAATTAAAGGTATTCAGATATGTGGATTGACCAAGATATTCTAGAGCACCCTCTGGCACACCTGGACCTGGTTGAAAAATCCAGCCAGGCTGGTAGGTGCTTATAAGGATGGATTCATCTCTTAAAATATGGCCTTGTCTGCCTGAAAAATCTCCGAAGGCCTTCGGGCAACAACAAGGGTAGTTAGTGATAGAATCCTGTTTCTGGAACACTGTTATTTCTCAGTTAAGTGAACCTTTCACCCAAGGGTCAGAGAGCTGGGATTTCATCCAGCCCATAGGGGAGACTACATGAAGTGGTGAGGTTTGGGAGGACAGGCCAACCTTTGCAATTGTTAGGTGGTTACCAAAAAGTACCTAAGAGTTGTGCAAGGCCAAGCTGGCTAATCTTAGTTTATAGCATCTTCTTCTCACTCTTTCTTACCCTTCTGCCTGCCCCATTTCTTTCAGTCAACCATTTCTTCTCTCCTGCCTATGAACTCACCCTCTCTGCTGTCAGCTCTCTGTGCATCCATGGGCCCATAATGGATTATCCCTGAAAGAGTCACTGGAGGGAGATAGCCATCTTCTCCCATTAACAGACTTTGTTGAAAGAGGCTGCAAAGACAGGACACCGATAAATAGGCTTTTCAGTCAATGCTTAAAAATCAAGGGGAAGGGACATTCTTATGATAGTCATTGGCTAGGTTTCCTTTGGCTCCAGCTTTACAGCTTTCAAGATAAGAAAATAATAGACCAAATCCTTCTATCCACAATTGCTTTGTGAGCCATTGTGTTCTAGCCTCATGCATCACAAAGTGAGCAATTTTAGTTGTAACCACTGGAGGTCATTAGTGATCTTGTAGTGTATTTTGAGGCTCATTAACATTAGGCCTGACATGTTTTCACTGGAAACTTCATCCATTGTCTGGTGCCTGAATTCTTCTTTCTCCAGGACAGGGATAGAGAACTAACCCGTTCACTGAAATTACTCTGCTTTGTCGGACAGCAGTTTCTGCAGAGCTGTGTGCATTTCAGAGTCCCGTGGAGCTGTCACTACGTGCTCTGGGCTAGTGACTGCTGGGGGAGTTGTATGTCAGTTTCTAGTCTCTGAGTTTGGCGTCCGGAAACCAGAATCTTTAATTTGCAGAGGTGGTTTCAGTTGGTGAACATCAGTCAGTTCATTCCCCACAGTCTGGATGACATCTCTCTTACACTACTTCCTCCCATCTTTTTTGGTCAGTCATTTCTTCTCTCCTACAGACAGCTGCAGATACCATGTGCGGATGGTCTAATCTAATCTGAGTTATGCTTGATTTTAAGTAAATCTAAAAGCCCAATTCATTTTCATTTTTAGCCTAAAGTTAATGCAATAAATTTTAAAGCATCATTATTGAAATGTAATCCACATACATAAAACTCATCCATAAGAAGGACACAATTCAGTGGATTTCGTACATTCCCCGAGCTGGGCAACTATCAGCACAATCTAAGTTTAGAACATATCCATCAACCACAAAAGAATCCCCCTTTCTATTAGCAATCACTCTCATTCTAACCCCCCTCCAAATCCAGCCAATTCCAATTCCTCCAATTCTTTCTGTATAAATTTACCTATATTAAACTTTTCATATAAATGGTTTCATACAATATGTGGCCTTTTATGACTGCCTCCTTTCATAAATTATAATGTTCTCAAGGTTGATTTATTTAATAGCATTTATCAGTACTTTCATTTTTATCATGAAATAATACTCCATAATATGGATATGCCATATTTTGTTTATTCACCAGTTGATGGAATTTGGGTTGTTTCCACATTTTGACTGCTGTAAATAATGCTGCTATAAATAGCACTTTATAAGTTCTTCTCTATGGATGCTTATTTCTTTTAGGCATATAGCTAGAAATGGAATTGCTGAGTCAAATGGTAACACTAGAATCAACTTTTAACTATTATTTCTTCTGAATTTTGTTCACTCCTCTAGTCCCTATTCCCCCGTAACTATGAATAAGTTTATCACTAAATGAGAGAATTTAGCATTATTTGAATGCCTGAACTCTTTGTATGTAAGCTGAGCTATTTTTGTGTTAATACCTTGTTTTCAAGACAGAGAAGCCAAAATTTGAGATGCTTTGTTGTATAATTTCTGAATAACTTTGTTTTAATTCAGGCATTTATAAAACCTAAATAGGCTATTGCAGTATTGGCCAGAAATATGTTGTCATAGTTTTTATTAAAAGTTTATTCTTAATCTCTATGAGATATATTCACATATATAATATTTTTCTGTCCTAATAAATATTCCATGTTGTTAAGAGTTTGGAATTTTTCTTATAATATTTAAGACATTTTTCAAAGGTTCACCTTCTTAAAACTTCCCTCTGTCAAGTTTTCCCTCTCATTTCAACTTAAATGTCACCTCGGCTGGGAAGAGATGTCCTCTTTGTGTTCAACTCCCCCCCCCATGATTTTTTCAAACCTCTATCATGGCATTTCCCCCAACCACCCATGCATTATGCCTATCTGGCCACATGTCTGATGATTTCCAGTGGTGTTGTCCCCCTGCCTCTGGCCTAGGCTGACCTTTCTTGTGACTCCTTGAAGAAAACTTGGCTGTTTGTGTCTGTCATGCTTGGAGAAACCTATGAGACATTTGACTCGGTCTCCTAGTCACACTGGTGGGACCGGTTTCAAATTGCTTCTGTTCAGCCAAAGTAATACCTCCTACAAAGACCTTTCATTCTGGGGTTGAAGCTGTTCAAGCTTGTAGCTTTTCCTGGTGGGTGGGACAACATTCATGATTCATGTAACTGCCTTCCCAAGACTTGAGAGTCACTTGGACAGCAAGGAGATCAAACCAGTCAATCCTAAAGGAAATTAACCCTGAATATTCATTGGAAGGACTGATACTGAAGCTGAACCTCCAGTACTCTGGCCATCTGATGTGAAGAGTTGACTCATTGGAAAAGACCCTGTTACTGGGAAAGATTGAGGATAAGAGGGGAAGGGGGTGACAGAGGATGAGATGGTTGGATGGTATTACTGACTCAATGGATGAGTTTGAGCAAATTTCAGGAGATAGTGAAGGACAGGGAAGCCTGGAGTGCTGCAGTTCATGGAGTCACAGAGAGACAGACATGACTTAGCTACCGAACAACGACATTCCCAAGACATGGATGGAGTCTGTGTGTGTGTGTGTGTGTGTGTGTGTGTGTGTGTGTGTGTGTGTGTAGGGAGAGGGAGATCACAACCAAATAAAGATTAGCTCTTGTCACTCATCTCCATCAGAGTCACCTGGAAATGGGGTTGGAGGGCAGAAAAATGTACCAACCCAGGTATAGTTAAGAGGGAACATCCCCTTTTACTCTCATCTCAGTATACCCACCCACCCCCCTCCCAAGAGTTCCTTGGAGGACTCAGTTGAGGATGTCTGTTTCAATTATAATCTCTGAGGAAATCTAGTGCATAAACTTTTTCAGAGACAACGTACTTCTAGATTATCCTTAAGTATAGAACAGCTATATTGTGCTGAGTTACTGCCATCCATTTGAAAGGAGGATATTTCTGTGGAGGTGGTGGAGAGGAGGGGGAAGTATTCAGAGACACATTGTTTTCTAAATATCCAAGACAGGTCTGGAAATGTGAGTCATCCTGCTTCTTCCCTCTCATCACCCTCATATTCTGGACATACTGAGTTGGCCAAAAATTTCATTTGGGTTTTCTATAATAGAAAACCCCAGACAAACTTTTTGGCCAAACCACTATTTCTACCCTTTCACATAGATCAAATGGTTATGGATAACACAGGAAATATCGATATTTGTTTTGAAGGTGGCTTTAGGGGTGGATGAAACAAAGAAAGAAAATCCTGAAGTTTAAAAGGAGAGGAGAATATGAACTATACAGTATATAGACTATACAGTCCATGGAATTCTCCAAGCCACAATACTGGAGTGGGTAGCTGTTCCCTTCTCCAGAGGATCTTCCCAATCTAGGAATCAAACCCAGGTCTCCCACACTGCAGGCAGATTCTTTACCAGCTGAGCCACCAGGAAAGCCCAAGAATACTAGAGTGAGTAGCCTATCCCTTCTCCAGGGAATCTTCCCAACCCAGGAATAGAACCGGGGTCTCTAGCATTGCAGGTGGATTTTTTTTTTTTTTTAACCAGCTAAGCTACCAGGGAATCCCTCAAGAAAGAAAATTCTGAAGTTTAAAAGGAAAGGAGAAACCTAAACCCAAAGCTTTTTTACTGGATAGGGTGGGGACAGAGTAAGTGTGTGGTAGGAGAGTCATTGGCTTAGATTAGGCAAAGGCCCTGCACTTGAAGTCCTCACTTCCTGTTTCTCCTTTTGTAATGTTTCACTTCTCTTTACAGTGTGTAGCTCCACCTGCCATTCTTTATACACAGTAGTACTTGCTTGCTTATTTAATGTCTGCCTATTCCATTAGAAGGTAACTCGATGAGTGCAGGGACTTATTCTGGTATCTCTTTCCATCCCTAGTACTTAAAACAGCACCAGGTTCATAGTAGCCACTCAACAAATACTTGTTTGAATGAATGGAGATGTGTTAGACACTCCTATTACAATGATAATAAAAAGATAATCAGGAAAAAACTTTCCTTTGGTAATTCTTTAGGAGAAAGGACTTTTTTCCAAGATATTACAAGTTCTAGAATATAGGATATTACTAATACTTTGCTTCATTGAAGACTTTTCATTTTTAATCAATTCAAGACTTCTATAATACGATTCCAGAAGGAATTATGCATAGTAGTAATACCTAAGGGTATTACATATTGCTGGAGAAGGGCATGGCAACCTACTTTGGTGTTCTTGCCTGGAGAATTCCACGGACAGAGAAGCCTGGCTGGCTACAGTCCATGGGAGCACACAGAGTCGGACACGACTGAGTGACTAACACACATTACATATTGCACACCTCTAGAGGGTGCTGTTTAATTCTGTCATCTGTTTGAATGGCACCTGCTAAACTTGTTTATTGTACAGCTCCCCACTTGTAGCAGCCCTGAAATACTCCAGTCATTTATAAAGTACATGATATTAGCTTTCAGATCTACCAAGTATCATTTACCCTCTGCGTAGGAAGAGTCAAATCCACAGATAATTTATTGGAAAATGGAGACAAGGTTTTAGGAGACTATTTGTCTCTCTTCTGTATTTAAGAATCTCTTTAAGAAATTTTCAGGAGGGTTGTGGCAGAGTCAGAGTAGGAGTGGGGCTTCCCTGGTGGCTCAGTGGTAAAGAATGCCTGCCAATGTAGAAGACATGGGTTCAGTTCCAGGAAGATCCCACATGTGGTGGAGCAACTAATCCCATGCACCGCAACTATTGATCCTGTGCTCTAGAGTGTGGGAGCCGCAACTACTGAGCTCATGTGCGGCAACTTTTGAAGCCCACAAAACGCCCTAGAGTCCTTGTTCCACAGCAAGAGGAGCCACTGAAATGAGAAGCCCGAGCATCACAATTAGAGTAGCTCCCACTTGCCACAACTAGAGAAAAACCCACACAGCAACAAAGATCCAGCACAGCTAAAAATAAATAAATTTTTCGAAAGAGTAGAAGTGGCTGCCTATAAGACCTAAATGGCTAAAAATCTTAGAAGCAGAAGGAGGATGCTCTTATTACATACATAATAAATGTTCAGTGAACACCTGTAATCTTTCATCCTGCCTTCTCCGTGTATTCTTTTGATGTCATGGTCAGAAGGCTTTCAAGTGCAAATCATAGAAATTGAATTCAAATGAGACTAAGAAGAAAAGGAAATTTAATGACCCAAGATATGTCAAGTTATAGGCTATGCTAGATCCAAAATTCAAACAATGTTACCATGGCTCTTTCTCTCTCCCTTCTCCCAGCTCTGCTTCCCTTGTGTGCTGCATAAAACTATAGAGATAAGCACAAGACCTTTATGAAGGAGATTAGAAATCTGTATTAAAGAACAGTAGGACAAAACCTGGGTAAATAGATAGATATGCTATGTTTAAAGATACCAGTTCTCTCCACATAAATCTTTCAATTCAAGTCAATCCCAGTACAAATCCCCAAAGAGCATTTTCTTATGAACTTTGAGAAACCAATTCTAGTGCTAATCTGGAAAAGAGAATGGACTATAACAGCTATGAAAAATTTAAGGATAAAGAAAAAAATTAGTGAGTTGCACTGCCACATATTAAAACCACTTTTCTCCATTTACAAAATATCTTCATGTAATAACTCAGGTGTAAAGGGGAAAAGGTCTGAGATAAGTGCTCTGAAGGGGAGGAAAAAAACAGGCCCCTATAAAGGTTGGGTAGATCAGGCGCTTGGGCAGCTGGATGGAGATCCTTCCTCTTCTTGCATCAATTCCTGCTTAAAGGGCTAGAAACTGTCCATCACACACCCTCCCACCCACTCCGTTCCCCACTTCCTCTTCATCTTCCTACAAAGCCCTTCCCCCTCCTCGGTATCCTGTGCTTCAGGGGTGGTGGGTCACAGCTGGACAGAATCATGGTCATTCCCTCCTCCTTGAGGTGTCTGGTTTAGGAAACAGCATGCAGATCTTGTTTCCGCCCAAGGAAACATAAGAGGGTGGCTGCCAGAGTTTCTGGGAGAATTTTCTTCATTCTCAAAGGGACCTAAAAAGGAACTTGAGGAAAGGACATGCCTTCGTCTGCCCTATAGCCTGTGGTCTCTGTTGTGTGCAAATCCCTGCTCACAGTAGTCAGTCATTTGGGAACAACTTCAGAGAACAAACTTGAGGAGCATAGCAAACTACTAAGCAGGGAAAGTGAAAACACAGAAAATCTTTTTTCTATGACTACTTTTGAATTCACTAACTCTAGAGCTTCCCTGATTTTCCTTCTTTAAGAAAAGAGAAAGGAAGATAAACAGGTTTTAAGGTGGTCCATAATAGTCCATTTATCTACTTTTCTTGTCATATCAACTTTCCAGGATCTAGCAAAGAACCAGATAGACTTGGAAAGACAAAAAGCACCTAGTGGTCAAACTGATCTCCTTTACACAATAGGAGAGAGCCTGTCAGAACTTCCTGTAGAGTTTAAGTATTTAATTCAGGGCTTCAAACAGGATTATACATTCTTCTAAGGACATCATGCATGTAATCAACACTTTGTACCTGATTGGCATCAGCATCAATATCTGCTAGGCTGCCTCTTCTACCAACAGGAAGTCTAGTTCACCAACAATGAGGAGGGTGACCCCATTAGAGTCACTTGGAATTTGTTAAAAACTTGAACAGTGAGCCTCACCCATAGACATTTTGGCTCAACATACCTGGGGTGGGGCTGGGAAGCTGTTTTAACTAAGTTCCCAAGATGATTTGATCTGCAGTCAAGTGTATAACACAAGGCCTAGGATCAAACCAGTCAATCCTAAAGGAAATCAGTCCTGAATTTGGAAGGACTGATGCTGAAGCTGAAGCTTCAATACTTTGGCCACCTGATGTGAAGAGCCAATTCACTGGAAAAGACCCTGATGATGGGAAAGATTGAAGGAAGGAGGAGAAGGGGACGACAGGATGAGATGGTTGGATGGCATCATTGACTCAATGGACTGAGTTTGAGCAAGCTCCAGGAGTTGGTGATGGAGAGGGAAGCCTGGCATGCTGCAGTCCATGAGGTTGCAAAGAGTCAGACATGACTGAGCAACTGAACTGAACTGGGTGACCTGAAGGCCCCAGGGCTTCTTCCACCTCTTCATCTCTTCCTTCTTGGAGGCAGGGATACAGACAATGAGTGTCCTGTCTTTTCCATTATCAATTAACAAAGCAAAATTATTTGTTCAGTTTCTGTAGGTTTTTCACCTTTCATATCTGGTACTTATTAGTAGTTTCAGAATACTTCACTGTAAGTAACTTTCAACTTGACACAAATAATAGAAATATTTTACTCTCATGTAATTGGAAAACTCAGAGGTAGGTTTGGCTACAGTTGAAGCTTGATCCAGAGGTTCAGTAATAAAACCAATGATATGTTTTTTCTGCCCTTCTGCTCTACCTTCAACAGTCATGGCTTCAACTATTATGGTTCCTCAGTTGTGTCCAGATGAGAAAAATTCTTATTTTAGTTTCACTCTGATTGGATTAGTTTGGGCCCATGCCCATTTCTGCCAGTGGCTGTGGCCATGGGATTGACCCACATAAATTTAATTAGCCCTGACCATGTGATTTTTGGAGTCAGCTTCTGTAGAACCATATGGACCACCAAATAGGAATTGAGGTTATTTTATCTAAAGAAGAGGAAATAAATGGTAGATGCCAAAAGTGAAAGTGTTAGTTGCTCAGTTGTGTCTAACTCTTTGCAAGCCCATGGAATGTATCCCCCCAGGCTCTTCTGTCCATGGGATTCTCCAGGCAAGAATACTGGAGTTGGTTGCCATTCTCTTCTCCAGGGGGTTTTCCTGAACCAGGGATTGAACCTTGGTCTACCCACATTGCAGGCAGATTCTTTACCATGCAAGTCAACAGATAAAGTCTATTTATCGATCATGCAGTGAATCTTTACCAAGGGTCTACTGTATAACAAGCACAGTTCTGGGTACATGAGACTCAACACTAAACACATGGTAGTGAAAAAGACTCCTACCCTCTGAAGTGCATATTTTAGTAGACTGAAACTTGTCCTAAAATGAGAAAAGAAGAATGTCCATGAGTCTCACTGGATATTTTATAATACAAAATAGCACCCCTGGAAATATTTGGCAGTATTTTGCATGTCTTAGAAGCTAGAGCACTGTGGTAGACTGGATAAATGTCTCAAAATATGTCCAGGCCCTAATCCCTGAAACCTAGAAATATTATCTTGTATGGAAAAAGGACTTCACAGATGTGATTAAGGATTTATGATGGGGAGATTATCCTGCATTATTGGGGCTCAACATAATCTCAGTGGTCCTTGTAATGGGTTCAAGAGACATCATAATCAGAAGAGAATATGATGTGATGATGGAAGAGATGGAGCGATTTGAAGATCTCATGCTGCTGGCTTTGAAGGGAGAGAGAGGGAATATGAGTCAAGGAGAACATTCAGCTACTAGAACCTGAAAAAGACAAGGAAACAAATCTCCCTTTAGAGTTTCCAGAAATAAATCAGTCCTGCCAAAACTTTGTCTGTAGCCCAGTGAACCTGATTTCAGACTTGTGATCTCAGAACTCTGAGAGGACACATATTCTGCTTTAAGCCACCAAGTTGGTAGTAATTTTTTATAATGAAGAGGAAGTTAATACAAGCAGTGATATTGTCTTCCTTGTTTTTCAACTTTTTTTTTTCATCCTTTATTCTAATTTACACATATTTATTTACCTCCTGCTAAGCTACAAGCACCGTATCAGGTGCTGGGGACAGAGCAGCCAACAGGACTGCCACTATGCCTATTTTATTTTTTTATGGGGCTTCTAGTCCTGTAGAAGAGAAAGACTTTAAATGGTGAATGAGTCAAAAAAGAAAAGGACTAAAAGATTTGAGGGTTAGCTAGAAAAGAGACACAAAAATAATGCTTAGCTTATACTATAGTTCACATCAAGTGTAAAGGATACAGGTTTTGGAATATGAGATGGAATTAAGTAGGCAGGGCTCAGTGAGCAAACAGTAGCCTCACAAGGGAAGTGTTTGGGGAACAGAAATGGTCAGCCTATTGGGAAGGTGAGAGGATTCTGGCAGTACCCCAGAAATATCACCCCCCCAAACAACAAAGGTCCGTCTAGTCAAGGCTACGATTTTTCCAGTAGTCATGTATGGATGTGAGAGTTGGATGGTGAAGAAAGCTGAGCACAGAATTGATGCTTTTGAACTGTGGTGTTGGAGAAGACTCTTGAGAGTCCTTTGGACTGCAAGGAGATCCAACCAGTCCATCCTAAAGGAGATGAGTCCTGGGTGTTCATTGGAAGGACTGATGTTGAAGCTGGAACTCCAATACTTTGGCCACCTGATGCGAAAAGCTGACTTATTTGAAAAGACCCTGATGTTGGGAAAGATTGAAGGTGGGAGGAAAAGGGGACAACAGAGGATGAGATGGTTGGATGGCATCATCGACTCAATGGACATGAGTTTCAGTAAACTCCAGGAGTTGGTGATGGACAAGGAGGCCTGGTGTGCTGCGCTTCATGGGGTTGCAAAGAGTCGGACATGACTGAGCGACTGAACTGAACCCCACCTTATATGGTCACCTATATGTCACAAAACTAGCTTTTTAAAAGCCACATGACTTTGATCTACCATTCTGGTTCCAGAGAAAGTTTCGTGCTCCTGCCTCAGAACCATATTTTACTCCATTGGTCACAAGTCATATAATAATAAGAATCACACAAGGAAAGTCATCCTGTACTCACATAGTAATATCAAGTCCAAGTATATGCATTATCCTTTATTTTCTATAACCCTAGGCAGGTTTGGCCAACCCGATCAATATCAAGGAAATAGCTACAGTTGTGCTAAGTGACAAAGGCAAAGTAACTGGGAGCTCAGGGAAGACTTCCCTGGGGATTTGACACTTCAGCTGGAATCTGAAGGATGTTTAGAGATAGACAAGCCAAGACTTGGTGAATGAGTGTTCCATTTGGAGGGGACCACTTGTGTGAAAGCCATGGGCCTTCTCTGTCTATGCAATAGTTCTATAAAATCAGGCCTTTGTAGATGCATTAGAAAATGTGAATAAGCAAAAAAGGGAAAATACCATAATTACCCATAATTGCACCACTTAAATGTGACCTTCTATTTTTTATGCTTTTATGTATCCATTTAACTATTTATGAATTTGCATATACAAATTATTTTAAAATCTTGAAAAAATCTTTAGTCAGCCTCCTTATGGCTGTACCCACACCTAGGTTTGCTCTTTCTTTCACTGGAGACCTCAGCACACGGTTCTGCATTTTCTGTCCACCCCAGACCCAGTGGTTATTCTGTGTGACACTCACCTCCATGTGAAAATCCACCTAGCACAGACCCTTACCGCCTCATCAAGTGTGTGTGAAGCTGCTAGATAAGACAAGGAGATGCTGCCTAAACCACTAGAAGGCAAGGCGCTCTGCCAAGTCCGCTCAGCCCTCTCCAGACCACCTCTCCAACCTGCTCTCTCAGCCGCTTCATCAAGATTGTGGCAGCTTCTTTCTACTTCTTATCAGAAATTTTAGAACAGAGAATTAGATTCAAGTTCCATATTACTAAGCCTTGTTATTTCTGCAAAGCACACATTGTGCCTTGAGCAGCACACTGCGAGGCATTATCATGAATTATTTAAATGAAGCTATCCCTGTCACAGCAAATGAGCAAAGCACATTTTGTTCATTGTCTCCTCACATGTTGTTATTTCTCTTCACGGATTTCTTACTTTGCGACATTAACTAAAATGCAATGAGCCACAGCTTCATTACTGCAAACCACCCTATTTCTCTGCTCCTTATGCCCTGATTCTTTTTTTAATGTGACTGAAGCATTTTCTTTCCTTTATGCTTAAGATTCATTATACTTGAATGTTTCCTTGCAGCAACGCAGACTAAGAACAAATATAAAACATGTGTAATTAAGGTTTACTTTAAAAAGCAGCTCAGACTTGATTCTCCTTTACTTGACTGGGATGGAACAGTAGATGCTAAAGTGGGTGGGGACAAAGACTCTGAAGATACTGAGACCTGTCTTTGAAAAGGAGGCTGAAAACTCCTGTTTTGCACTTTTATTTTATTGATCTATTTTAGAATTCCAAATGAGAGCCAATTGTCTCTCAAGGGCCTGTGGAATGACTGTGAAGCCTAGCTCAGGCAGTAGGAGTTAAGGTCATAAACCCACTGGGATTAACTGTCCTTGTTGTCATAAGTCTCATTCAGTTTGAATGTTAATCACTGTCCCTAGTGAGAAGGTCCCTATGAGGCCCTTCTGTTGGGGATACTCTGTGCTGCCAGGACATGCAGAACTCCATCCTTTGCCTCCTGCTTACCCCCAGTCCCCATCCTTTCCGGACTGCAGGTTCATTTTAAACCACTCCATTCTGTCTCCAATTATGACAAAGCTGCATGGACAGGGATCAAGAAAAAGCAGTGACATAAAGTCAGGGGAGTAGAACACACAAAAATAATAGGCAATCATTAAACCTTGGAACTGAAGCAAATAGTTGCTTCTTAAAAAACAAAAAACTTTTTACATAACTTTTAACTTACAGAGAAAAGGTGCAAAGCTAATGCAAATAGTTTCTTTAAATTTTTTACCTGGATCCCTTGATTGTTAACATTTTACCATTTTTTCCTTTATCATTCTTATTATTTGAGAGTGAGTTGTAGACGTAATGCCCCACTAACCCTAAACATTTCAGTATGTTTCCTAAAAATCAAGTGCACTCTGCTGAAAAATCACAGTACATCCTCCAGTGTCAGGAAATCATCATCAATTCAACACTAGTGTCCAATGCACAGATGCCATCAATATTCCTGATTGTTCCAACAATGTCTTTTACAATCATCCTTTCCTTCTCAGTCCAATAATCCAACCAAGGTCATTTGTTGTATTTAGTTTTCAAGTCTCTACATCCACCTTCAATGTGGCAAAATTCCTCAGTTTTTCCTTGTCTTTTCTTACTTGACACTTGAAGAGCCTAGAGCTGCTACTTTGTTGAATGACCTTCGATTTGTGGTTGACATATTTCCTCAAGATTACTTTGAGGTCATACATTCTTGGCAGGAATAACACAGACTTGATGCTGTGTTCTTCTCAGTGGATCATATTGGGGGTACAGTATATCAGGTTGTCCCACTGTTAATGATCTTGACTTCACCACTTGGTTAAGATGGTTAAGTATAAAGTATTTTATATTTATTAAGTAATAATTTAAAAGTATTTGAGTGATTAGTTTTAAATTAATTAAAAATTATTTATGCAAGTTTTTTTTTCTTATTGAACTTTTACCCACTAGTCTTTAGTATACACTGTTGATTCTAATCTGAAGTACTTATTTCTGTGATAGCTGATTTTCTTATTTCTTAATTTCTTCTATGTATATGAATTGGTATTTTATTGCAATGTAGAACATTTCTTCCTCCCAGGACTTGAAATGAGGCTCCAGTTAAGCCAAAAGTTTGTTATTTCATGGTCAAAACTGTCTCTGGGTCTAATGGATATTCAACAATCTGTTGGTGAGGGTAACTAAGATCTTTTTTTGTCCCTCACTGGAGGTGCCATTTTCATTTTACATTGAATCTTTCTGAGGCTTGGCCCACTCCATGGAAATTTAGATCAGAGAAGACCTACTGAAGGATGAAATCTGCTGAGTCATCACCGTTCTTTCAGTGAGTTAATCTGTGTCCCTACTCAGTAATAGGGCAGCAGTAGCCACTTAGTGAGAAAAAGTCTTGAAGTCCCAGTGGCATTAGGTAACTGAGTTCTGGTAGGTTCTTATAGCAAAGTTTTCAATTAGCTATAAGATTAGTCACAAAATGCCAGTGATTCTGCAGAGTTTGGAGGAACTCAGGGAGTTTCAGGGAAAAGCTTAATTTACAGATACCTGGATTGCTACCTGGAGGCTTGGAACTGTAGCAGATGTTTATTGCTAATACATAAAGAGAACAATCAGGTATTGTCTTTTTTGTGTGTGTAATTATAAGCTGCAGGGCCAGCAATACATCCTTCATGGACCATGAAATGTTTTTTTGGCCTAAGAAGGCCTCTAAGATGATCACTTTAGTAAGGCCTTGGACTTTGTATTCATTTAAGATCTATCCGTGCTTAGATGGCATGCATGTACGAAGTTTTCTTGAAGGATATTGTATTTTAGAAGTTTTCTTTGTGGATGTCATATTAAGAAGTTATTGTTAAATGTAGTAACATATGATATAGTTTATGCTTAATTTTTCTTATTTAGTGATAAACACTGAAATATTTATGGATGAAATTATATAATGTCTTGGTTTTGCTTTAAAATAATATGGGGATGATTGAGGAAAATGAAGAAAAGGATATGGCAGAAACCAGGTTGGGTACAGGATGATAATTATTTAAATTAATTACTGGAATCATAATAGTATGGCCCACTCTATGGAAATTTAGGTCAGAGGTCAAATTTAGGTCAATATCAATCTAATATTTAAGATTAGTATCTTAAATATTAATGTAAGATAAAGACATTTTCAAATAAAAGGAAACTGACAAAATTTGTTATCAGAAGACCTGCAATAAGAAATGCTAAAGGAAATTCTTCAGGCTTAGGAAATTGATACCAGATGGAAACTTGGATTTAAAAGCAGGAATGACCACAGTCATCAAGACAGTATGGTACTGGCACAAAGACAGAAATATAGATCAATGGAACAAAATAGAAAGCCCAGAGATAAATGCACACACCTTTGGACATCTTTGACAAAGGAGGCAAGAATATACAATGGAGAAAAGACAATCTCTTTAACAAGTGGTGCTGGGAAAACTGGACAGCCACTTGTAAAAGAATGAAACTATAACACTTTCTAACACCATACACAAAAATAAACTCAAAATGGATCAAAGATCTAAACATAAGACCAGAAACTATAAAACGTCTAGAGGAAAACATAGGCAAAACACTCTCCGACATAAACCAAAGCAGGATCCTCTATGACCCACCTCCCAGAATATTGGAAATAAAAGCACAAATAAACAAATGGGACCTAATTAAAATGAAGAGCTTCTGCACAACAAAGGAAATTAAAAGCAAGGTGAAAAGGCAGCCTTCAGAATGGGAGAAAATAATAGCAAACAAAGCAACAGACAAACAATTAATCTCAAAAATATACAAGCAACTCCTGCAGCTCCATTCCAGAAAAATAAACGACCCAATCAAAAAGTCGGCCAAAGAACTAGACAGACATTTCTCCAAAGAAGGCATAAAAATGGCTAACAAACACATGAAAAGATGCTCAACATCACTCGTTATCAGAGAAATGCAAATCAAAACCACAATGAGGTACCACTTTACACCAGTCAGAATGGCTGCCATTCCAAAGTCTACAAGCAATAAATGCTGGAGAGGATGTGGAGAAAAGGGAACCCTCTCACACTGTTGGTGGGAATGCAAACTAGTACAGCCACTGTGGAAAACAGTGTGGAGATTCCTTAAATAACTGCAAATAGACCTGCCATATGACCCAGCAATCCCACTGCTGGGCATACACACCGAGGAAACCAGAATTGAAAGAGACACGTGTACCCCAATGTTCATCGCCGCATTGTTTACAATAGCCAGGACATGGAAGCAACCTAGATGCCCATCAACTGACAAATGGATAAGAAAGCAGTGGTACATATACACAATGGAATATTACTCAGCCATTAAAAAAAATTCACTTGAATCAGTTCTACTGAGGTGGACAAAACTGGAGCCTATTATCCAGAGTGAAGTAAGCCAGAAGGAAAAACAAAAATACAGCATACTAACGCATCTATATGGAATTTAGAAAGATGGTAACGAGAACCCTGCATGCGAGACAGCAAAAGAAACACAGATGTATAGAACAGTCTTTTGGACTCCATGGGAGAGGGCAAAGGGGGGATGATATGAGAGAACGGCATTGAAACATGTTAATCATCATATGTGAAATCAATCTCCAGCCCAGGTCTGATGCTCAGGGCTGGTGCACTGGGATGACCCAGAGAGAGGGAATTGGGAGGGAGGTGGGAGGGGGGTTCTGGAGGGGGAACACATGTATACCCATGGCAGATTCATGTCAATGTATGGCAAAACCAACACGATAATGCAAATAAAATTAAAATAAATAAATTAAATTATAAAAATAAAAGCAGGAATGAAGAGCACAGGAACTGATAAATGTGGGAGAAAATATAAAATTTTAAAGTTATTTTAAAGATATATGACTAAAGCAAAACAATGAATTGTGGGGCTTATAACATAAGCAGATGCAGTAGAGATGACAACAAATGCACAAAGGATAGTGAGAATTGTATTGTTGCACTGGTCTTTAATTTTACATAAATATTAGCTTTATGTAGACTACGAAAAGTTAAAGATGCATATCATACTTCCTAGAAACAACTTTAAAAAGTAGTGCCAAGATACTCTAAAAAACAAAGGAATTAAAATGGAATACAAAATGTTTATTAATTGAAATCAAGGCAGGAGAAGAGGAATAAAGTTTCATAAAACAGATGGGAATATCAAACAACAAATAACAAGATTGAGATTTGGGTTCAACTATCACCAATCAATCCTAAAGGAAATCATCTCTGAAAATTCATTGGTAGGACTAATGTGCAAGCTGAAGCTCCAATACTTTGGCCACCTGAAGTGAAGAGCTGTCTCATTGGAAAAGACCCTGATGTAGGGAAAGGTTGAAAGACAAAGGATAAGGGAGGTGGCAGAGGATATGATTAGATAGCATCACTGGCTCAATGGACATGAATTTGAGCAAACTCTGGGAGATAGTTAAGGACAAGGAAGCCTGGAATGCTGCAGCCCATGGGGTTTCAAAGAGTCGGACATGACTTAGCAACTGAACAACACACCAACAATAACAATAATTCCCTAGAGAAGGAAATGACAACCCACTACATATTCTTTCCTGGGAAATCCCATGGACAGAGGAGCCTGGTGGGCTACACTCCATGGAGTCACAAAAGAGTTGGATATGACTTAGCAATAGAGCATATAACAATAATTCAATTAAATATAAGCAGACTAAAATATCAAATAAAGACAATGTTTGTCAAGTGAGCAAAAAGATAATCTCACTGTATATTGACTACAAGAGACACTTTTAAATATGATTTTTTTTTTTCCATGCCATATGGCATGCGGGATCTTAGTTCCCCAACCAGGGATCAAACTCATGCTCCTTGTAGTGGAAGCATGGAGCCCTAACCACTGGACCACCGGAGAATTCTCTACATTTTAAATATAAAGGCACTTATTGGTAAAGTATAAGAATAGGAAAATATATTATACATTATACAAATAGTAAGCATATAAAAGTAGGATGGTAACATTAATATCAGGCAAAATGGACTCCAAGACAAGGAATGTTACCAGAGAGATAGAGTTGGGCATTTTATAATGAGAAAAGTAACAATTCATCAAGAAGTCACAACAATTATAAATATTTATGTATCAAATAACAGAGTTTGAAATTACATAAAACAAAAACTGACAGATTAGAACCAAAGGAAAGGAAATTAGTTTGAATATAGAAGACCTGAGCAATCTTCTCATTCTCCTAGAACTAACATTTATCGAAAACTAGACACAATAATTTCCAAATATATGTTATTTTTATGAGCAAAGTAACATTTATCAGAATGCATTAGTTCCTGTTCCACAAACTAAGACTCAAACATTTCAAAATTCTTGAAATCTTATTAAGTATATTCTTTAACAGCAATGCAATACATTTGGGGATTGATAAAAATAAGATATCCAGAAAATCCCCAAATATTTAGAGATTAACATCACTTATAAATAACCTATGATCAAATAAAAATCACAAGAGAAATTAGAAAATATTTCAAGTTGAATGACAATGAAAATACGACATGGCTAAAGTGGACTGCAATACAGTTTAGAGGGATAATGTAGATATTTTTGTTAAAGAAAAAACCAATTTAAAATTAACAATCTAAATTTCCACCTTAAGAAAAGGGAGGGAAATATAGCAAACTATACCCAAAGTAAGTAGAAGGAGAGAACTGATAAAGAATGGAAATAAATATAATAGAAACTGAACAAACAATAGAGATAAACTATGAAAACAAAAACTGATTTGTTATAAATAGTAATAAAACTGATGAACTCCTAGGAAGAGTAATCAAGGAAAACAGAGAAAATGTGAATTAGTAATATCAGGAATATAAAATGAGATGTTGCTATAGATTCTATAAACATCTAAAAAATATAAAATTATCAACAATTTTTTACTAATAAGTTAAACAATTTAAATAGTTTTACAGTTTCTACATACATGGTGCATGAATTAAGACAGTTTACTGCTCTCTTTCCAATACATATACCTTTTATTATTTTTCTTCCCTTATTGAACTGGGCTAGTATCTCTATCCCATGTTAAAGTAGTGAGTGTAGACAATCTTGCTTTGTCAAGAGGAAGACATTTTACTATTTCACAATGAATTGTGATGGAGCTATAGTTTTTTATTCTAATTGCATTGGGAAATAATTGCAGGCTTTTACTTGCATGAGTGATATTATCTAATTCATATTTTTAAAAACCACTTGGGCTACTGTGTGGAAAATGGGCTTTAGGAAGACCGGAGTGGAAGCAGTGAGGCAATCAGGAGGTGGCTGCACTCACCCAGGAGAGAGGTAGTGGTTCCCTGACAGGAAAAAGGCAGTGGAAATTGAGAGAAGTTGCTGTGTTGGGGCATATATTTTGGGGGATGTCTATTTGTAGAGCTGACAGGACTCGTTGATTTATTGAATTTGGATAAAGAAAACACCCAGATTTACACTGTATACAACCATGTTCATTTCAGATTTATTTTCCCCTGTGAATTTTAGATACTGATTGATATTGATAATATATAATTTTGTATTGATAACTCATCTTCCTCATTAGAATGGATCATTGAATGTGGATACAGTATTCTTAAAAATCTAGCCATATGTTACTTAGGACTTAATTTTTTAAAAGGTAGAACATTAGAGAAAGAACAGTGACCAATATTTATACTGGATTTTTAATCAATTTTAAATATTAGTGTTCTGAACCAAATTTCTGTATTTTTCTTTTTAGGGTTATCCAAGACTGGTTTTCAGAAAGGATGCAAGTGGCCAAACTGGATTTCTCTACAGTGTTACCACGCTTCATTTCTCTATATATCTTTTCCTTTCTGAATCCAAAAGATTTGTGTGCAGCTGCGCAAGTCAGCTGGCCCTGGAAATTTTTAACTGAACAGGTTTACCATTTGTCACTTCCTAGTAATAGGGCTCAGATGCAACTGTCATCTGTAATGAGGCAATGAGGGTAGCTCCTTTTCCTGAAAATAATAATTGAGGGTGTCTGAACCATAATTAATTTATCCTTAAGAGGAAAAAATAGGGAAATTTTGTCATGGGGAGTTATATTTAATGGTGGAATTAAATACAGTAATTTATCTTATAAGTCTGGGGATATACACTATTCTAATAATTTATATAATTTTGATAATCTTTAGATACTCAATTTAGTTATTTAGAAAATTATTTACCTTGGTTAAGAAGCCCAATATTTTGTCAAAATTTATTTAAGATTTGGTTTTAAATAATATTGTTTTAGTCATGATAACCCACCTTAAAAATTGCTCTACAACCACAACTTTAACTGCTTCCTCTTTGGCTAACCTCTGTTGAAGAATATAAATCTAGATCTTCTACATCCGCTGCCATTAATTCTGCCTCTGGGATGTTTATCTCTTTACTTTTAAAAGACTTAATGAAATGTAATAGCTCGTATACTTTAAATACAAATCAATAACTTACTCCTTTAACTTGTACAAACTTTGCAGGATGGACTTATGTTGAGATTCTGATCTCACAGAATACCTGGTTTTCCATGGAGGGGCCACATGAAAAGCCAACTGTGAGCCCTGGATGTATAGCATTTGTGAATCCAGGTTTAGTGTTCCCATGGTATAGTGTTTCCTGTTTTTTTACTTTCAACCTTTCTCTGTCCTTACATTTAAGGAACAGTGTTATAAACAGAATATGGTAGTGGTTTTCTTTTACCACTTGACAATCTTTGACTTTTACCTGGAATCATTTAGTCTGTTCACATTTATGCAAATACTGATATATTTGGGCTTAAGTCCACCATTTTACTATTTTATATTTTGTTTTCCTGTCTTCTTTTAGGATTAACGTAAATATTTCTTAGATTAATTGTAAATTCTTTAGCAGTTCTTTCATGGCTACCGTAGAGATGACAGCACTTATCTTAGGGTTATTTTACTACCTCTGAGATAATGCAAGGAGCATAGACCTCTTTAACTCCATTTGCTTCCCTGCTCAGTTTCTATGCTTTTGTTCTCAAACATTTTAATTTTACACATACACCCATATAAAATACACATACATTAAAAAAATATATGTAAATATATAATAAATATAAATATATTTTATAATATCTCTATTAAAATATATGTATACCTCATGAATACTTATTATAATTGTTTAATTTAATACATAGTCAATATTTATTTACAAGTAAACTTTTTCTGTTATACTTTATACCTTTCTGCATCTCTGATTTCCTACAGGGTTCAATTTTTTTCTGAATTCTCTTTAGTATTTCTTTTAGTACAGCTTGCTACTGAAAGATTCTCTTAGTTTTTATCTGAAAATGTCTTTATTTCACCTTCAAATTTGAAGGATATTTTCACTGGAAATTTGAGCTCTAGGTTGGCAATTAACTTTTTATTAGAACTTTGAAAATGTTCCATTGTTCTCTGGCTTTCATAATTTTCTTGAAAAATAGGGGGTTTTATTATTGGTCCTTGAAAGGTAATGTTTCTGTTTTCTCTAGCTTCTTTTAGAATCTTTTTCTCTGCCTTTGGTTTTCTGCAAGTAAGATTCCCTGGGGAGGAAAGGAAAACCCACTCCAATATTCTTGCCTGGGAAATCCTATGGATAGAGGAGGCTGGTAGGCCACAGTCCATGGGGTTGCAAAGAGTCAGAACACGACTTAGTGACTGAGCAACATGCACAGAGGGGTGTGTGTGTGTGTGTGTGTTTATCCTGCTTTGTATTTTGCACTGATTTATAAATTGGGGATTTGATGTCTTTTATCAACTTCGCAAAGCTCTCAGATTCTCTCTCTTCATATATTGCTTTTGCTCCACTTTTTTTCTTATGGGTTTCAATTTATTACGTTGATTCACCCTGTCCCATAGGGTTCATCTATTTTTATGTGTCTCTTCCATTGTTCTGGCTTTCCGTGTTTCAATCTGGATTTTTCTTCTGGCCTAGCTTTCAGTGTACTAATTATCTCTTTAGCTGGATTCTAATTTGCTCTTAAGCTTATTCCTTGAGTTCTAAATTTGTTATTATATTTTAAAGTTTTAGAGTGTTGGTCTGATTACTTTGCCAAATTTTCCACCCAGCCATTTAATTTCTTAAGTGTATTAACTACAAGTTTTTTTTTAAGTTGATGCCTGATAATTACAACTTTGGGATCTTCTGAGAGTCTCTATTTACTAAAAAAGAAAAGAAGAAACAAACAGTTCTTGTCTTTTTTGTGTGCCTGCTAATTTTGGTTGAGTACCAAATATTTCATATAAAATATTAATATTAATTTGAGTTTCCAGATGATGTTATCTTCCTCCAGAGAGAACTTGCTTCTAGTATTTGGTTAGGCTAGGAATAGCTTATTTAAATACAATCAGAGAATGAGATATTTCAAAGCTAATTTCAACCTAATTCTTTGTCGTCCTTATTGAAAAGGATCTCAGCTATAAGCCAGGTCTCATTACCAAGGCTATTCTCCTTTGTGGGCTCTGACCATTTCTCCTCTTCCCTCCAAGAATCCTTATAGTTCTTAACATCTTCTAAATCTTTCAGTCATAACTTCCTGCTCTGCTTCTCAGCCTTAGTTTTGCTTTGGAACTGTCAAGTGTCTTGAAGTGAAAAGTGAGACCGAATCAGGGTATTACTTTTCTGGGTTTCCCTTCTCTAAGGCCTTGATTATACAAGTCCTTATTGAATTGGTAGCTTAAGTAATTGTTTTATAGTATTTTGTCTAGACATTTGATTAGATTAAACCACATGAAATTTGCTGTTTTCATAACTCAAAACTGGTTGCATATTGGCAGTATTATATGGGTCAATCAAAGTTGTTCCCAGTGCAAAGGTTGGTTTCTACCATTGCTAGAAACAGAATTCTCAGAATCTGGTGCATATGCTATGGGAGCATTGAATAAGTCTACAAAGATGACTAATACATATATTCATATAAAATATATATGTTCATCAAATAATACTTTTCCTATGGAGTAAGATATGCATCTTATTTCTCAGAATCAAGTTTAGATGGCAAGTCAACTGCACTAAAAATCTCAATGTAATAAAAAACGGTCCTTGCAGCTCATCTTTCTCATTTCTTTTTCTGAAGGATTGCTTATGGATGCCCAAATGCATTAAGTTTGGGTGGTTTCTGCCCTATACACCAACAGATAATGAGTACGGTGCTTGGAAACACCATTACATTGCTTGCGTGTCCAACTTAGATTGGCTAACCCCTAGGGAAGCTGCTGCTGTTTATGGGACTCTGAATGAACCCAAAACAGAAGATGAAGAGCTACAGGAGAGGCAAAGAGAAAAGTGCCTAAGGAAAATAATTTGGGAGAAAATTGCACTACAGAAGAGTGAGTGGCATTTTACAAATTTATGTCTTAGTCAAGTATTGTAGAAACCAATAGATTTACATACAAATTCCCACAGAACAGAATAGCACGGTCTTCTTGAAATAGCATTCTTTAAAGTACGTCAGGGAAAGTTCTTTGTTCTTTACTATTAACTAAGAAAAACAAAAAGATTTCCAATGAAATATGTAAAGTTAAATGCCAGTGCCTCCGTGAGACTAAAGATAAGGAGAGAGAAGCACAAACACAGGCAAAAGCGAATATGTACATTCAGGACAGTTCAGAAGAATTAGTATTGGTGACAACAGAGGAAAAATGAAAATGGAAATGGAAGCAGAAGAATGACAATTTTTTTTTAAGGTGTAAAGGGAGTAGGGATGAGACATGCTCTCAGCTAAGCCCTCTGATCTGCGCAGTGTGTAATTAGTAAACCTGATCTGAGTTCTCCCATCTTGCTTTTTCACTGACTCACCCTCTGTGAGACTGTAACAAATAGGAAATTTACTCGAAGCCAAGAAGAAAGGCAAAAATGATGCGAAGCCTACAAATTGATGAGCTGGTTTCTACCAGAAAAGAGTTGCTCATTCTCTGAGCTTTATTTCTTGGCCTCAAGTGACCGGTAACTTGCAGCTACAGAGCAGAGAGGATAAGAGAACCAGAGAGTCTGTAAAATGGTTGTAATCACTGCCGTCTGGAATACTGCCCTGGTACAGCTTTAATTTTGACGGCTTTATCTGTGGAGACTTGGCTGGGAGAAGCTTGAAGTAAACAGCCAAGCCTGCCGCTGTTTGTTTTTCAGAGGAGTTGTTCAAAGTTCGACCCCCTTGGGTGAGTGGAACACGCTGCTCTAGACTGATCAAATCCAAATGCCAACCACGTCTCTCCCAGGCTGCAAGGGATCGAATGGGATTACACGAAACTTTGGAGAAACAGCTTGTTTTGTCATCTTCAGAATCTTTGCCCAAGCGGTAAGCAAACCTTCCCACAATACCAAGAATTCATTCTAGAATAATTTAGCTAACATGCAATAGAAATAGTTCATTAATATTCAACAGTGGTCTTGAACATGCTTTCTGAAGTAAATACGTAACATTCAAAATTTACATTTCAAATACTCTTAACTCTGCAAAGAAGCTGTATTGTGGATGTAGCAGTTTTCCTGTGTAAAGTTACTGAGCAAAAATAACATGTTTCCAGGATTTTTTTTCAATGGAGTAAGTATATCCGAATGGTGGGGGGGATGAGGTGATTGTAGAAAAAATGGACATTATTTGAAAAAACCATGAGGCCCAGGTGATTAGGGAAATTTAAGCTATCTTGGCTGCTTCCTTTTCCAATGTTTTGAACCCTTTAGTATGTCACTACATTGGTTTTAAGTGCCCTACAAAAGTAAATTCCAAGAACACCTTCTAGCATCCCATGAAGACAGGAGGAGACACCCAGTGGCAGCTTTGACCCCACTCACCCAGGAGTCCCCTTTGCTGACACCCCTGAAAACCACAGGGAGAGACCGAGGTCCTGAAGCCGCTTGCCTTGTACAGAGAACTGATGCCCAGAGGACACAATGGTGCTCACTTATCAAACTAGAGAAAATAAAAACTTCACTTTTCCCCGCTCTTTTCCTTATAGAAGCAACATTTCTGGATGCCATTCCTACCCTTTATTATCAAAGAAAAATAGGTGTGGAGTTTATAAAAATGACAGCAGCTCTTCAAATGCTCTCCAGCCACACTTCATATTAATATCATCTCGGATTCCTGCATATGAGGTACAGTGTCTTAGGAGGCCAGCTCTTCTCTGAATTGGTTTTTTTAATCTCCCCTAGAATAGACGTATGGCAATCTTTTGGTCACCATGTGTATGAAAGTGATTCATCTCCTAAAAGGAAAGCTGTCTGATCTAAGTGGAAATGTACAGACTCAAACAGTTTTAAAAATCAGAGGCAATAAAAATAACCATAAATCAAAATTATTTTTTTAAAGTATTAAAGGCCTTGTTTTTAGGGGTCCAATAAATTTTTGTTGAATTCAATTTTTTGCCCCTAATCCACAAAAGAGCAAAGGGATACAAATCATTTTAAAATTTCTTTGGAATGACTAAGGAATTTAATAATATCTTGTAACTAGCATCTCTAAAAAGAAAACTGTCAGAAATCTATTTTGTGATCTACTTTATGAAGTCACAAATGAAGGTGACTTTAAATGAAAATATGCTCTTTCTATAATGAAGTTATATATTTTAAATTTTAATGTGAATAAGAAAAAAAGAAAAAAGCACAAAGAAGACATAGAAATCATGTATACATATATATTTGAGTATGCATATACATGTACATATACATGCATTGATACACACATAGGCATATATGTAAGGGATGGCTTTGGTAGACTGTATTTGTTGGCTTACTTAGAAAGTTCTTGCAAAAAATTCTTATTTGTAAGAAAATGGTTGCTTTCAAGGTATAAAATCACTTCACTGTTGAACATCTAGGAATTGACTTTGATCATTTACAACTGGCTAGCTTAATGGTTCCATATGAAAGCAAGATCAGAGTTTCATCTCCATGTGAGCCATAGATAGTTTCTCTAATGTTTAAAAATACCTCATGCTGGGCACAGAGGATAACTGATGGCAGAGTAAGGGAGAATAAAGTAGAATCAAATAAATCCATGATCCTGTTTGTCTTCTTTACCTAAGACTATGCCAGACTTACTCATTTGATTATGAGTGTAATGGAGGTTTAGGTAAAAACCATGCAACCATGTGGTAGTTCCCTATTCAGTTGAACTGTGATCTCCAGAAAGTGGCATGAGGTTCTGGGAAGAATCAGTGCCTTCAATGACTTTCCAACCTGACTGCTGCTATGGAATTAACTTTACCAAAGTGAAAGTTTATTTGGTTGTTGAATTCAAAGAACAGTGGTTTTAGCATTTGTTTAATAGTAAATAAATATTTATCAATATTGATCATTCAAAAATTTATAATTAAGAGGGAAATAAAATCTATTTAAGAAGTCCATTACAAAATTATATAATCTAAATTTTATTTAGTGTATATGTCATTGTGCATGGGTGTGTACAAAGATAAAAAAACTGGACAAAAATAATTCATTAGTGTTTCTTTGAGTGGTGGAGTTACAAATGCACTCAAATTTCCCCTGTTAGAAAAGAAACAAAATAATTTAAACTAGGGTCAGGGAAAACTTATCATCTTCCTCCTATAGTTTCTGAAGAATAACAATAGTCTTCAAAAATCACAGATCACATAGTCATGTTTTTAATTTATTAAGAAGTATTCTAAAACAACAGGCTTCCTTGGTGCCTCAGATGGTAAAGAATCTGCCTATAATGCAGGAAACCTGGGTTCGATCTCTGGGTTGGGAAGATCCCCTAGAGAAGGAAATGGCAACCCACTCCACTATTCTTACCTGGAGAATTCCATTGACAGAGAAGCCTTGTGAGCTACAGTCCATGGAGTCACAAAATTGGACATGACTGAGTGAGTAACACATTCTAAAGTAATGGGCTTTGGTCCCTACTGGTCTGGTTTTCTTTTCTAGATGGTGGCGAGCAGTGTTAGAGCAGGTATCATTTCGGTGGTGTATGAGCACAGTGGTCTGACCTTGGAGACCCTCCTTTATCTCATAGAAAAAGCTCTGGATGGGCAGATGGCGCAGAGTGTGGGGATATTCAGTGATGGAGATAGCAGAGAAATCAACTTACTCCAAGGTAAGACTGGGGATTGGGAAGAACAGTTTGCACTGAGGCAGTGTTTGTCCACAATTTAAGGAGGGGGATATCCCAGCTCAAAGCAATCAGGCAGGAGGAGTTCCTTCTTACTTTTTTCTGTCTTTACTGGGGCTCAGGAAGGCAGTCTCCCAGACTCCTTTAGAAATGGGTCCAGATGCATGCAGACTAGCTGAATCATCACTTTCAGTTCCCAGGAGGTGAAAGGTACAGTGAAGTTTCCCATGCCTGGGAGCCTTCCTTCTGCTCTTGAGGACTTATTTATTGATTGGCAATCATGGGAAACACTTCTACTTTGGGACTTGACTGGCCATTGACCAACCACGTTGTGAGCCTGGTAACTCATACTGCTGCCCCGGAGAAGCACAGACACAGTGTCCTTAACCTAAGCACTCAGTGTGTAACAAATCCAGGATGGGAGGAGAGTGCTGTCATGTTGGAGTCCAGTGGTACCTCCTGTGGTCCTAACATGGGGCCATCATTGAAGCAGAGATGCCTGCAGATCTTGGTCTTATAGGCAGATGTTGTCTTTTTGAACCTCTGTATTTTCACAACACAAACTGCTAACAGCTTCTGTTAAAGTAATGTGACATTTTGATTCCTTCCCCCTCAGGCTATAAAATTGGTATTAAAAATTTATTGAGGCCTGAAGTGAGAGACTTCTGGGAAAAATTAGGAAGCTATGTGGCCCCCAAAGAAGAAGGGGGTCACGTGGACCTCTTTGTGCCGCTTGGAGCATCAGGTCAGTTTTGAGAGGTAGTGGTCATACCTACTTTGTGATGATTTTTCATGGACATTTTATAAAATGTTCTCAATTCAAATAACTAAGTTACATTTATTTTTTATTTTTTCTCTTTATGCATACTCAGGTATTTAGGGGGAAAGGGCATCAAGGTTAGTGGCCAGAGTAACCTGTCCCTAAAGAAATAGTCATTAGTGGTAAGAGCCAACCAGAAAACTATTCTGTTTCTTTTGGAAAACACAGTAAAATCAGCCTTCACAGTGCAGGTGAAAACGCCAGACCAACACTGGGACCATGATCAGTCTGTATGAGGAAACGTTCCCTGTTGGGTTCAGAGCCTGGAAGGAGTGGGCATGAACTTGGTGACCAGGGACCTGGACTTGAATTCCACTCATGTGACTGGAGCTGTGTGGTCTTAGGCAAGTTTGCGGACCTCTGTTTCCTCATATGAAATTTAGGATAATAGTACCTTACCTTATCAGACTTGTGAATATCAAAATACATATAAAATACTTAAATGTTGAAGTATTTACAAATGGTGAAGTGCCTTGTAAAGTTGAGTGTGGTAACTGATCATTTTAGGTGCCTGTCTAATATCAACCATATTTAACATAAAATCTCTGCTTTCATGAATACATGGGCTATGTTTCTTTGTTTATTTCTTTGTTGTTGTTTTTTAGCCAAGCAGAACATGGGAAAGGAAGTGTGGAGTTAAGTTTCTCAAACTGTTTCTTGCTTCCCATTCCTTAGGGAACTTAAATTTAGTTCTTAATCCTTAGATTTCATTGGACTGTCCAATACATACAAAGCATGACTCTGGCAGGATTCCTCTAGGCAAAGAAAGTATAGGAAGGAGTTTAAAAGAAAATGAAACACAAATTATTGTAAAAAAAATAGTTTTTACAATTACTACAAGTATATAATCTCAATTATGTAGAAAATAGGGATAGACAACCCTAGGAGGAAATATAGCACACTATTAACACTGTCTATCTCTAGATCTGTTTTTCAAATTTTCTACTTTTAAAATCAATTTGAAAGCGGTAAGTTATAAAGAATGTGGAAGGTGTGACCCCAGTGTTGAAAATCTGTGCATGTGACAGGGAGGGTGGTGGGGTGTATGTGTGTATAAGGGTTTAGAAGCATATATACCATCATGCTGACAATAGTTGGATAATATTAGTGAGTTTTCCTTTCTTTTATATTTTCCTTATTCTTTGATCTTTAGTCTCTGTTTTCTGTAGTGAACTAGTATTACTTAAAATAAGAGCAAAACAAAAATTTTAATGGGAGTAGGAAAAAAAAGGATGTTGAAAAGTAACATATTGAAAGGCCAAGAGAATATGGGCAAAAGGGGAAAAGAACAGTAAATTAAGTGACACAAAAATGGTCTCAAGTGAAACTTAATGGTACTCAAACAATAGATTTCCCATTGCCATTCTGGGCCCCCCAGGTCATCCCTGAACTTCCATCAAATATAATTTCCCCTGGGTGAACCATAGAGGCTCTGATTCAGTCAGAAGGCCCTGCCTTCTCAGTCAAAAATCTTCCACTACCTCAGGAATCACTCTGAACTTGTCAGCCCTACAGGGGCTGTACCACCTCCGAAATTCTGATCTTAAGCATTTGTCTCTGAGTACCACTTCCAAATCGTGTCCTCAGATATTCCCACTCTATTGGTTCTTTGCCTGAGAATCTCCAATCCACACACTCCCACTTACTCTCCATCACCATACCTTCAACCTTGGTTCCTTCCTCATTAAATCTAGATTTACTGGTTTGCCATTATCATCTCGCTTGCAAAGAACCTGAACTTCTTTTTCTGCTGGCCAAACCCCAGTTTATTTGGCTAAATCCAAATGCCGGTTAGAACACAACCTTCTGCATAATCTATGCCTGCCAGTACTGAAGCAGCTAAAGACTGTTGAAAAGAGTAATACAACTGTTCTTACTGATCTAACTTTAATGCCATAAATACCAATGGGATTGGAGTTCTGATAAGCAATCCTATCACATTTCCTTAGTAAATTCATTTTCCTACTCTTTAATGACTATGTAATCCCTTCTCCTCTTTGGTCAATCTTTCAATAACCCTCTCTATCACTTGTTGATTTTACCTTTTACTTCCGTAAGGAAACCCCTTAATATACCTCCCACAACAAAAGCCACCTTTATCCCACCTCTTACATTCATCTTGTCTTTCCTCTTGTTACGGTGAAAGAAGCACCCCTGCTCGAATCAAATATCAGCTGCTCCCTTGGACACTGGATTGCACCACCTTTCACCTTCTCAAGACATCGCTGCTATGCTCAATGCCTCTCCCAGAGCCTCAATCCTCAGTCCTCTCTTTATTAGATTAATCCTATCAGATCAAGAACACCTGCAGTAGCTCCCCCACTCTCCCTCCCCCCTGAAAGAGAGAGAGACCATAACCTTTCCAAAATCTTTGAGTTAACTATACCAGTGGTTCTCAAGGTTCTGACATTATTTGATTCACCTAGAGGGCTTGTCACAATCCACATTGCTGGATCCCACCCTAGTGTTTCAGATTCAGGTCTGGCATGGGGGCTGAGAATTTGGTGATGCTGATGCTGCTGATCCCAGAGCCATACTTGGAGAACTTACTGGTATAGCTCAGAGGTCCTCAACCCTTGTGGCAGCAGGAACTGGTTTTGTGGAAAACAGTTCTTCCACGGACCACAAGTGGGGGGTTGGGGTGATTCAAGTGCATGACATCTATTGTGCACTTTGTTTCTAATCTAATGCTTTCATGGATCTGACAGGAAGTACCAGTCCACAGCCGGGACACTGGGAATCCCTGGTCTAGCTGACTGCTCCTGCCCTCCTCACCTCTCATTTACCTGCCCCCTCAAGCTCCTCCAGGTGGTCTCTGTCTGCCAAAGCCACTTTGGGGAGATTATGAACAACTCCTATGTGCCCAAATCCAGCAGTCCCTTCTCCATCCGCACCTTGCCCTGACCTCTCAGTGGCGTTTGAGGTGGATGAATGCTCAAAACTCTCCTTCTTCCCTTGGTTTCCCTAATACCACCCACTCCTTGTTTTCCTCCTACCTCAGCAGTCTGTTCCCCTCAGTCTCCTTTGCTGACTGCTTCTCTTTGGTGAGGCCCTTAAGCGTATCCAGGGCTTGATCCCAGGCTCACTTATTTTCCATGACTACACTCTTCCCTTAGGGAGATTCATTTATTCCTATGACTCTATGTTCAATCTGGATACTGAAGACTCCCAAAGTTATGTCTCCAGCTCTAAAATCTCAGCTGTAACCTCATATCTGGCTTTTACTTGACATCTTCATGTGGGTGTTTAGTTTGCATGGTTAATAGGAATCTCAAAGTTCACACACCTGAAACAGATTCTTGATTGCCTTGCAGCACAAACCCACCCCTTTCCCAGGATTCCTCACTTAAGATAGCATTATTCACCAGTTATTGATAAGCCAGAAACCTATAACTCATCTTTTTTTGGCATTACTTACAAATTATAAGCACTTTTATTAAGGTGTAGTTGACATGAAGTATTTAAAGTGTGTAATATGATAAATTTTGACATATGTCTACACACCACGTGAAACCATAAAACAGTCAAGATAATGAACACATTCATCATCCCCCAAAGTTTCTTCCTGCCACCTTGCGATTTCTCACTTTGCTTCTCCACTCCAACCAGAGGCAACCACTGATCTCACAGTATATTAGCTTGCATTTTATAGAATTTTCTGTAAATGGAATCATGCAATGCATTGTTTTGGTCAGGCTTACATCAGTGCAGATATTTTAGATTCATTCATGTCATGCTGGTATCAATGGTTCATTCCTTTTTACTACTGGGAATGATATTATTGTATAGTTATACCACAATTTGTTTGTCCATTCACCTGTTGACAGATATTTGAGTTCTTTCCAGTTTAAGGCTTTTACAAGCAAAGCTGCTATGAACATATGCTTTCATTTCTCTTGAATAAATAAATACCTAGGAGTGGAATCACTGGTTTATATGATAGGTGTATGTTTAACTTAAAGAAAAACCCAGCCAAACTCTTTCCAAAGTGGTTGTGCCATTTTAGATTTCCACTCCAGCTGCCCAACACTCCAGCACTTGGTAGGGTCAGTCTTCTTAATATGAGCCATTGAAGTGTGTCCTGATATCTCTTCACGGTTTTAATTTGCATTGTCTCTAATGATCAGTGATGCTAAGCTTCTTTCCATGTGCTTATTTGCCATTTGTCCTCCTTGGTGAAGTGTCCATTCAAATCTTATGCTCATTTTAAAAATTAGGGGTTTTTTGCTTTTTACTGAGATATCTTTGTATATTCTGGGAAAGTTGTTGCAAATATTTTCTCCCACTCTATGACTTATCTTTTCCTTCTCTGAATAGTTTCTTTTGAATACAAGAAATTCTTAATTTTGATAAAGTCAAATTTATCAATCTTTATGTTTTATAGATTATGCTTTTGATGTCATATCTAAAACTCTACCTATCCAAAGATCACTTCTATGATTTCTCCAAAATTATTTATAGTCTTAAGTTTGATGTTTGGGTTTGTGATCCATTTGATTTATGCTTTTTAAAAAAAATAGAATGCAAGGTATGAATTGAAGTCCTTTTTTTAAAAACACATGGCTCTCAAAGTATTTCAGTACCATTCCTTGTAAAGACCATTCTTTTCCCAGTGGATTTTATCTGCATCTTAGTTGAAATCAATTGACTATGAGTGTGTAGGTACTCTTTTGAACTTGCTGTAGTTTCATTGGTCTATTTGTCATTGGAAACATTAGATACAAATAAGTGACAGACGTCCCAATCTTTCAGCCACAACCATCTTGCTGCAAGCAACTGAAACAACTTGGAGTCATCCTTTACTCCTGGACCACAAAGAATTAAAATACATTACCCTATAGTTTCATTTGAAGTAGTTTGATCTATATGCTGTGTCATGGAAGAAGGGGTAACATTAATGCTAAAATCTGACCATTGTATTCCACTGTGTGTTTAACAGTTTTAAAACTATCCTCTTGCAGAGAGACTTTGAGTCAGACTATTTTAGAAAATCTGTGTAGACTTTTCTGTCTTTGGCCTAATTCCAAATTTGAAAATAACCACCAGGTCAAACTGCATCCCTCTTTCTCCACCCTGTTGTCAATCCTTCTGAATGAAGTGTCTGGACTTCCGCATTGAGGATGAACTGTAAAGTGGTGATAGACTATTCCATGAGGGATTTGAATTGAAGACAAGCCCTACAAGTGACCTTTCTTGGCCAGCTCATTAGTGCTTCTAAGTAGTATTTAACTATTACGGCAAAACCTGTGAGTGAACTAATGAAAGTATTTTTGACTGTGCAGAGGCAGGAATAGAAGTCCTTTCTCAGCTGTCTCAACTGACTGGCACGTTATTTACTGCTCCCACTGGGATTGCCACTGGCTCTTACCAACATCGTAAGTGTGTATGGGTGCTGACCACCGTGTCCAATGATACCCACCAACTCCAGGATCACCAAGGACAAAGCACAGCTAATAATACTGGTTCTGACAATGTCAATTACTGCCTTTCATTCCTGCTCTGATGGAGTGCTGTCACTTCCCAAACTAGTTCATTTCTCATCACTCAGTCATTTACTTAGAAGGGAATTATTATTACAGATATCTGCTTCAAACCATCATTTGCAAAAACTGTTGAAAATACCAGCTTTAACAGTTAAACAAAGATGTAGCTGATCTAGAGAAATGATAAGGACAGAGAACAATCTTTCTTCATAAAACATTATCAATGTGCTTTCATTTGGAAAAATGGATTGGAGCTTTAAGGAGCTAGTCAAGGGGCTGGCTCAAGTTTCATTGCAGTAGCATTAAGTGAGAGGAAGAACAAAGAGAAGTTACACTTGAAAGCAAAATTTCATTTAGATACTAAAGCTGCAACTATTGGATCAAAATGTAACATTGGCGACCAACAAGAGTCAAATTGGTTTGCTATAATGATGTTAATCATTTTCCCCTTTAAAACTTCCTCACTTCCTATCAAACAAGGTGGGAGTGATGTAAAACTACATAAAGCATTACTTCTCTAATTCTGAATGCTAAGTGCCTTTCAAGCCAGGAAAGCTGGCATCATTGGGAGACTTGTAAGGGAGAAGATTCATGATGATACAACAGAAAGCACACTGACCTAATATAGTTTTGCAGCAGAAGTTTCTTGTTAATTTTAGTTTACATAGCAGCTGAATCCAATGAGAGCATATTTGGCCCCATGCAGGGAGGAAATCAGCCTCGAAGAGATTGCAGGGTGGAGACACTGCAGTTCTAAATGGGTTTTCATTTTTTTCTCCTCTGTCTCTTCTTCCTCCTTTTCCTACTCTTCTTCTCATTCTAGAAGAACATGTTACAAATAGTTCAATATTTATCAGCAAAAAATGTGGAGAGAAGAATGAAACTATCCATTTAGGACAGAAAATAAAATTTCCCTTGGCCCTGTGTCATTCAGTCACTGATTTTCAAGGAGAGAAACTTTCTTAAGCACCCATTTCAGTACATGTAGAGATATATTTGTAGAAAGAGAGCAGCTGGACATGACGTAAATAAGATGCAGAGTTGGCTCCAATGGAGATGACTTTTGGATGACATTCTGGGGAAACCAGGCAAAGTGTGGTTTTCCTGTATTTTTACTTTTTAGGATGTGAACATAAAATAGTATATTCTTATTTGGAAGTCTATTCTGCTTTTGATGCAAAAATCCAGCAGCTATTTAATTTTACTTCAAATACAGTGTAACATGTCAATCAAAGAGTAGATAGACATTTGAAATTATTCATTTTGTCCTTTTTGAGCTTCTAATTTTACCTTTGAAAGCAGAATGGGTATTTATCTTAGTCTTCTAATGAGAAAGGGTAACAAGCCTGATATAAATACAATTAAGGGTTTTTGTTTTTTCATACTGTAAACAAGAAGAACTCATTTGAGCTTAAGTCTGTGATACTAAATGGAGAAAATAATGTCAGTTCTTAGTGACTGGCTGGGACGACAGTGGGAAACAGCACCCCCTTCCATCTACTTCAGTGAAGCAAAGCTACAGACGTGGTCCAGCCTCACCGACTTCCTGGAAGACACCTTGAAATCAGTAAGGAAACAATTAAGTCCTCTCTTCAGGGAGTTGCAGAAGAACATCAGTGGCAGGATGATAGGTAAGAACTGTTGCTACTTCTGTTGCTGGTTAATTATGAAGCTTGTCACATATCCAGGGTGAACACAAATGTAGGAATGCAGAAGTAAAAAACTGTTTATTGTCTTTGTTTTTCATAGCTTTTTTCAGATATCATGAATATCCACTAAGAACAAATACATTCATCTTTAAAATGCTAAAGCTAGTTCCTGGTTTCACATTTTACCATCTGTCAGTCAATTGTTTCCCATGGCAAAATTCACTTTGCTAAGCCAGAGAGCTCTGTCCTTTTCCCTCTACAATTTGCTGGCAAAGTTAAGCACCAACATCCCAATTAAGCATCTCTTAGACTACAGCACCTATTACTTAAATTGTTCTATAATTAAATTCTAAGTATTTTCTTTCTAAAACATTTAATTTGGTCATGGGCTTTGTGGACAGGCCTATTGGACATTACTGAATTTGTTTTCACATTTACACTCCTTACTCATGATCCAATTATCACAATAAAGACTTCTGGAAACAATGTTCTGTTTCAACTTTAGATCTTCATCTAAACCAGTCAGTCCTTTGAAATCAAGTACTTTTTAAAAAATCTATTTAAGTAGGTTTTTCTTGCATTTTTAACTGCCAACTCATTTCCCCCCTCTCTTCACATGTCACTGAAGCACTATACCAGTCAAGTCATTATATATCTATGTCTTGCTTCTCTCTTCCCTTCCTCGGCTTGCTCTGTCTACACACAATCGGTAACATACACACATGCATACAGGTATTTTATCTGTCAACATATGCCCATATCTCTTTGCATAAAGCAGGGATTTGTCTTTTTGGTTTTAACTCTACCACATTTAGTAGGTGTTCAGCTAATACTTAAAAATTGTTATGAGGCTAAAAACAAGGAGAAATTATTTCTCCTAGTTCTTTCACAAATATTAACGACTAGAGAAATAAATGAAAAGATTAACAGTAGAAGTGTTCTTTGATCATGTATGTCATAGGGCATGAATATCAAATGGAAAAAGGTTGCTTTTCAAATCAATGCAAGTTGCTCAAAATATTTTTAAAATATAGAAGGTGTCTGTATATATGTTTGTATGTTATTCCCTATGGACTTAAAATATTTATGGAATTGAGCACAAAGATAATGAAGAATATGGAAGAGCGTTTGGTGGAATTGAGAATCTAAACTTTGTAAAGTTTATTTTTACATGTTCTTTCCCTGTCCAATTTATAGATTTCATCCAATATCAACTTTGTCAGGGTGGGCACTTTTTATATGCTACACATTTAGATGCTTTTGCTTATTTTCTGTTTTGTTTTGATAGACAATCTTCATGACATAATAGAATTTTTATTCTTAGTCTGCATTTTTATCCACTAACAAGCAACTGTAAGAACTGAGTTTTCTTCTTGATCACATCTCTTAAATAAATTAATTACAAAGCATATGGACTTATATTTACAGGGCAATTTGTATTTGATACCATGAGTGTGGCTAACATTCTGAATAACCAAGAAATTGTACAAGCTCTGGCAGATGGATTGATAGAACTTTCAAAAGAAAATTCTGTAAGTGTTCCTTTGAATAAAATAAGCTACAAACCCCCCAAAACTTAAATTTTAGTGTGCATTTATCACTTTATCCTTTAGGACACAATTCCTCAGAGAAATAGCATCAGTTTTATGAAAACAGCCACTGAAAGAGTCTGAACCCAAGATGTATATTACACAAAAATAGACATATAGGAAAATTTTCTCAGTTATTTGATATTAATCATATGGTACACTGTTTCCTGTCTTGTGATTAATTTCCATCAGAAGTGACTCCTTTAGACAAAAAACATGTTTAGTGGCTTATATTTCACATTAAATATTATTCAACAGCTAAAACAATTAGTAGTATGGCAGAAAAACTGAGAAAGTGTGAAACCAGCTATAACAGATGAAAGGCAAGGAAGGCTAGATGAGAGAGGAAGGAAAAGAGAAAACAACAGAACAGAAACAAGCAAGTCAGTAATTTGGTTGCGGATAAGCTTGGGGAAAGCCTGAAAAAATCAGAAGCAAATCTTGAATGCTCTTCAGGACACAGTGAGGGGAGGCAGTATATAAACATACTCTGCTCTAATATCATAGAAAGACTCTAGGAAAATAAAATACAGTCAATATGTATCCTTGGGTTCTGCACCCTCAGATTCACCCAACCACATGTTGAAAGTATTAATTAAAAAAAATCCCAGGAACTCGCCTGGTGTCTAAGACTTCATGCTGTCAATGGAGGGGACCTAAGTTTGTTCCCTGGTCATGAAACTAGATCCCACATGCTATAACTAAGACCTGGTGTAACCAATTAAATGCATTGGTTTTTAAATTCCAGAAATTTCAAAAAGTGAAACTTGAATTTAGCCATGCATTGACAACTATTGACATAGCATTTACACTGTACTAGGTACTACAAGTAATTGAGAGATGATTTAAAGTATATGGGAGGGACTTCCCCTGTGGTCCAGTGGCCAAGACTCTGCATTCCCAATGCAGGGGGCCTGGGTTCAACCCCTTGTCAAGAAACTAAATCCTGAGAGCTACAACTAAAGACTGAAAATCCCATGTGTGGCAACTAAGACCCGGTGCAGCCAAATAAATGAATAAATAAATAAATATGTAAAGTATATCGGGCTGTTTCCCAGGTAGTGTGGTTGTAAAGAATCAGCCTGCCAGTGCAGGAGATGCAAGAGACTTGGGTTTGATTCCTGGGTTGGGAAGATCCCCCAGAGTAGGAAATGGCAACCTGCTCCCACATTCTTGCTTAGAAAATTCATGGACAGAGGAGCCTGGTGGGCTATATAGTCCATGGGGTCACAAAGTGAAAGTGAAAGTTGCTCAGTTGTGTGTGACTCTGTTTGATCCCATGGACTATAGCTTACCAGGCTACCCCAACCATGGGATTGTCCAGGCAAGAGTACTGGAGTGGGTTGCCATTTCCATCTCCAGGGGATCTTCCCAACCCGGGGATCGAACCCAGGTCTCCCAGATTGCAGGCAGACACTTTAACCTCTGAGCACACACACCAAAGTATATGAGAGAATGTCCTAGGTTATATGCAAGTACTACACCATTTTACATAAGGGACTTGAGTATCTGAGAATTTTGGTATCTGCAGAGGCCCTGGAGCAAATCCCTGTGCATAAGGAGGAATAATTGTGTGCAGCTCTCAGTTCAGGGGAAGCTGAGAAGAGGACAGGAATGGGGTATTATTAATATACCTGATGTTGTATAAGGCTTGTAGTTTTCCAAGAAACAGTTCTCAAATCCTTTCTTCCCACTGTAGTAATTATCCTTTGTGGGGGATTTAACATTGCCTTTGGACACTCTCCTTATCCGTCATGGTTTCAACTTGGCTTCCTGGGTAAGCACCAGACATCTCCTGGGCTCATGGCCAAGTGTGGAGCCTGAGGAGTTGCAGGTAGCCATGATTTTCTTCTCTGAAGACTCAACTCTCCAGGGCACTAGCCACCCCTCTCACAGCCCAGCAATAAAGGCCCTGGAGAATTCTGCTGATAATATGATCAGGGATGTTCACAGGGATAATCCTGAGGCCCTGAAATTCTCTGCACTGTTTTCAAACACGCAAGAATTATTCAATGTGTGATGTTGGTTCATGGTACTTATGCCACCAAATTATTTAAAAATAGCCTTGTATGATATATTTTTCATGGTGTTCAAACCTATAGCCTGAGAGGGAACCAGATTTGGGAGTCTCACCAGGGTGTTTGCCCCAAGAATTCTGCTGCTTAGAGGCTCTCTTCTTTCCCCTGTAATACCCCAAAGTTGTCCTGTCCCCTTTCCTCCTCTGGTTAAGAGGCCAGTGTGGGCCACTTTGGTTCTGAAGAGCTTGAGACACTACCACAAGACCTTGGCATCCTCACTGAACTGTGACAATAAGCCGAGAACCAAGATTAACCAGAAAGCTCCATTTACTGCCTCAAATAACAGTTACTTTATTTTCTAGACTTGTAAATTAACTAGCTAGAAAGCTAAAAATGCTCCTAGAAAATGTATTCTCATATCTGCAGCACTCTTGTTGACCTGCATTTGAAATAAAAATTCTTTTTTTTGGGGGGGGTGGTAATCTTTCAGGACAACCCTCTGGAATTTTTGTCATATTTTCTGCTGAAGAAATGTAGTAAAAAGAGCAAGCATTTTGAAGGAAATGTCATTCTGACAAAAAGTGACCCAAAGGCAACACACAATTTACTCACAAAGGTAAAATTACTGCAGCATTTTTATGCTGTTGCTTCACTGTACAGTTCAAGAAATGTGCTTAAGAAATTCATAATCAGTAATGATAATTCTAATCTGAAAAGCTTTCAATTTGTCATTTCTTGTAAGAACTTCATTTTCATGGATTTTTATTTTTAAAAGGGTGTTTTGTGGTCTCATAATGTTAGTAACACTAACGGAGAAAGCAATGGCAAGCCACTTCAGTACTCTTGCCTAGAAAATCCCATGGACAGAGGAGCTTGGTAGGCTGCAGTCCATGGGGTCGCTAGGAGTCGGACACGACTGAATGACTTCACTTTCACTTTTCACTTTCATGCATTGAAGAAGGAAATGGCAACCCACTCCAGTGTTCTTGCCTGGAGAATCCTAGGGATGGGGGAGCCTGGTGGGCTGCCATCTATGGGGTCACACAGAGTCGGACACAACTGAAGCGACTTAGCAGCAGCAGTAACACTTAATCTCCTTACAAGCATACATGGCATCATGCTGATGAGAGTAACACTAGTTGACTCTTGGGGGAAGAAATGAATATTTGCATTCTGTCCAACATAACTAAAGAGATTCTTTATTTATTCATTTTCATTTGCAGCCCAGGACACTTTTTTGGTGAAACTAAAAATGGTTCTTTTTTTCTTTTAGTTGATATACAAATTCATAAAAGAAAAAAAGTGGGTTTGAAGCTAGTTCTTTAGTCGAGCAAAAATAATTTTGTCAGTACTATATTCAGAATACATATATTCTTGGTTAAGTGAAGTAATACGGATTCAAGAAATACTGAAAATTGCATTGTCATTCAGAGAACTGATGTCTATGAAAACGCCATTTCATGCCCATTGAAAAAGCACCTATCTTTGATGATTGAAGGCTGGGGATGCCACTCCTAACACAAAGTCACCATGGAGACTGTTAGGAGGAATAGACTTGTAAGTTCCTAGCAAATAGGAACCTACTAGCAAATGGTGCATTGCCCTATTAAACTGATATTCTGGAAGACTTTGTTGCCCTGGCTTTACAGGACAGCACAGTGCTGGGAAAGGCAAACAGAACACCGCTGGGGCCGTGTCCTCTCTGCCAAGCTGCCCTAGACTGACGCAGCAGAATGAAAGACCTCCAGTTATTCAGCCCCTGCCCTCTGTCTTTAGTAGACCATGCCTCTTGGCAGAACCCTCACCCCCTGAAGCAGCTTATTCTTCCCAACCACAAGCATCCTCTCCAGGAGGAGTCTTGATAAACACATTCCCAGGGACATCCAAGCCTTTAGAGGTTAGAACCCTGCTTCCCTGTAGCCTGACCCCTAAATCTATCTCTTAGGAAACTCACAGACCACGTACTCATCAGGGTACTCCAGAGAATCAGAAACAATAGACGTGCTCTTGTTACATCACCTTCCTGTAATAAAACTACAGAAATGTTAAACTCCTTAATGCCTGGGGATATCTTTGATATTTTCCTTTTTAAAAAATAAAATTAGGAAAAAAATAGGTGTTAGATTCTTATTTGGTTTTCTGTTATTTAACACTTGGGAGCTTGTACACGATGCCCATTAAACAAAGTTGGTGGCCCTAGGAAGGAAAACCACAGATTAAATACAGGTGCTGAATTTGGATAAAATGGAGGTGAGTTTCTCCACACCTTGGAGTTTATTTTTAAAAGTGTAGATATTCATCCAGAAGAGCACACAAACTCTCAGCCATGGGGGTGGAAAGTATGCCTTCTTTTGAGACAACTGTTTTATAGATTCTTCCACAAGAGTTTGTGTAAGAGGATTAGTCTGCCAAATCCAGGACCAAGTACTCATACATATATACATATAGATAGGTAGGCAGCTCACTCTATAAATCTATCTATCATCTATTCATCTATCTATCTATCATCTTGCTGCCCAGTCAGTAGTACAGTAGTAACTCCTGGCCTTGATATGCCTGCAGTGTTTACACCGATGCTATAGATCCATGGTGATCGGTCACAGCCAGAGTCATAGTTGTTCTTCGGCACTGTCATTTGCACAACTACTGCATGCATGCTCAGCCGCTCAGTTGTGTCCAACTCTTTGCAACCCCATGGACTATAGCCTGCCAGGCTCCTCTGTCCATAGGATTTCCCGGGCAAGAATATTGGAGTGGGTTGCCATTTCCTCCTCCAGGGGATCTTCCAGACCCAGGGTTCAGACCACATCTCCTGTGATTCTGCGCTGGTAGGTGGATTTTTTTTTTTTTTTTTTTTTACCATTGAGCCACCTGGGAAGCCTCACAACTCTTTTTGGACCCTAATTCAGGTAGTCAAGTGTTTTCTGGGAGAAGCACCAGCAATAAGTAGGATGTTAGCAATAACTAAGATCCTAGAGGAAAATTCCGAATATGTGATCCAAAGTCTCCCTTACAGGCTGTGGAGAGAGTCAAGGCAAAGGTCCATCAACTCAAAATAATTGTTTTCTTAAAAATGTGTGAAGTTTGCTGCTCCGTTACTTCCTTCAAGTTCATCCTTCAAAATGAATAGCAGATGGCATCTTAACCTAAGAACAGGCTCTAAAGATCCCAATAATTAGATAATATAAAATGAGAGAAAGTGATTTTAGGTTCAAACACAATTACTATGTCAAACTGACTTGCTATCCACAAAGAAAAATTTACATTTAAGAAATAGTTGTAGCTGGGAATTCCCTGGTAGTTCAGTGGTTTAAAAATTCTTAAAAAGCTGTTGCTGAGCCAGAGGTGAAACAAAACCCAGTCTGAGTAAGCAGGTTCTAAGATAGCCAGGGTGGTCTAGGAGTCCACTGCTGCACTTCAATGACTGAGCACTCATGGGAGCCTGTCCAAAGGGATGATACCCCAGATAAGGGGGCCTCTGTCATCTGTGGAATCCACAATCTGATTCTGTATGGCTTGGGTTCTCTTAACCTCCAGTCAAGCAGGCTGAGTTTCACTTTCATTTTATGCCTGCAACCATGTCTACCTACACAACTACAGTGTCACTGCTGACTGGTTGAGGTTATCATTTCTCTACATGAATGATCAGCATTATTACATATTTTGAAAGAAGACAATGTTCCATGCTTAGAAATTTTGAATTATTTTGTCAAAATTCAAAGTAGATTCCCCTCCACCTGGCATAAATATAAATACCGGAGTAGGGAATGACAACCCACTCATTGTCATTTGGAAAATTCCATGGAAAGAGGAACCTGGCAGGCTAAAGTTCACGGGGTCACAAAGAGTTGGACCTGACTGAGCACACACGCACGCAAGTACAAATACATGCCAGACTGGGGTGGGTCAGCCTCAAATGGGGAAGAGAAAGGACAGGGTGGAAAGACTATGTGGAGCAGCCATGAAGTGCTCAGACTCAGGTGGGGGGCCTGCAGGCCCAGGAGAGACTGGCTGGCCGTGTGTGCTTCTGGGCCCAGGGGTCTTACACAAAGCTCAGGCAGCCACGAGGGACGTCTGCAGGTACAAAACAGAAGTGTGTTTTTGTCTGAGTAGAGTAAGGCAAAAGGAGTCTTGGTGATAAGTCGGTGTTTGCCTTCTAGTCTCACCCCTACACGTCAAGGGGTCGCCAGGGGCGGTTTTATCTCTGACTCGGAAGGGCAGCAGTAGTGATCATTAACCATCGTTAGCTTTCAACGCAAATGTGGGCCGTTGTTCCATTTCTTGGGTAGACCCCGGGGTGCTGCAGGCAGAAGGGGGCTATTTTTTAATGTGATAATCTATGTAGAAGCCACAAAGAAAATTAACAAGGAGAAGTGAGGAAAGAATAAGCCAGATTTAAATGTGGAAACAGATCTAGAAGTGGCATGTGAATTTCTTTATGATACTTTTTCATGAGGTGAAAGAAGAGGTGAATTTTACAAAGTACTGTGAACTTTTCTTCTAGCATCTTGAAAGTAAGGTAGCTTATGTGCCCACTGCTGCCAGAACTGAGGCAGAGGCCTGTTTCCCAGGCACGTGTGAGGAGCTGCTCCCAGGGAAAACGGCAACTGCACTGAATTTAGTTTCTTAACACAGTTCATAGGAAGCAAAAAATTATTATTTTTTAAAACATAAAATTTAATTATGTTGAGTGCTTAATTTATGTGCCTAGAGAACACTGTGATTTGGGCCAAAGGCAGAGCTACTGATATCTTCCCATGGGCTTAGCACTGACTGGGCATTTAAATATCCCAGGGCCTGCCTCCAAATAATCAAGTCTGCATTTAATCCTCAGGAAGGAGATGTTATAGAAGATAACCCTCAGGATATAAAATCAAGTCTCAGCAAAAATGATCCAAATTTTGAGTTGCTGGTTAAGCTGGTAAGCCAACTATTCTGGTTTGTTCTTTCTTTTTTCATGAGAGTTTCTCTTAGCAGGTAAAAAACCCCAAATATAACTGGAGGAGATCCAGCCAGTAGCTTTTTCTTTTGAGTAAGTCCTGATCTAAAAAGAAGTTGAGCCAAGGGGATGGACGTGAAACATTTGGCAACAACAGTCATCTCTGTGCTACTCCATGCTTTTCTAATAGGACACTAGAAAGGCATTTAAAGAAATGGTCTGCGGACATGAAGATTCAGTTTCTAACTGACCCATCAACTGTTGATTAAGTATAATCAATCAATCACAGTTTCTAACCGACTCATCAGCTATGGTCTGATTTCAAATGTTGAGTATAATCAATATAACCTTTAGGGTTGTCTTTCAAAGGGTAGTGGGTGGAGGAGGTATGGACTGGCAGAGGCTTGGTCCTGTGCAGCTAGTTAACATACAGCACATGCATGCCATCTAACATTTCTACAGCACACATCCACTTTTACTATCATGTTTCAACCTCAGAAACCTGAAAGGCAGACATTAGAACCCGCATTTTGTAGAAGAGGAAGTCAAGTCAGAAAACTTAATTGATTTCCTTAAGGTCAAGCAACAGGCAAAGAGGAAAGTTTGAATCATGCAGAATGGCGCTCAGCCCTGGGCTCTTTCCCAACCACGCAACAGCTGGGAACAGTCCACCTACAGTGGACAGTGTCCCTGTGGACCTCGGTGGCCTCGGGCTCACTCAACCCCACACCATCCCCAGGAACCACCCAGGAAGATGGTTTACAAGGAAACAAATACGACAGTATCTCCTCTGAACACTGGTGATAATACTGCACAATGGTTTTGTTACCCAAACACAACTCCATGTGCCCAATGCACAGTGAGGCCAAACATACCAAAATGTGGGAGTTTGGAGCAGAGAAAAGTTAATCTCAGGGCCAGGCAAGAGACAGGTGGCTCAGGCCTTAAAAACCCAAACTCCCTGAAAGCTCTCAGCAAAGTCCTTTTCTAGGAAAGGTGAGGGGGAGTGTGGTTAGTCGTTGCAGACTTCCCCGTGTCAGAGCCTCTGTTCTTGAGGTCAGGTCATGGTCAGGTAATGCTGTTCCTATAAATTTCTACCAAACAAACATTATCCTCTGTTCGGACAGGAAAGCGCCAGGTCCCAAGGCACAGCTTTCACCCTCTGAGCTCTGGTCTTGGCTGAGATGAGGCAGATCTCAACTGGTGGCTCCCTCAGGGCCAGGTCCCCAGACTCTGCCCAGCTGTCATCACTGAGGGAGCCAGGCACCCAACCGGACTGGCCCACCTTCAGGCTCCTCAGGCCACCTAAATGGCAGGGACAGGTTCTGGAAACTATGTCCCAGGCAGATGGACACTGCCATTAGGTCACAGAGTTGGGGGTTGGGGAGATTGCCCAAGGCTTGGGCTCGGCCAGTGGGCGGCCTTAGCAAGAGCTCCAGAGCCCTTTAAAACAGGGTCCCTGCTGGCCCAAGGCTGGGTGAGCTAGAGAGCCCAGGGAAAAAGCTGAGATCCACCTCTTACCTCACTTTCCAACAGAGGACCACCACTCGGCTGACGGTTGGTGGAATGCTCCCACCAACGGTAGCTTATTGACAGTTGGTTGTTTGTGGGAGGGGCCACTGTGGCACCAACCAATGGCTGAGCAGGAATGCTAACGGTCTCTCTGTAGATGTTGCATAACAGGGTGGGGTGGGGAGGGTGGCTAGGGTGGGGTGGGGGTGGGGCTAACGGTTCACAGCAGTGGCCCCGTGCCAAGAGCTATGCTGGGCAGCGCTCTATTATAGTTTCAAGATAGCAGCGGAAGTCTGACAACTTGAAGCCTTAAATCAAAATCGTTATAAATATTAGACAACTCCAGTATTTTAAAGATCACTTCATGGCAAATAGATGGGGAAACAATGGAAACAGTGACAGACTTTATTTTGGGGGCTCCAAAATCACTGCCCATGGTGACTGCAGCCATTAAATTAAAAGACGCTTGCTCCTTGGAAGGAACGTTATGGCCAACCTAGATAGCATATTGAAAAGCAGAGACATTCCTTTGCCAACAAAGGTCCGTCAAGTCAAGGCTATGGTTTTTCCAGTGGTCATGTATGGATGTGAGAGTTGGACTATAAAGAAAGGTGAGTGCCGAAGAACGGATGCTTTTGAACTGTGGTGTTGGAGAAGACTCTTGAGAGTCCCTTGGACTGCAAGGAGATCCAGCAAGTCCATCCTAAAGGAGATCAGTCCTGAATATTCATTGGAAAGACTGATGTTGCAGCTGAAGCTCCAATACTTTGGCCACCTGATGTGAAGAGATGACTCATTTGAAAAGACCCTGATGTTGGGAAAGACTGAAGGTGGGAGGAGGAGGGGATGACAGAGGATGAGATGGTTGGATGGCATCACCGACTCAGTGGATGTGGGTTTGAGTAAGCTCCGGGAGTTGGTGATGGACAGGGAGGCCTGGCGTGCTGCAGTCCATGGGGTCCCAAAAAGTCAGACACAACTGAGCAACTAAACTGAAATACATATAAAATATAATATGGGCTGTAAGCCAGCTGCCAGTGGATATAGATGTAATTTTAAACTCACTGGGTAACTCCTCTCTGCCGCGCTTCTGGGTTTCTCTTACCTTGGACGCGGGGTCTCTCTTCACGGCTGCTCCAGCAAAGCGCAGCTGCTGCCCCTTACCTGGGGCGTGGGTAGCTCCTCTCAACCGCCGCCCCTGGCCTCCGGCTAGGGTAGCTTCTCTCGGCCGTGCTCAGTGCAACTAAAGATGGAGAAACTCTATACAGTCAGCAAAAACAAGACCGGGAGCTGACTGTGGCTCGGATCATGAACTCCTTATTGCCAAATTCAGACTTAAATTGAAGAAAGTAGGGAAAACCACTAGACCATTCAGGTATGTATAATCAAATCCCTTATGATTATACAGTGTATGTGAGAAATAGATTTAAGGGACTAGATCTGATAGAGTGCCTGATGAACTATGGACAGAGGTTTGTGACATTGTACAGGAGATAGGAATCAGAGGAGACAGGGATTAAGACCATCCCCAAGAAAAAGAAATGCAAAAAAGCAAAATGGCTGTCTGAGGAGGCCTTACAAATAGCTGTGAAAAGAAGAGAATGAAAAGCAAAGGAGAAAAGGAAAGATATTCCCATCTGAATGCAGAGTTCCAAAGAATAGCAAGGAGAGATAAGAAAGCCTTCCTCAGTGATCAGCGCAAAGAAAACAGAATGGGAAAGACTAGAGATCTCTTCAAGAAAATTAGAGATACCAAGGGAACATTTCATTCAAAGATGGGCCCGATAAAGGACAGAAATGGTATGGACCTAACAGAAGCAGAAGATATTAAGAAAAGGTGGCAAGAATACCAGAACTATACAAAAAAGATCTTCACGACTCAGATAATCACAATGGTGTGATCACTCAGAACCAGACATCCTGGAATGTGAAGTCAAGTGGGCCTTAGAAAGCATCACTGCAAACAAAGCTAGTGGAGGTGATGGAATTCCAGTTGAGCTATTTCAAATCCTAAAAGATGATGCTGTGAAAGTACTGCACTCAATATGCCAGCAAATTTGGAAAACTCAGCAGTGGACACAAGACTGGAAAAGGTCAGTTTTCATTCCTATCTCAAAGAAAGGCAATGCCAAAGATTGCTCAAACTACCGCACAACTGCACTCATCTCACATGCTAGTAAAGTAATGCTCAAAATTCTCCAAGCCAGGCTTCAGCAATACATGAACCGTGAACTTCCAGATGTTCAAGCTGGTTTTAGAAAAGGCAGAGGAACCAGAGATCAAATTGCCAACATCCACTGGATTATCAAAAAAGCAAGAGAGTTCCAGAAAAACATCTACTTCTGCTTTATAGACTATGCCAAAGCCTTTGACTATGTGGATCATGATAAACTGTGGAAAATTCTTTAAGAGATGGGAATACCACAGCACCTGACCAGCCTCTTGAGAATCCTGTATGCAGGTCAGGAAGCAACAGTTAGAACTGGACATGGAACCACAGACTGGTTCCAAATAGGAAAAGGAGTACATCAAGGCTGTATACTGTCACCCTGCTTATTTAACTTATATGCAGAGTACATCATGAGAAATGCTGGGCTGGAAGAAGCACAAGCTGGAATCAAGATTGCTGGGAGAAATATCAATAACCTCAGATATGCATACGACACCACCCTTATGGAAGAAAGTGAAGAGGAACTAAAGAGCCTCTTGATGAAAGTGAAAGAGGAGAGCGAAAAAGTTGGCTTAAAGCTCAACATTCAGAAAACTAAGATCATGGCATCTGGTCCCATCATTTCATGGGAAATAGATGGGACAACAGTGGAAACAGTGTCAGACTTTATTTTTTTAGGCTCCAAAATCACTGCAGATGGTGATTGCAGCCATGAAATTAAAAGATGCTTATTCCTTGGAAGGAAAGTTATGGCCAACCTAGATAGCATATTGAAAAGCAGAGACATTCCTTTGCCAACAAAGGTCTGTCAAGTCAAGGCTATGGTTTTTCCAGTAGTCATGTATGGATGTGAGAGTTGGACTATAAAGAAAGGTGAGTGCCGAAGAATTGATGCTTTTGAACTGTGGTGTTGGAGAAGACTCTTGAGAGTCCCTTGGACTGTAAGGAAATCCAACCAGTCCATCCTAAAGATCAGTCCTGGGTGTTCACTGGAAGGACTGATGTTGCAGCTGAAACTCTAATACTTTGGCCACCTCATGCGAAGAGTTGACTCACTGGAAAAGACCCTGATGCTGGGAAGGATTGAGGGCAGGAGGAGAAGGGGACGATAGAGGATGAGATGGCTGGATGGCATCACCAGCTCCATGGACATGAGTTTGGGTAAACTCTGGGAGTTGGTGATGGACAGGGAGGCCTGGTGTGCTCCAATTCATGGCGTCACAAAGAGTCGGACATGACTGAGTGAATGAACTGACTGACTGCCTGACGTAAACTCATTGTGCCTGCTCAGTTGCCCAGTCTTGTCTGACTCTTTGCAACCCTATAGACTGTAGCCCACCAGTCTCCTCTGTCCATGGGATTATCCAGGCAAAAATATTGGAGTGGGTTGCCATTTCCTCCTCCAGGGGATCTTCCTGACCCAGGGGTCAAACCTGTGTCTCCAATGTCTTCTGCATTGCTGTGGATTCTTTACTGCTGAGCCACCAGGGAATTTTAACTATCTAAATAGGCTTTATATACAATAGCCATGTGTTTGAAAGATTAAAACTAACCAAGAACAGTGTTTATAGTATTTCAAACAGAATGAATGTTCTGATTCTTCTCTTATTTTCACATTTTAATTTTAGCTCATGAAATTATGGTTGACATTTCAGGTGCAGATCACATGGCATTAAGCATTAGTACTGTCATATTTTATTTGGGGCAGTGTGGGGCAGGGCTGGAGGGGAAAGAGGAAATTGTGTTCTCAGAATTTTAATCGTTCTAGGTGCAAATACAAGGCCATTAGATTTTAAAAATTTGAATATTGTGATTGTTTTATATTGTAAAAATAATAATTTTATAACTTTAAAAGTATAAACAAGGGAAAGAATCTTTATTCCAGTAAAGGAAATTAATTACTAATTACTAATTAATAAATTCCAGTAAGTAAATTAATTAATAAACATAGCACTCAATATCTGGGTGTGGGCTTTCTTTAAACCAGTGCATGGCTTTTCCCTCGGCATTGGTAAAACAGGACTTTGATATACAGAAAGCATAAAACATCAGGAAACCTAACTACCCAGGAGAGAGAGTACTTTTTCCTAAACACAGAAAGAAGAGCATGATTCTGGTATTTCATAATACACAGCAGGAAATAACTATTGAATTACCTGATAATGAGAGGTCTAGCTCATTTCAGTCTTGTTTACAGGATAATCAATAAAACGCTACTGGGGAAAGAAAATAGGAAAACAATGCACAACCCAAAGGCTTTCTCACCATCACCTCTGTAAGGGCAGAATTCTGCCTTTGTATCATTGTAGAGCCAACATCTAGCACATGACACTAGATATCTATTCAGATGGATAGATGGATAAAAGTAAATTCTCAACCTGAACCTTCTCAAGATTCAAGAGTCCAAGGCCCATCTCTACTATGGCATCAAGCTGGCCAGTGTGAGGGACAATTTTTTTTTTTGAGGGGGGACAATTTGATAATAGGGACAAACAGTGGCCAGCAGAGTCCTCCACATTCCCTTATCAAGTTTCCCTTCAGCTCTGTGTATCATGAACTGGAATGACACCCTCAGTGAGACCACCTGACTGCTCAATACTTTCATTTCTCTGTCTCCTTTGACCGTCAGGCTTTTTGATGATGGAAGCCTGAAATGAGTCATTATACTTTCCTTCTGAGTTCTTAATGCTTTTCCACAGGAGAGAAAACTCTATCTGGATTCAGCCGAAAAGCAAACCAGAGTCGTCAGGGAACTCTTACAGAGTGAGAGAAAATATGTGCAGATACTGGAAGTTGTGAGAGATGTTTATGTGAGGCCACTGAGAGCGGCGCTGTCATCAAACAGAGCCATTCTGAGTGCTGCAAACATCCAGATCATGTTCTCTGACATTCTGCAGATCTTATGTCTCAACAGGTAAACTCTGAATAGCTGTATTTTGAAATATTCATTGTGGTATGGGAGGAGCACACACTTGTTTCAAAAAGTTATACAGAGGCTCAGTCATTTTCTGCCCTTGGGGACACTGCCTGATCATCTCACAGAAGAGAGATGATTCTTGACACTGGCCTGCAAACAGTAGTGATGGTTCCTGGGGTATATCCCTGCCTGGACTCAGAGCTATAGTACAAGGAGTTCAGTGCCTGGGGATTCTATATTCATTATGCTATTTACGCAAAAGACAATGGGAAGGGGAGTTGCTCATAGTCATCAGTGTTTGGCTGATCAGTGGGAGAGGAACAGGAGACTGTAGTGGGACTAAGTCACTAGAATACTTTGCTTAGAGAACCAGAGGCTGGGGATTAGTGTAATAACAATATATGTATATGGAAGGGTTGAGAGAGAAAATTGATCATTTTCACTGAATAAAGGAAGACAAACTGAGCTTGTGTTTCTCTGCCAGTAACTCTTTAGATAACTTAGAACAAGTTCCTTAGCTTCAGGGACCCCAGATTCTATAAAAGGAACTAGTGTGCTTCCAGTTTTGAAATTCTGTGATGGCTGAAGATAACCTTTGATCCAAGGGAAATGAGCTTAGTGGTGGTGATGGCATTCAGCCATTGAAGTGAGTTGAGCACCCTCCTCTGAGGACTGTAAGAAACTGTCCCCAGGCAAAGGGGAGAGGGAACAGTCAGGGCAGCCTCTCCAGGCCAGCTTGGGATCCTGACTCAGCCCCCAAGTCAACCTGCTTCCTCCCTTTCCAGCTCTGTGTCACATCGAAAAGATCTGACAAAAGCCCCGCCCTAAATGACTGAGTACAAATTTATTGTTTATAGACTATCACTGGTCAATATTTCACAGCCACGCTTTTCTCATGTTGCAGGCAGTTTCTAGATGACCTGAGAGACAGACTACAGGAATGGGGCCCTGCTCACTGTGTGGGAGACATATTCATAAAGTTTGGAAGCCAGCTGAACACTTATACTAATTTCTTCAACAATTACCCTGTGGTTCTAAAAACTATTGAGAAGGTAACAGATTGAGGGACCATCCAAGCATTTATCAGACCGTCTGAACTTACGAGGACTAGAAGGACTAGAATTAGTAGGAAAGACTTCTTTTCTATCCTTGGTTTCCAGATCTCCTCCTCTGGTTTACCGTGAGCTCTTTGAGGATGAGGGCATGACTTACTTAGTTTCGATCACTAGGGACTGGCACAGTGCTTGACCCAGCAGTGCCTAGGAACTGGTTGTGTGACTGAACTAGTCCTCATGCAAATTTCCAGACTCCCACCTGCCCCAGTTACCCTGGGGCTTGGTTATAGGAACATAGTTCACAGTTAGGCAGAAGCAAAACTGTGAACCCTGCTTTCATACTGCCTCTACAGCCCGTGTGGCGAGTCCAGCTCTCTCATGGAGAAAAGGAATTCATAATCATGCACTGGAATAATGACACTCAATGTGTGAAATCTCATGATAAAATAAGGAATTCTTTTGTCTTGTATTCCTTTTAAACAGTTGTCTTTGTGTGACACTGTGCATGTATTCTGAGCAGGACTATGCAGCTCTCATCTGTACCCCTTGCAACTCTCTTTGGGATCTCCTCTGATGACAATAAGATACCTCTTTTCCCTCCTCGATTTGCATCAGAAGGGCAGCAGGAGGGGCACCTTGGGACGTGGTGGTGCCCTCTGCCCTGTCGCTGTGTCCACTGTGGCCCTGCCCACCTGTCTGCCCTGAGGCCCTGAAGTGAAGGCCTGGGGCTGGGAGGTCTCTGAACACTTTCTGACCTCAGACAGCTCCCTTTGTCATCTTTTCCCTGCTCCACCTGGGGAGTTTAAGCTCTGCTGCGCAACTCGATTATGTGAAAGTTGCATGAATAAAGCAGCGTCACAGAACTGACCTTTAGGACAAGAATTGCAGCAAAGCATCACATGTTATCATAGCAGATTGGTGCCAGCAATTTTATAGTTTTGGATAATCATGTGTCTATTTCACTAGCATGGGGGTGCATATAAGTAAGTACTCAGTAAATGTTAGTTAGCTATTAATATTACTGAAATCAGTGACTATTTGATTTCTAGAAATTAGAATTACTGGCGTCCCAAGAAAAATGAGGTGACTTCCTGGGGGCTGTAATGGTGATGAATAATGCATTTAAAAACAGATTTTAAGTACAAAGGAGCACCTTCTTAATGTTATTGTGGAAAACATGCTTAACAGCAGAATTACACACCAGTCCCTACACTTAACACTTACTGTGTGGCAGGCACTCTGGGGATAGGATTTCCGCCCCCTCCCTAGCCCCTCACCAAAAGAGTTAGCCATGACATCCATGAGAAAACTGAGGCTCAGAGGAGTTAAGTAAGCTTGACAAGCTCACACAGAATTAGATAAAATTAAATTAGAATTCTAATCCAGGCCTACCTGCATGCAAAGTCCATTTTCATTTTTCTATACTGATTAAGTTCAATGACTAGGGTTAATTTATGGTATAATTAATACACTATCCTTAGGATATCAGGAAGCACCTATAGCATTAATAGTACTGTGATTAGGTGTAGACGTTGCTCTTTTGCTTTGGGCGCTTCACAGATTATGCTTGTCTGGTGGAATAGAAACAACACTTCACAACTGCCTTACAGAATTCTGACAATATAACTCTCACCTTTAGTGCAGAGAAATGATACCAGCATTCCGAGCTTTCCTGAAGAGGCACGATAAGACCATTGTTACCAAAATGCTGAGGTAAGCTCTGAGGAGAGCACAGCTAGGGCCCCCCAAGGACTGGTGTTCTGTGGCCTCAGAAAGGGACCAGAGCTCCCTTCTCTCTGTGCCTCCTACAGTCTTCCGGAGCTGCTTTTGTACCCATCCCGAAGGTTTGAAGAATATATTCATCTTCTCTATGCTCTGAGGCTTCACACACCTTCAGAACATATTGACCGTGGAAACTTGACCATTGCAATTGACCAAATCAAAAATTACAAAGGCTACATAAATCAGGTTGGTTGCTGGTAAGAGTTTGTGTCCTTTAAAAATGTTAATAATACCTTTGTGGTACTCTGACTCAAAGATTCCAAGATACCCTGGCCTCTTGGGATTCCCTTCAAACATTTTCATCCTTTTAATGCTAAATCATTATATTCAGTGATATTGAGCACTGAGGGCCTTCATTCTAAACCAAATAATGTTTTCAGATATCTCTATAAGTACACTTATCCAGATTAAAAAAGAGAGCAAACCTCTTAGTTTCTGAAAGTACTTCTTAACGTATTCATCAACTTTCCTGCCTAAGAAAGTACAGCAATCACAATTATTCTCTGCAAGATTTGATCATCTTGGGGTATAGGACTACCATTCTGAACATTCCCTGTGATGGGCACACAGTCCAGGAGTCTGGGCTGAATGGAAGCAATAACACAGTACACCCAGAAAAAAACTTTTTGAACAGTCTTGTCACTTGCCTCTTTGTTTTAAAACACTGGGTATAGGAAATTGAGATTCTTATGATAGTTTATGAAAATACCACAATGCTATCAAGTGCCATAACATATTTTAATCTATTTTTATGTATAAAAATATCACAATTTCAGTGTGCCTAAAATCACTTTCTTTTCTAGTTGAAGCGGAACATCAGTATGAAAGATCACCTGTTAGACATTCAGAGACTCATCTGGGGGTGCCCTGTACGTATTCTAATGCACTTGCTACATCTCATGCTCAAAACGGAGACGTAGAGATTCTGATTCAGCTAACATCTGTTGAGTGCCTGCTGTGTGCCGGGTGCTGCCAAGCTCATAGTCTACATCCTTGTTATCTGCAAGGATGCTAGATGAGAAGAGGCACAAGTGGGCTTGACCCCATCCCATGATTTCTCTGTAGTCTTAGCACCTTGCTTGGTACTACAGAGCTCATGACCCTCTTTGAGGAATGGGGCCATGTCTTTATTGTTTTCTATCTCTCTGCACATAATATCTGGCACAAGATTCTTCCCACTGAGGACATCTGTAAAAATCCTAGAAGTCCTCTGTTGGTTATCTGTTACCTATGGAATATCGTCTGACTCATTCTCCTTTCCTTCTCACTGCCTTGCCTACCACCTTATGATCAAACCACACAGACATAATCACAATTCTCTAAATAATGTCAGCCTCTCCTTACACATTTGTGTTTTTCTCATGCTCCTCCCTCTTAGAAAATTGCCTTCTTTTTCTGCTCCACTGGATAAACTCCTATTCATACTTTAAAGATCCAGTTCAAGTATCACCTGCCTTGAAGTTTACCCCGACATCTCCAAGTGTGAGTTGCCCCTTCCTAGGTATTCTCAACACCCTGAACCTCCCTGTCACACCTTCTTACAGTCCTTTATCCACAAGATTGGGAGCTCCATCAGATATGAACTAGTGTCTTCTAGTGTTCAGCATATAGCAGAAGTTTAAAATGTGAATTATATGGAATTAAAGTATCAATCGACTGTTTTTATTTGGCCAAATTGAGGAATCAAAATGCAGTTGTTTTGGCTTAATTCAGATCTGCACATTTTGAAAGGAAAAGAGTAATGGGATTGATTGGATTACAGAAAATCCAAAAAACTTGGGACTCACAGAATCCACAGAACTTCATCTCTGGATCACTATATGCCCCAAATGATCATCTCCATGGCTAGATCAATAAAAGAGCCTGACATCTTAATTTGTAACATTTCATCCACTTCCTTTTCTTGATAGATACCTTCTAACTCACTCACATCCCCACTTTATTTTTGGTAGTAGGAAAACATTTATAATTTTTTTAAAAAAAATCAATAGTTTTAAAAATTAGACAACTCCCTTAAAAACAATGCTTTTTTCATAATTGAACTGAGTTCTACTCAACACTTACATCTTTGGGGATATGATTATTCAGTAGTGAGACTTATTTTATAAATATATATATATATATATTTCTAATTCTTTTTATTTCATAGACTCTATCAGAAGCAAACAGATATCTGATTAGGGTTCAAGATGTGGCCCAACTTCACTGCTGTGATGAGGACATAAGTTTCTATTTAAGGTAAATATTCAACTATCCTATGGCTATGAGTGTGTTTTACTTATCTGTACCCAGAATCCAGTACAATGTCTGTCATGTTGTAAATATACAATAAATCTTTGTGTTGATCTGAAGAGTTACACATGCACCCCTCTGAGACAGTGTACAGTGTTTACCGCCTTACTCACATTCCAGGCGGCTACTTTATAGACTGGAAGAAACTAAACTGTCATTGCCTGGGCCACTAACTCGAGACATGGGATTTCTGGTTTGGTCACTTTCCTACTGAGAGGAGAGCTGATGTGAGATATCACATGGATGATCTGCTCAACTCTAAGAAAGAGAAGACCAGTTAATTATCTGCAGTTACTGAGGTCAGCACTCCAAAGGTCTCACCGTAGGACCACCACTGTACTGAGGTCTCACATGTCTAGTTTGCACAGTGCTCACAGTAGTGTAAAAACTATTGTGATGCGAAGGTGCTAACATTTCCTTTTCTCCTTTAGAACAAGGATGGGCAAACTTTTTCTGTAAAGGGTCAGATGCTAAGTATTCTAGGTCTTTCTTGCCAAATGATATCTGTGGCAACTACCTAACTTTGCCACTGTAGCATAAATCCAATACATGATGATTAATATGATCTTCATAAACAATACAATATATAAGTGAACAAGTGTAGCTGTGTTCCAATAAAACTTCATTTACAAAAAGCAAGGAGTGGGGCCGTTGTTTTTAAATTCTTCCTTTAGAAAATGGTTTGCCAATCTATGTTTTCAGTATTAATGGCAAAGATGGTAGGTAGCTCCACAAAGAGCAACCAAATGAAGAGGAACTAATTCCAATAAAAGAAATGAAAATCAGATTGCCTGTTATTTCAATGAATGTTTCACTGAATGTTTCCCAAAGGCCCAGGACGGGATTTGGGGTGGAGGAGAGGTTGGAATAAACCAGTCCCTTCACCTCGATTTAACCAGTCCCTTAAATGAAAATCAAATCACACAATTGTGTCACTTTTCTCATTGTCACAGTGTTTTTGTTTTCTCGTTTTGTTGTTTTTGGTCAGGAACAATAGAAATGAGCTACAACAAGAGAAGGAAACTAGATATCAAGTCAGCAATTCCAAACACGTCTGTGTAGTAGGACACATGCTAGGGATTATTCTTTTTTTATTAATAGAATTAATTTTACCTTCATACATTCACTCTCAGACACTCTTCCTTTATCTTTCTTTATCTAAGTCCCTGTTTCTGACTGATAGAATTTGCTCTGGGGAGAGTCATTTTAGGGCTAGGAAACCTGGAGGCATTTGTCCCTCTGTAGATATAACCCAGTTTTGGATTAAGCTTTTATGTACCTTGGAACTTTGACGTTTTCATGTGTGACTTTAAACTTGCTGTTTTTTTTTTAAGCATTTTTGTTTACTTTTGTTCTCCTTCTAATGGGGTGTCGCCAAGTGCAAAAGTGGAGCCTCTTAGACTGGTGAATAGAGGCACGGCTTTAGATCACCAAACAGAGCCATCTACTGCTCAGACCCCGAGTCCTCTTGAGGACCAACATTACTAAACCACAGAGTATGTGTATTGTTAACTTTACTTTTAGCTTACCTGAAGGGACCTATAGTCATTGACCAGGAACTGGGCACTGGGGGAAGAGAAATACCCAGACTTCTCAGGGATACAGGACTCTGGCTCTGAATTGACTTTTACCCTGGCAACTGCCAAAAGCCACTATGAGCCACTAGTCAGAATGTGGATGAGGACAAGGTGATAAACAGAGTTTTGACTCAGGCCAGCTCACAGAGGCTTCCCTCGTGACTCAGACAATAAAGAATCTGCTTGAAATGCTGGAGACTCAGATACGACCCCTGGGTTGGGAAGATCCCCTGGAGAAGGGAATAGCTACCCACTCCAGTATTCCTGCCTGGAAAATCCCATGGACAGAGGAGCCTGGCAGGCTACAGTCCATGGCATTGCAGAGTCGAACACGACTGAGTGACTAACACTTAGCCCACAAAACCAATGATGTACTGTTATGCTCTGAAAGTTACTTTTAAAGTTTTATGTATTTATGGAAGTTGGGTACTTTATTTCTTGGTCTGGCTAACATATTAGTAGTGATTAAATAACAACAAAACACTTCTAGAATGGTGTTAAGAATTTAAACTATGTTTGGTGGAGTCATTGAGTCTATTTGTGAAAACGCAAAGAAATCCTGCCCAGGTTCAAGGAAAACACTCTACCCGTGGAGTTGGTTCTTCTGAATCTGAGCAGCAGCAGTTTTCTGAAACTTGAGTAGGATCCAGAGTTTCCATTTCAATTGTTCCATTATGTCAATGTGAAAGGCAAAATTATTTGTTTTTACATATGTAGAAGAATAAAGGTTTTTTAAAAAGGGTTCTGGTGTTTTTTGTCTTTGGATAAAACTTGAAGCTCTTGGTGAGTATAAATGGCTTTTGTAAAGCTTTTTCCTAGGCAAAATTCATTTTTATGTGTTTTAAATAGCACTCTCATAATCAGATTAAAATAATAAAAACCTCTTTGTGCGTTTATGTTTCCCTGCTCACGTCCTCAGGTTACAAGTGGCCTCAACTCCAAGTTCAATAAATGTGCCTGCTCCTTCCCTCCTCTGGGCCATCCACCCACCCAGTCCAAGTGGGTCACGCAATTAGAATTCTCCTTCATTTAACTTACTTTCAATGCTGTCCCTTCCAAAGGGAAAAAACCAAACATCTGTTTACCAAAGCAAACACCCCTTTCAAAGCTACATCTTGAAAGCACTCTGATAGGCACATTCCCAGGCCATTCAGATAGAAAGGCAAAGTTTTATTATAGCTTTTAAACATTTTTCTCAAATGATATGATTCTTATCAGTAATAAGAGTAAAAATATTGCCAAAGGGTCACAAACATGGGTGGAATTCTTTTGCCTAACATGGCCATTCAGCACATGCAGCTCACCACATACCGATCTGAACACACCCCTTTCTTGCTTCTCCTTGCCCTCCCCCCTACTTCTACCTGCTCCCTTATTCTCAGAATACCCTATCGACTTAATCTGGAGCATTATTTCTTGCCAACTATCAGTAAATATGAAGCATCCCACTCCTTCCAGCCTAAATCATAACCACAGATACGGGAGGGAAATGTCTGAAAAAGGAAAGTGGCTCCAGTGGTTGGATGACCACACACCTAACATGACCTGTACCCCCAACACTCTCCCAAGAGCTGAACCTGAAGCAAAGCACTCCTTAAAAATGTTTAAACCACTCCCTCTCCCAATCCAGTCTTTTGCCCACCTCCTGGACACAGCTCTAATTAATACACGACTTAAGTGCCTCAATACTCTCAAGTGTGGCTGGCGAAACAGCATCACCAGGGAGCTGTTAGAAACACAGAATCTCAGGCTCGTCTTGCTCTACTGAATTTGCATTTTAACAAAAATCTCTGGGTAATTCAGATGCACAGTAAAGTTTGTACAAGTCAGAGCCACTATAATACAGAGTGGATTCTAAAGGTGAATTATAGTAGCTTTTATGGAAAACAACCTGTCAGTCTTTGGTAAAAATATATACCATTTGGTCAATCAATCCTACCCTGGGGAACCCTATCTGACAGAAATATCAGCGCATGTAAGGAGTCTGTTTATATGTAAGGAACTGGTTTTTTCAAACATTGCTCACAGTGGCAATAAAGAAAAAACAAAGGAAACGAGGGAGGGAAGAAGGAAGAAAGAGACCTGAGCCTGCAAACAAAGAAATGCCCACTATGTGAGGGAAGAACTAGGAAAATGGTGATCCACATTCATGTTATTATTTGGTCATTAAAAAGAACTTGAAGTGATTTCTATTGCTGAGAAAAGCAAGAAAAGAGCCTGGAATAATACTTAAAACCAAACAACCTACCTGTAAATAGGTGCATACATAGGTACATACGTGAGTGACTACTTGAATGGGTTAAAAAAAAGTGGAAAGTTTACTGTTTGGTAACTTGGGTAATGTAAGTGGAGGGAGGAGTGAGCCAAACAAAAAGTGAAACAAAAGAGTAGTACATTAAAACAGCTGACAGTATATCTTGATGTAACTGTATCACTTCTGTACAACTTTATTTGGATCTAACTCAACAATTTAAAAATTAAACACAGATGATGAAGATAAAAAATAAGAGAATTACTCTGAATAACCAGTCAACTGAGTTGCTTGCTTAGAGTAACTTCCTGAGGGCTTCTTGATGCTTCTAAGAGAAAAACCATTTTTTTTGGCTATCCTCCATCAAAGTAATGAGCTTGCTGCACTTGGCCACTCCTGGTGCTGGACAGAAATTGGGGGCATGGGGTGAGGCTTCCCAAGTTCCTCCCTAGCACATCATTTGATGCTTGGTTGCGTACTCCCATGAGATAACCCACACCAGAGCACAGTGAAATCTGCTAACCACTGTGATCTGGCTCCATCAGCAGAAAACCAGAGGATACCAGATGGAGGCTGGGGACCAAAAAATGCCTACCATGGTAGCAACCTCAGTAGAATTGAAGAGCTACTTAAATCCAACTTTTCATCAATTTCTCTCCAACTGATATTAGAAAATTCTCTTATTTCCTACATAGTAAATGCTTTTCTTTTCCCTCCTTTCCAACTTAAAGATACTGCACACCTCACTGACTTGTGCTTCTCTCTAACCCAACCTGTTACCCTTAAAGATGAAACCAAACTAAATGAGACCATTTCCCCCAGATTGTCTTAAGTATATCAAACACAAAATACCAACACAGCTTTAACCTGACTTGTGTTGTAACACTGGGAAAATTTTCTGCATTGACTGGATACTGTCCAATGGATAACCTCAAATCACTCCACCAGGGACCCTGAGGCCCACCCACATGACTGGTCTGAGACACAGAGGGACTCTCAAAAATATACAGAGAACTTCAAAAAGTCAGTCCAAAGGTCTGAGGTGGGGAAAAACCCTGATAATGAGCTTATCAACGTAAAGATGGTGAAGCGTGTAACAAAGCCCACATGTATGCATGTGTAAAACTAAACTGCTCTTTCTCTTTTTTAAACCAGGCTCTATGAACATACCTGTGATCTCAGTCTTTTCCTCTTCAACGATGCACTGCTCGTTTCTAGTCGGGGTACATCTCATACTCCATTTGAAAGGACTTCAAAATCAACCTACCAATTCATTGCATCAGTGGCACTTCATAGGTTAACCATAGAAGACATACCAGATTCCAAATGTATGTATTCTCTTCCTCCTAAGAGATAACACCTTTAGGAAGCTGTATTATATAAAACTCTTTAGCTGTTAAAATAGAAAAGCAGGAACTGGAATTTGCATTTGCAAATAATTTCCCAAGTATTTTTAGGATCTCATTAATGTAAACTTTCCTCTACTTCTGAAATAGCAAAAGAAAGGAATGCTGGCATCATCAGACACATACCCTACACATTAGGAAAACAGCTTTCCAGTCACAAAAGGAGGCATAACCCTGTATCATTGCCAGGGAAGCTGGAGTCCTTAATCACTACCTTCTATTGCTTGTAGATGTTACAATTTTTATCTATTACTTTTCCATTATACTAGAACTAAATGGTTATTGCAGATTTGACTGTACTTTTTTCCCATAAATTTGCATTTACGAGTTCTCTAAAGGATGCATTTGCAAATGTTTAGTAACAAACATTTAACTCATAATAATCTCAAAAGAAATAATCATTGTTACAAAAAGAAATCCTACTTAAACCTACTGTACCTTTTAGTTTTTATCTTACACTCTACTTCCCAATCTTAAAAAGATCTGTATCTCTTTTCCTATATTTCTGTTAGGCCAGGCAATCTGAATATAACACCTTTTGTTCCAATATTTTTCACTGCACTGAAGGTAGGACTTATAGGTAAAGTTAGAACCAAGACCTCAGAGAAGGAACTAATCTAAAAAGATCTGCTTTTGGCTTCATTTAAAATCTGAGAAATACTGAACACTAAACGTGGGAATAAATATTTTCACCTATTGAGAAATATTGTCAAACTCAGGTAAGAAGGGTTAGTTATCTATAATGTGCATGACATGTCTCCTTCCATCTCAGCTATGCTCTATGTCAGAACATCATAATGTAAGCTAAAAGTGGGCATTCAGCTAAGTCGTCGTTGGCTTCTTTCTGTCCTGTTGCTCATACCAGGGTGGCCAAGGTCCAGCTCTCAGCATCTCTTATCTACAATTACTCTTGTAAAGAGCTTTACCAGTTCCAGTTCCTTCTGAAATTAAAGAATATTAGATCATCTATTACTTTAAAAGTAATTGCTAATTATAACAATTATAAAGACAAGTTTATTTTAGACTATATTTAAATTATTCAGTAATTTAGGAAGTTATATTCTAAACTGGATTTGTGTTTGAAACTGTAATTCTCAAAAAGTGTTCAAGATGACTTGATCAACTCTTGAATTTTAAGATGTTTTTTCCTTTTCACTGTTACCTACAAAAATTAATTTATGTACTTCCAATATTTTTACAGTTATCAAGAATGCATTTATTCTTCAAGGTCCAAAACATGAATGGATTTGTGCAACAGAAGTTGAGGATGATAAATTTCTATGGTTGTCTGTACTCCAAAATGCCATCAAAAGTAGTATGGAAAAGTGAGTCTGGACTTCAAACACCAGGGATGCCAATCTGCCCTGACAAAGACATCATATTGTTTTCTGTTCCAGAAGATCCAGTAAGAAGCAGCATAATGGTTCCTCATGGATGGTCCGTGGATGAACTAGGGGGACTCATGAAGTTCCTCCCAACTTTTAAACTTTATCATCTATGCTCAATTAGGTGAAATGGATAAGAAAAACTTGAATATAAAAATCTGAACCACTTCTTTTGATAGTTGTCTTTCATGGACAGTATTATTTAATCTGACTGACAAAACCTAAGACTGAATAAGTATACTGAGTATTTAAAGATTTGTTTTCTGATCTAATGAAAAATAAAGTCATAATGAAAAGTATTTCTTAAATGATCAATCTAGACAAATGTCTTAATCTGTTGGTGATTTACCAATTATCAACATCTTTTAACATTTCCATGAAATAGTTATGGATTTAAAAAATATGTATAAGAAATCTAAATAGCACTTTACTAAAAAACTGGTCACATATATCCATAATATGAATGTATTCCTACAGAGAACATTAAAAACATATCACTATAAAGCACTAAAATTTTCTATAATTCTTAAGTGTTATTTTGTTGCAAAATTAAATTCTTAGACCTTCCAAATAAAATGGTTTAAAAATTTGTTACACTGCTAAATTAGAAGGCTGTTTGGTAGAGGGTAAGGGGGTACTTTCTAAAAAACAAAAACAAAACTTGCCTGTAATGGAATTTAGCTGAGTAAAAACTGAAGAAAGTAAGACAATTCTATTTAAAACAAAAAAAAATAAATAAAAATAGGTATTAAGTAGTTTTCTGGGCCCTTAAAGCTTTCATTTAATTATTTAATAAACTGAAGCTATAACCTGGTTAGTCACTTTGAAACTATAGCTGATATATGCAGTAGTAGTATTTTTACTTAGTTAATGGTAGATAACATTGTATTAATCTTGGAAGCTTTTTGCTGTCAAGTTTCCTCTTTGCTTCAAACTCTCCTTTAAGGAAATGAAATCTACTGGTACAGTCTATGATTGTGAAGTAGGCTATTTTAAACATTTTCTTTTTTCTATAACAAAAATACAAATTCCTTCTAATTCTTAAAAATTTAAATTCTTGTTAAAAAATGTACACAAGTTAAAATGTTGTTTTTAATTAGTGTAAAATCACACTTCTGACTATGATAAAACCATGCAGCTTAACATCTATGTCAGACAGAATAAAACATTAAAGGAATGTCTGCTGTTAGTCAGCAATAAATGTAAATTCACAAACGTGATCATAATGGAAATATATAATACAAAACAAATCCTGAGACACTACATTATCCTGAATAGGACAAACTTTAGAAACTCTTTGTTAATAGGAAAAGTCTCCCTGTATAGTAAAAGAATGGAGTAGAAATGGTAACCTATTCTAGTATTCTTGCCTGGAGAGTCACATGGACAGAGGGGCCTGACAGGCTACAGTCCATGGGGTCGCAAATAGTTGGACATGACTGAGGGACTAAACAACAAAAACATGGTAAAAGAATGACTAACAGAGAGCTAAAGATAACTAGGAACCTTAAGGAATTTTCATTTATTATAATAGTGAATAATTAAGATCCTCAGAAGTTCTAAAACATATTCCTTGAAAACACTTCTAGAGACTGATGAGCATAAGCTTATAACTGCGAGTTTAGTGCATAAATCATGCAAAAAGTGACGTCTGCAACTGGACAATACTTTCGTGGCTTGCAGCGTCAACACTCTCCCTTTGCTTCTAGCAGACAATTTAAAAACGCCTATCTTCAGTTATTTCCTAATTTTACAGGACTGCTGAGGAATTAAAATCTCACACACATCAAAGTTTAAGTCACAGGTGATACTGATCAAATTTTCATAAGGAAAACATAAAATCTGCCCCCTAAGCTGATGTGAAAAAGCCTGAAAGTGCCATGAGACTCTTGAAAAATGCTGGTTACAGCAGAGCTTATGGTAAAGTATGCCTTATCCAACACAGTTCTTTCAAATTAAAAATCAAATAGGAAACGTATTTTAAAGATTTTTGGATTCTTTAAGTATTAAGACTAAAAGACAGATTGACAGTTTATTTACTTTTGTCTCCTTTTGAAAATATTTCTGAATTTGTGCTTAAGGTGTTAAATGAGAAGCCCATTCTGTAAATCCAAGCAGTGTGAGGTTTTGGCCACATAACTATAATGCACCAAAGTTATGGGATAACAAGGGGGTGGGGGGCTGTGCCAACAAACACAATACACCCTCCAAAAAAAGTCATCCTGACCCTTTTATTGTTGAAATTAAAAAATAAAAGATACTTAAATACAATGGTGAACATATAGGGCAAAACAGAATCATAAAATTTAATGTTGAATTAAGCAGTGAGCTGAATGTCTGGGTCTCCAAATTGGCTTTGAACCCAAAACCGCTTAAAAATGGGTATGTTCACAGTTAACGGCAATTGGCTTATAGGTGAGAGAATGGTCGAAGCTGTTCCAGTTGAACTTCCAGGGAAATTCTCTCCTCAAGAACATCCTGAAAAAGATGGAAGGACAAGTTATGTTCCAACATATACCAAAATGAAGGCACATACAACAGCAGGTCTGCATCAATAAAACAATTTACATTCCTTAAGAAGATGAAGGGACAGCTGTTCCTTTTAGAAACATAGTTTCTTTATAGGTGCGTACATTAAAACACAATCTTAATTAAAATCTTTTTTTCTCATTACTTTAAATCAGGGTAATCAAATGTTTTTTCCTTCATTATTAGAAAAGCCAGTATTTGCAGATGATGGCTATTAATGCATGAATTTTGAACAAAGCCCACCCCTTGCAGTAACTGCAGATGAGCTGGTTAACAAAGATTCTTTCCCCTGGTGATTACCTCTGGTCATAACAACTCCTGCACCTCATTTTGAGCTTCAGTTTCACAATGAATAAATGTATTTTATAATCAGCATTTCTAATGACTGTCGATTTGGGGCAGTCTTTTCAGATAGTTAGCTACTTCTTATGCAGGCATATCCTTTTTTTCTTTTTCTCTATCACACTGACAGTATCATGTTTTAACCAGAATGACCTCCTCCTATTTGGTACCATACTTTGTCAGAGGATAATGAGAAAAGTGATTTTTAAAAACAGCTTCCATATACATGTTTCTATGGTTTTTCATAGTTCTTCAGAAAAACATCCATTAACAAAACTTTCGCCTCAAGGTAAGCTACTAGCAAGCTTGTTATTTAGTTTTACATTCTTCCTTTACAATGGACCAAATTCACAAGTCACAGAACAGCTATGAATATCTTCTCTGATCAAAGAGTTATACAAGAGTATTATTCCTTTAACATACATTTATCGAATGCCCGACACGTGTGAAGTCCTGAGGACAGAGACAAGATGGTTATAAATCTATCCAGGACAATCTCAGTTTATCTCTGATGTCCTGGCCTACATACTAACACATCCCTTTCTCTCTTTTCTCTTAAAAGTATTTTGGTTTGACAATATATTACATGGTCACTGTGAACGGGAATGATTATGACTTAGCCTCAGTGAGTTCAGGTTAGTAGGACAGAGACACAAATGCGCCAGAGATATGGACAATGTGATAAATGCTAGAAAAGGAATATGAACAGAATATTATGGACTCAACTAACTCTGTGTTCATTTTACATTTCCATGGACTCCTTCCTCATCTTTCTGGTTTACAACCTTGCTACTCAAAGTGGAGTCAACTGTCCAGGAGCATCTCCTTCACCTGAAGCTTATTAAAAATTGCAGAAGTCTCAGGTCCCTCTCCATACCGGACATGAATCAAAATTTTCATCTTAACATGACCCTTCCCTAAGTGTATACAATTAAGGTTTGAGAACCACTGGTTTATAAGACGTGAATGCCTAATAATGTTGATGAATCATACATGACTGTTTGCTAGTTTTTATGTATAGGGATTCAAAAAAATCATGGTTAGTAGTAAGCAAGAAAACAAACTCATCCTCTCAAGTACTGATGACAGAAGCACACACTGGCCCTGAGCACCAGTTCTAGTTAAGGTTTGTCTTTTCTGTTTTAGAGATGATCTAAACTGCCCCCATCCCTCTTCTTTAGACCTGTCATTTTCATAGAATTTGAGTTGTTTTGATAAAAGATAAATTAACAATACTCGAATCATTGTAGAATTAGTGCATAGAGAGCCACATATATGATCCTGGAGGTAGCTGAGGTCACAACATTTCTACTCTTGGGTTTCATTATGAAAGTTAATGAACATTTTCAGTTCAGTTCAGTAGCCCAGTCATGTCTGACTCTTTGCAAACCATGGACCACAGCACGCCATGCCTCCCTGTCAATTACTAACTACTGGAGTTTACTCAAACTCATGTCCATTGAGTCGGTGATGCCATCCAATCAGCTGGCCCTCTGTCGTCCCCTTCTCCTCCTGCCTTCAATCTTTCCCAGCATCAGGGTCTTTTCAAATGAGTTAGTTCTTCGCATCAGGTGGGCAAAGTATTGGAGTTTCAGCTTCAGCATCAGTCCTTCCAATGAATATTCAGGACTGAACATTTTAGGAATATGCTTTACATACATGTAGGATAAGGCAATCATACAAGAAATGAGTACAGGAAATTCTTTATAATATTAAAAGATTCAAAGGCATATAAAACATTTTAGATCCACACTTCTTCTGTTACTCAGAAAAGTTTCATACTAGCATAGGAACTGCTGGATCACCTCCAAGTCTAGTTAAATACTAAGAGGCTCTGAGTCCATGGAACTTTCCAAATAAAGATTCAGAAACTACATTACCTTTAACTGTTGCTGCAATTCACTATTCAATCTGGCCAAAACTGTGTTGGTTTCCTTATTGCGTCTAATTGATGCCTGAATAGCTTTCTTATCTTTTCCAACAGACCTGAGAAGATAAAGGGAGCAAAAAACTTGACCTTCATTCTTATTATTAAATTTACTTCATTCTTCCCTGTGATCTATGGCTAATCCCAGAATGCTGAGGGAGCATCTCTGCCCTACTAGCATAGCTCAGCCTTGCTTGATTAGTTTTAAAGCTCAACCAAAACCTCCTAAGCTTAATTACTGTAGTTATTGACTTAGTGACTTCTCTTTAGAATCACCTGAGTTTAAGTCAGTGCAGAACAGGCATAAGCAAACTTTTTCTATAAATGGTCAGATAGTAAATATTTTAAGCTTTGCAGACCATACCATTTCTGCTGAATATTCTGTTTTTCGTATCTTTTCTTTTTCTCTTTTAAACAAAAATGTAAAAGCCCTTACAAAAACTGGCCATGGTTTGACTGTGGCCCATGAGCCCTAGCTTGCCAATTTTTGATTCTAGAACAACCATAGTTAAAACATCAGTGTTACTGTGTATTATAATTTTTAAAGTCTGCTCTAGGATTTGTAACTCGAGTTGAACTTAATAACAGAAGGGGGGGAAAAGTGGGAAGAATATTCCACTTACTCATAAATGAGAAAACTCTCAAAGGGGAACAGTGGAGGACCTGTGCTCAACTACAGGACCAGTCTGACCATAATTCCTTTCTGTTTAATATTTTTAATCACTGTGCATTTTGTTTTCAGTAATTACACGTGTTTAGGAACAGCTTTGATTACCGAGGAATAGAAGGTTGTGATGCAAGAACAGCAGCTAGGACACCTGTCTTCTGTGTATGTTCATCAACTTCTGGCTTTAATTCATCTTCTGATTTTAATCTCCTTCGAACAGGTTTAGGTGGTGGAGCAAGAGGTGTTGTGCCTTTGCTCTGGGAGACAAGAATTTCATGAATAATAAGCATTTCTCGAAGACAGTTGTGGTTCGTTAGCACTTTACCAACATCATATGCTTTCTTTAAGCCTTTCATTCTGTAAAAATTATGGGTCACCTATCCTACTTTAAAGCAATTTACATATTTGTGGCAACAGCTAACTTAAATTACAATGGTAAAGAATGCTCCTAGTGACATCACAACTGTAAATGTACCTATAGACAAAATTTATTACAGGATGACATAACAAGCTCCTCAAGGTTCGAATTCTGTGATTCAAGGCTACAATATTCAGTTCTAACATAACACACTCAATAACTATAAAAGGGAGTCTCCAGAAATATGCATCCAGTATCACCATAGGGTTTTCTATTCAAATATCCTAAGATACATTATCTTAATGAATAATTTATAAAGAAGTGGAAAACCAGGCAATTAAAAAAAAATCTTTCATTAAGATATTCAATAACTCTTAAAAATGAGTGGCTATTTTATTGGAGATCTGTCCTCAACAGAATCAAATATAACAGTCTGGTATTTATTATAACCTGATTTGACCTGTTAACAAATAAAAATAAGAATCAACTACCATCCCTGTGGTTAAATGCTATTTTTAATCTATTGTCATTTACTGACAAAATAAAATTAACTGTTAAAAAAATCATAGAAGTACTAACAGTAAAAAAAAAAGTGTCAAGTAGCATTTAAATACTTTCAGAAACACTCTGTTTTAATGACTACTGGGGATGTCTCCATGATAGCAAAAAAAGTGACCAAAATTTTTTCCTCAAGAAGTGTCCTGTAATCAATCTGCAAGGTACTTTGAAATGCAAACAATAGATAGGAAGGACTGATAGAGCGAGAAGGATTTAGATATAAAGTAAGTATATTAACACAAGGAAAAATGTTATATTTTTCTATTTCTTTAATTCTGTCTTTATATGAAATAAAGAACATTCACTAAACACACTGATAGTCATTTTGTTATATATGTAAGTCAAATAATTATGTTGTACACCTTAGCTTATACTGTGTTGTGTGTCTATTGTATCTCAATAAAATTGGAAGGAAAATATAGTAAATATTAACGATACAATCAAGGTGTGGCTTTATTGTTGTACAATAGAAAATTCTTTCAACTTTTCTGTATGTTTAAAACTTTCTGCAATAAATTTTTGGGAAAAAATTGTTCCTAAGACAGCTTAAAAAAAAGAGCAGAGAGTACAATATTAACCTTAGAGGGTTGATAATCTTTCCCTGTTATACTCAGAACTGAAATAACAGAAACTGAGTATGACAAAGGAGGAAGTTCTACTTTATGTACTTGAAACAATGTAATAACCACACAAAATCTGAGAACCTGTTTGCACGCATTAATACAAATGACAGGCTATCATCTCTATCTCTGAGTGGACTGTATTCTGAGACAGGCAATATGTATTACAGTTTAAGGCAGTGAAACGGGTTAGATGATCTCTAACTTTATTTGTAAGATTTTCGAATTATAAAATTTGTATATGTATAAAAGAGTCAATACTATAAAAGACTTCTGTTTACCACGTTGGCGGGAGCGCTAGCAGCTGTCTTTTCTTCAATTTTACTGTCTGTTTTGGCAACTCGAAGAGAACTTGCGGGATCAGAAGCTTTTTCAACCTAGAGATGAGTATATTATTATTACAAATTATATATAAGTAACATAAATATATGAATAAATATATAGGTAACAGATAAGAGAGTAAAATGTTTAGAAAACATTCATTCTAATAGTAAGAAGCTCAGATGAAGATGAGAGAGTCTGAGACTACCTTGTCAAATGATCACGCATCTGCCCCTTTAAGGCAGAGAGGGAAGAGAATACATCTCTGAGGGGATGGCAGACGACATCTGTGAGTTCTCTGGTTGGGGAAGGTATGTATAAGTGCCCCTGCACACCACTACTCCCACCTCAGGCCCATCTGCCTCCCTGGAGGTACAGCCCATTTCCCTAGTAGCCCCAAGCCAGGGGGAAAGTTACAGGTTTGAAGAACTAGCTAGTAGAAAATTTTCCACAGACCAAATCTGTAAGAACTCTTTATGTAAATTATGCCAGTCAAAAGTCAGTTTTTTTAATCTATTAGAGAAGATCAGTATAAACTGGAATAATCAGAGCAAACTTCAGAATTCCTCTGTTCCCTCCAACTCCATATTTACACTTATGAGGACAGGGATCCCTGTCCCTCATAGAGAAGTTTTTGCTGCTAGAACCAAACAGTCCCCCAGAACACTGGCTGCAAGGATGAAATTCTGGCATCCTGTGGTCTGTAAGTCTAACTGATGTGACTTACTCCCATACAATTTTCACCAAATCACACAAGCAAATGCTTAGCATTAAGATGCAACCCCGTAAGCTGACTTATTCTCATACAAACTGAGTGGAGCTATGGCAACCACAGCTTCTTCATATACAGAAATCTCTGAATCACACAATCAGATGTTTAGAATTAAAATGCAACTCCCAGAACAGTGTTTTAGCCAAAACCAGATGGTTGCATCTTTTCACGTGACATCTACCCTTCACCCAGATATTGATTCTTCCTAAGCATTTTATGCAACCAGCAGGTGGTCTTAGGCCAGTAAGAAATTGAGAAGCACTGATCTAGGGAATGTAAACCCTCTAAAAGCAGCAACAGCAGGTATCTGTCTCACTGGTGTCCCTTCTATTATCTGCTCTTCTAGAGGTTCCTCTGTTTAAAGACTGGCGTATGAGTGCAATATTGGGAGTTTCCCAGCAGAAAATTAGAGAAGCCCTTGAAAACTGACCGGCAAGACCTCTGGATGTTTCTCAGCTTCATCATCTTGTTCTTCATTTACATTTGATGCAGCAAATACTTCAAACTGGCTGAAATCTGCAAAATTTGGTTGTTCTGGTATCTGCTGAGGTGAGGTACTAGTGTGAGTTATTAGGCCATCGGCATCCACTGGGCGATGCACAACGGGACCAGGAGCCTACATGAGGTTTAGGATACAGGAGCAAATAATTTACTGATCTAGTGTCATGGAGTAGCCTTCTTTTTCTTTGAAAATTTATTATAAGCATGCTCTTATTTATTAGCTGAAAATTCAGGAAGGTGAGCTACAGTAACATTTAGCTCTAAAAAACCTTGAGTGAAATGCCAAGACACTAAAAAATTAAGATAACAAATTTCCAAATAAAAAGATACTTGAGCAAAATTCTTCTTGCCAAGAAAGCACATCAAAGGAGAGAAGTTTTGGCCTTAATCTCTGATTCTCCCCTTGCATCTATTTTTTTCTTAATTAGGTTGCTGCATAATTGTTCATTATTTTAAAAAGCTGTCTTTAAAAATGTTTCATGTTTCTAAAAAGACTGTTATCTTTAAAGTATGAAAACCAGTGCTCTAGCTGTTCTCCAGCACTCCAGTGCACTCTCCTTCAATTTGTCCTCCACTCTTTTACAAGGTCAATTCTTCTAAAGTCTCCATTTGAAAACTAAATTTGAGTATCTACTTTTGACCAAACAAATAAGGTCCACCCTTAACAAAGCTGATAATCTAGTGCAGGATAGGAGAGAGGTAAACAAGGGATTAAAATACAGTGTGAGGAGTTTTGTGACAAAGGAAGCACAGGAAGCTAAAGGAATAAATCTGAAATCTCTCCTCTGCTTACCCTTAAAAAATTCTCCATATCCTACAAGAAAAACTCCACCATCTTAGTATGATACAGGAGATGCTCTGTCATTTCCTCACCTCTTCAATTTTATTTCCCATCACTCTAGTTGTGGAGCTCAATAGCTATTGAGCTGAACTCGATAGCTTTTCCTTGAAGAATATGCCAGGCTTACCTTACCCTCTGTGCCACTCCTTCTGGTTGTAATGCCTTCTCCTCAAGAAACAGTATTTTATCTTTCAAGTCTCTACTTAAGTCTAACTTCCTTCATTTTACTTGACTTTTTCAATATGATCTCTGATGTTACTAGCTAGGACATCTATACTAAAACATCTTATAAGTATGTATGTCTACTACAGCATTTCTATTATAACTGTTTACAGGTCTGTTTTTCCCACTAGACTGGTTCTCGAGTCAAGAGATAATTCACTGGGTTTTACACCTTAATACAGTAAAAGTATTTTCGTTGGCCCTTTAGATAAAATAAATACTGGTATATTCTAATTTCAGTATCTTTGACAATCAGGAAACCATCTTTTTAATGACAAACAACCAATTTCATTGTAAGAATCTAACTCAGAAAAATCAACCAAATTCATTCATGTAAAAATGTAGCCAGTCAGTCACACAAAACTAAGCTACAAACTAGAATCTATTTTGGAATGTAACAGGTCTATGCAGATGAAACAACTCTGACCTGTTAGCTGTGCAACTTTATTCACTGATGCAGTAACACATCCAGGGAGATGTAGGGAGGTTACCCTGAGTCACTACTAGATCCAGGACATACATAACACTTCCTATGTCTCAACCCATTGATCCTCCTTCTAAACCCTCCTCTGTCGAGACACTATCATTTGGTTCACTTATAAGCTTCTTTCAAAAAACAACCCAAATCATTACTGGAATTCTTATCTTTTAAGAAAAGACCTAGCTTCTCCGAATTAAACACGAATTAAGAATGACAGTTAGGCAATTTCCGATTTTCAAAATAATTCTAGAATAGAATCAAAGACTTAACAGATAAACTGACCAAGGGGACTATAATAACTGATGCTTACTAATGAACTAGGAGAATTACCTGTGAGGGCTGTGGTCTTGGAGGCACTGCAGGAGGTTGGGCAACAACTCCAGCCTGTTGCTGTCCTGTGTGAACACACAAGTATTCTTTTTGTAAATGTATACGATTACTTTGCTAGTAGAGCAGACAGGCTGAATGAATGTGATCAAATTGTACAGATTTCAAATGCCAGTGTCTAGTACTGGAAGCCAAACCCACCTCGTCAGACTGGCTGGATATGGCCGAATCTCACAGCCTCTTCTCAGACCTCGCTTCTCTTGCTCTACTGCACACAGCACTCGACTTGCTCCTCCCTGTTCCTTAACACTATACGTTCTTGGTTGTCTTCCCACCTTTCTGACTACTTTTAGCTATCAAATATGAAGACTTCTAAAGTTTCTCTTTCCATTTAGCGTTTTAGTCTACCATTTCTATGTCAATAATTCTCAAATAATATATCAATCTTGCTTAGCCCATAGGTCCAGCAACCTGTCGATTTCTTTCTCTTCTTTCTCATCATTCCAAACACATAATATCAAAAGCAGAACACCATCACCCTCTATCCTAGCTTTTCTATTTTGACCAACAGTAAGACCAGACATATAAAAATTGAACCCTCTGAGTAAGTTATGACTCCTCTCTCTCCTCTGTCATGTAATATAAGACCTATTAGCTTTTCCTTCTTAATATCTCCACATAAAATCTTTCTTTTAAAATCTCTTGTGGCATCTCTCAGCTTCCCATCTTTATCATTTGAACTCACCTTTTAGATAGTCATTAAGAAAAATAAATTCCCTCTCATCTGATACTTTTTCAATTTAAAATTTTTCTTCAGATAAATATTAAAAAACAAGAGAAAACAAAATACTGTTTATCTTTAATCAACTAAATATATTTAACATATTGAATTTGTATTACAGTTCTCTAACCCCTACCTGTTGTGACAGAAAAGGTCCGATTCATATCTAAAGATGATGATCTAGAATGAGAGGGCTGAGGCCTTGGAGGTGGAGGTGGTGGTGCAGTGTTTTCAGGTGATGTTCCTGAATGAGACCTGCAAAATTGGCCCCGTTACCATCGGTCACGGTATTGATACTGCAGCTTTTCTTTTTAAGCAATCAAACTTAGCTAAGCAGCAAAGGATCTTATTGGTGTGGTATTTTCTCCAGAGAGTATACAAGTATTACAATGAATAGAGTATTATTTACGATGTGCATTCAATAAGCAGTTACGTAATACAGCAAATAATCTTCTTTATAATTATACATTTAACAAAATTTTAAAGAACTTTAAAACAAGTTATTAATATGAATTCAAGGTAGACTACTAACTGAGTGTAATGTTTTCATATTCAGTTAAAGGCAATATTAGTCTGAAAAGCTGTTTCAAAGAAGAGAAACTGTACTTTCAGATACGGTTAGTTTTCAACTTATTTAAATTTGGTAAGCTGATGTACACGTTGGCTTAACTATGTGAGATGCCATCTCATCTTAAAATCACTCATTTTAGAGGTGATTATACTCATGTTCACTCACCCTGGAAATCTACTTATTAGTCACTAAAATCTTCTATATTCTGAAGAATCTCATGGAATAAGACAATCTGACCTCACTTCTAGGAATAAAAAGCAGACTAAAATCCCAAATGAGTTCAAGACATATGAAGAAGCAGCCTTCTTTCTGACTGTGTGAGCTCTTGGAGAGTCTACGTTACCTGCCTCTCCATACCTCCTTCAGATGTGTGGCAAAAGACTCTTATGATGTATGAAAAGCAGTGGAGAAAGATGCTTCTGTCCTGCACAGTTTTGAGAGGACAGTGAAGCCCTGGGAGACAGACCTCTTGCCACCTCACCCTATCCCGTATCATTTTTGTCTGAGCCTGAAATGTTATCATGTGACACAGGTCTTCAGGATGGGTAGGTAGCCCAATAGTGGGCTGCGTGTCCAGGTGAAATTTTAAAACACCAAGTTCTTTTGATACTTGTCTCATATGGCTCTAAAAGGAAATCTGCACATTTCATACTTAACGAGACTCTCACTGCTCAGCTATAAAAAAGGACTGTATTAAACCAACTGCCAAGAAGTTATCAGTTTATTTTAAACCTTTCACAGAACACCAGGAAGACAATGTCTTTTGCTTTTCTTTTCTTTGAAAAGAATAATCATTTCCCTTTTACATAAATCAATAGGTAACCTGACAGCCTTTAGAGAAGTGAAGAACTGAGAAAAATAATTTATGCATGCAGGCATGCTAAGCAGCTTTAGTCGTGTCTGACTCTGCGCGACCCTACGGACTGCAGCCCACCAGGCTCCACTGTCCACGGGATTCCCCAGGCAAGAATATTGGATGGGTTGCCATTTCCTTCTCCGAAAATAATTTATACTTGGTTTCAAATAACTTTCAATGTTAAAATGTAACAAAATAATTATGCTTTTTTAATTAACAGAAACACTAACCTTTGACGAGTTACGTTGTTTCCAATCTGTTCTGGATCCGAAGTAAAAGAGTCTGAACTACTGTACCCATCTGCTGATAAATGGGATATATCCTATTTAATAATAATCATTTCTTTACTTTTTATTCTATATGCCCTAAACAGGCAACTGAATTCTTGTTTCAAACCAGGGATATTCAAAGATGGGCCAACAGGTTAATGTTTCATCATTGTATAACTAACCATAAAAGATTAGATATAAATCAAATAAATGGTGTACTTATACAACAAAATACTATGCACAGAGAGCAATTACAATCTAAAAAAGTTACCGTTTGATAACAGAGAAATATTCAAAATTAGCTACACAGAAGCAGGGCAGAAAACAGTACATATATCACAATTTCATTTCATATAAAAATATAATATACACAAAGTAAAGATTAAGGTTGACAATGAATGTTAATTATGGTCATTTGTGGAACAGTGAGATTATAATTTCTATTTTCTTATTTTTATTACATTTCTACAAGCGTGAATAGTTTTTATAATGAAAAAAATCATTTTTAAAGGATAAATGAGAAGCATTTTAAGTTAAAAAGTGAACTTAAAAATTGTTAATGTAAATTAAAAAAAATTTTGATAAAGGAATAAGCTGTGCTTAGACAATGATAAAACTTATGAAATTAGCCAGAGGGTACCAATTTTTCACCTGAGAACATATTTTTAATTTCCTCAAAATCTTATAGAGAAGCAGAGAATCCCAGAATCAGACTAACAGTTATGAAGCACTAAAGTTTTAAAACAGAAACTCTAGGGATAATCTGAAGAAATACTACTAAATGCCTTTCAAGAGTTATAAATTGAAGGGACTGGTTATTTGGTTTAGTTTCATTTCAAAGTGTATCCTGCTTCTTTTTCCCGTCAAATCACTGGGAAATTTACTAATCGGTACAGGAATGATGCTAAAATGAACACATTCCCATTTGGTCGTTGTTAACAGGCATCTCAGACTGAACACGTCCAAAACTAAATTCCTACCCTTTCTCCCACAGATCTTCTGCTACAATAGACTTCTTCAATTTCCAGTTGCTCTGGCTAACATCCCTTGAATCACCCTGATTCCCTTACCCCCCACCCTCACATCCTGTATCACAAAGGTAAGCAAATCCTGTGGTGTTTCCCTACCAAAATCTAGCCACAATCTGACCACTTCTTAGCACTTCTACTGCTATCACCCTAGGCCAAGCCATCATCTTCTCTTGCCTGCATTATCCAGTGAAAGATAATACTAAATGGTTATATATTCAAATTATTCAGATTCTAAATGTAGACTAAGGATAAGAGACAAGATGGCAGAGGAGCAAGTGGAAGTGGAGTACACCTCTCTTCACGGATGCATCAGGAATACATTTCAGATACAAAAGATCTTGCAGAGCACCAGCTTAGAGCTAGGAAGAGTCCCTGACCACTGGAAAGGAATATACAGATCCACACAAAACTGGGTAGGACAAAGAAGGGAAGGGAAAAAGAGGAGAGTTAGCACAACTGAACCTGTACCCAGCAGGTGTGGAAGTGGAAGAAGGGGTGATATCCCCATACCAGGGCATCGGTTGGGACAAAGGGGAAGCCTCTGAGACTGCTGGAGAGTGAAGGAGCTGATCTGTGATAGTCTGAATGGAGTGAGAACCACACAGACAATCTGTGCCGTGGCCCTACGTAGCCCAGACAGGGACACAAGTCCATCAAAACACAGAGCAGCTGGGAGCTGGAGTGCAACTGCAATCCCAGGGCAAGGACTGCTGTTGACTGAAACAGCCTGAAGGGATGAGAGGAAGGAGATTGCTGTGGGGAATGCCTTTGGAATAAGTCAGGCAGCCATGGAAGCAGGGTGCTACTGCTGAGTCACACACAAGAAGTGGAGCCATCACTTCTCTCCCTACATGCTGGCATGAGCAGCAGAGTAACAGAGGAATACCCCAGAGAAGGTGGCCATTTAAGTGCCTGACATGCCAAGCAACAGAGAAGGACCCCCATCAGGCCCTTTGAATGCCAGCTGCCAGAAGCTAGAAAAAGATTCTAACAGCACCATATCTACTGTGCCCATGGCTGCCAGCTTCCCTGCATATCTGCCACCATCAGAGTCCCTGCAACCTAAGCAGTCATACCACCTCCACACCTGGTCCTCCCCGGGACAGACCCAAGTCCTAGAGGGCAGCCTCAGGAACTAATTCTTGTAAATGACCCACAAGCAGAGGTGGGGATAAAACCACAATTGAGTTCCAGGGCAGAGTGGACAAGGAGGAGGGCTGAAAACCTTTTCACCAGCTATACAAGCTAGAGATTATATCCACATGATCAACTACGAAGACTGTGTAGATGGAATGCATAGAAGGACGAGTGTATCCACAAAACAAAATGCCCTAGCTCTGACAGCTGTGGACACTGGAGGCAAGAACCTACAGAAGCAGAACTACATTAGAGTCTGTGCTGTCCTCACAGCTGGTCTAGAGACTAGCTCCCCCAATATCGGAGGGCTTCCTAGCAAGGTGGAAGTGGACTGTGAATCACAGTAGCAGAAAGGATGCTGACAGTTGAGACCTGAGAAAAACTATTTATTATTATTCTTTATATTTTAATTTGTTTTGTAGTTGATTTTCTTTCCTCTGATGCTGTGGTTGTTGACTTCATTATTATTATATCTATTTAAGCTTTCGAGAATTTTTTTAAAACACATTTTATATCCTTCATATACATCTATCTCTACATTGGCTTTTTGCAGATCTGTGGGGCTTTTTTGGTGTTGTTTCGTGTTGTTTCCTTCTTCTTTATTGCATATAAATTCTATTTATATATAATAATATTTATATATTATTTATATACAATATACACACTTGTATACAATATATTCTTTTTATATATATTGAATATATATATAGAATATACAATAAGATTATTATACATAGATTCTTTACTATATTTAAATCTTTTATATACTTTAACTTTACATTTCTGTTTTTTTCTTTCTTCTTCTCACCATGTTTGCTAGTTTGTTTGCTTTATTCCTCAGCTGGCTCTCTTCTTTGTCTTGTTTTCTGTTTAGTTAGTGTTGTCTTTAATTTGTTGATATCACTTATAGTTTCCTTTGCTCACAGGGTCACTCTCTTGTACTTTGTTTTCTTTGGACTGTTTTGGTTTTGTGTGTATGTTCCTTTGTTTCTGTTAGTATTTGTCTGATATTGAATTTACAATTTGTCTGGGGTTCTTTTTTGTGTGTGCTTGTTTTAATCCCCTTTATTACCATAACAAACAGCCTGTGGGATCCTGGTTCCTCGATGAGAGATTGGGCCTGAGCCTCTGGGTTGGAAGCACTGAGTGCAGGACACTAGACGGCCACAGAATTCCTGATCCCAGGCAGTATTAATTAGTGAGAACTCCCATGAAGGCCTCTTCCTGCATCCAAGACCCAGCACCACTCAACTGCTGGCAGCACCCAGCAAAGTGCACCTTACCCAAACAACAAGCAAGACCTCAAGAGGAGACAGGCTTCCTACAGACATCCCAAAACACACCACTCACACAGCCCTGCTCGTTAGAGGGGGGAAAAAACTCACCTCCTCCCACCAGAAGGCAGGCACAAGTCCCTCCCAACATGAAGCCTACACAAACCACTGGACCAACCTCACCCACTGATGGCAACACCAAAAATGAGAGGATACGTCAAACACAGTAAGTTAGATAACATGAAAAAACAGAGAAATATTGTGCAAATGAAGGAACAAGGTAAAAACCCACCACACCAAATAAACAAAGAGGAAACAGGCCAACTACCTGAAAAAGAATTCAGAGTAATGATAGTAAAGATGATCCACAATCTTGAAAATAGAATGGAGAAAATGCAAGTCATTTTACACATATAACAATGACTCAGAAGAAACAAAAAATAAGGAGACAAACACAATTACTAAATGAAAAATAATCTACAGGGAATCAATAGCAGAACTGAGGCCAAAGAATGAATTGAAAGACAGAATAAGTGAAAATAACTGCTGAAGAGCAGAATAATCACAAAAGAATGAGAAGAATTGGGGATAGTCTCAGAGACTGCTGGGATAATATTAAACTACCCACTCCAGTATTCTGGCCTGTAGAATTCCATGGACTGTGTTGTAAAATATTAAACATACCAACATTCCAATTAAGGGGTCCCAGAAGAAGATAAAAAGAAAGGGTCTAAGAAAATTTTTTAAGAGATTATAGTTGAAAACTTGCCTAACATGTGAAAGGAAATAGCCAATCAAGTCCAAGAAGCACCGAGAGTTTCATAAAGGATAAATCCAAGTAGAAACATGCTGAGACACATATTAATCAAACTGACAAAAATTAAACACAAAGAAAAAATATTGAAAGCAGTAAGGGAAAAGCAACAAGTAACATATAAGGGAAACTCCATACAGTTAACAGCTGATCTTTCAACAGAAACTCTGCAGGCCAGAGGCAATGGCAGGATATATTTAAAGTAACAAAAGGTGAAAATCTACAACCAAGACTACACTACCCAGCAACAATCTCATTCAAAATTGACAGAGAAATCAAAAGCTTTACAGATAAAAGTTAAGAGAATTTAGCACCACCAAATCAGCTTTACAACAAATGCTAAAGGGACTTCTACAGGCAAGAAACATAGGAGAAGGAAAAGACTTACAAAAACAATTAAGAAAATGCCAATAGGAATATATGTATCAACAATTACTTTAAATGTAAATGGATTAAATGCTCCAGCCAAAAGACACAGACTGGCTGAATGGATATAAAAACAAGACCCATATATAAGCTATCTATAAGAGACCTACTTCAGACCTAGAGATATATATGGACTGAAAGTCAGAGAATGGAAAAAGATATATCATGCAAATGGAAACTGAAAGAAAGCTGGAGTAACTATTCTTATATCAGACAAAATAGACCTTAACATAAAGGATATTACAAAAAATAACAGAAGGACACTACACGATGATCAAGGGATCTATCCAAGAAGACGTAACAATTGTAAATATTTACACACCTCAAATAGGAGCATCTCAATACATAAGGCAAACACTAACAGTCATAAAAGGGGAAACTGACAGTAAACAATCAGTAGGGGACTTTAACACCCCACTTACACCAATGGACAGCTCATCAAAACAAAAAAATAATAAGGAAACGTAAGACTTCAATGACACATTACACCAGATGGATCTAACTGAAATCTTTAGGACATTCCATCCAAATGCAGAAGAATAAATTTTCTTCTCAAGTGCACAAGGAACATTCTCCAGGGTAGATCACATCTTGGGTCACAAACCAATCTTTGGTATCTTTGGTAAATTTAACAGAATTAAAATTATATCAAGCATCTTTTCTGACCACAGTGCCATGAGACTAGATTATCAACTGCAGGAAAAAAAAAGCTGTAAAAAACACAAACACATGAAGATTAAATAAAACGGTTTCAAATAAGCAACAGGTTATTGAAGAAATAAAAGGGGAAATAAACAAATACCTAGAAAAACAAATGATAATGAAAACATGATGACTCAAATACCTATGTGATGCTGCAAAAGCAGTTCTAGGAGGGAAGTTTATAGCAATAGAGTCCTACTCAAGCAAAAAGAAAAACGCTGAATAGACAATCTAATCTTACACCTAAAGCAATTGGAAAAATAAGGAAAAAAATCTCAAAGTTAACAGACAGGAAGAAATCATAAAGATCAGAGCAGAAATAAGTAAAAAATAAAGGAAAGAATAGCAAAAATCAGTAAAACTAAAAGCTGGTTCTTCGAGAAGATGAACAAAAGTGACAAATCATTAGCCAGACTCATCAAGAAAAAAATGGAGAAGACTCAAATCAACAAAATTAGAAATGAAAAAGAAGAGGTTACAACAGACAATGCAGAAATACAAAGGATCATAAGAGACTATTACGGGCAACAATATGCCAATAAAATGGACAATCTGAAAGAAATGAACAGATACTTAGGAAAGTTCAAACCTTGCAAGACTGAACCAGGAAGAAATATAAGTTTTGAAAAAGCCAATCACAAGCATTGAAATCGAAACTGTGATCAAAAATCTCCCAAAAAACAAAAGTCAGATGGCTTCACAGGTGAATTCTATCCAATGTTTTGAGAAGAGCTATCCTTCTCAAACTCTTCCAAAAACTGCAGAGGAAGGAACACTTCCAAACTCATTCTATGAGGCTACCGTCACCCTGACACCGAAACCAGACAAGGAAATCACAAAAAAAGAAAGTTAGAGTCCATATCATTGATGAACGTAAGATGCAAAAATCCCCAATAAAATTCTAGCAAACACAATCCAGCAACACATTAAAAGGATCATACATCAAGATCAAATTGGGTTAATCCCAGGGATGCCAGGCTTCTCCAGTATATGCAAATCAATGTGACACATCATATTAACAAATTAAAAGATAAAAATCATACAATAATCTCAACAGATACAGAAAAGGCTTTTGACAAAATTCAGCACACATTTATGATAAAACTCTCCAGAAAATTGGGATAGAAGGAATCTATCTCAAGTAATAAAGATCGTATATGATAAACCCACAGGAAACATTCTCAGTGGTGAAAAACTGAAAGCATTTCCTTGAAGATCAAGAAGACGACAAGGGTGCCCACTCTGGCCACTATTATTAACAACATAGCTTTGGAAGTCCTAGCCATGGCAATCAAAGAGGAAAAAGAAATAAAAGGAATCCATATTGGAAAAGAAGAAGTAAAATTCTGTTTGTAGATAACATGATTCTCTACATACAAAACCCTAAAGATACCATCAGAAAATCACTAGAGCTAATGGATGAATTTAGTAAAGTCACAGGATACAAAATAAAGTCACAGGATAAATTCCTTGCATTCCTATGCACTAAGAATGAAAAATCAGAAAAAGAAATTATGAAATCAATCCCATTCACCATTGCAACAAAAAGAATAGAACACCCAGAAATAAACCTACCTAAGGAAATGGAAAAGCAATATATGGAAAACTAACAAGACACTGATGAAAGAAATCAAAGACAACATAAACAGATGGAGAGATATACCATGTTCTTTCTTGGACTGGAAGAATCAATATTGTGCAAATGACGATACTACCCAAAGCAATCTACAGATTCAAAGCAATCTTAATCAAATTACCAATGACATTTTTTACAGAACTAGAACAAAAAAATCCACAATTTGTATGGAAACACAAAAGACCCTGAATAGCCAAAGCAAACTTGAGAAAGAATGGCACTGGAGGAATGAACCTCCCTGACTTCAGACTATACTACAATGTACAGTCATCCAGACAGTATGGTACTGGCACAAAAACAGAAATACAAACCAATGGTACAAGATAGAAAGCCCAGAGATAAACCCACACACCTATGGGCAGGTGTGACAAAGGATGCAAGACTTTATCTTTGACAAAGGAGGCAAGACTATAGGATGGAAAAGTCTTTTATTTAAAAGACAGTATCTTCAATAAGTGGGGCTGGGAAAACTGGACAGCTATGTATAAAAGAAGGAATCAGAACACTTCCTAAAATCACACAAGAAGATAAACTCAAAATGGATTAAAGATCTAAAGGTAAGACCAGAAACCATAAAATTCTTAGAGGAAAACATAGGCAGAACACTCTTTGACATAAACACTATCAAGATCCACTATGACCCACCTCCTAGAGTAATGGAAATAAAAACATACAAATGAGACCTAATTAAAAGCTTTGGCACAGCAAAGGGAAACCATAAACAAGATTTAAAGACAACCCTCAAAATGGGAGAAAATAACTGCAAATGAAGCAACTGATAAAGGATTAATCTCCAAAATATACAAGCAACTCATGCAGCTCAGTATCAGAAAAACCACCACACCAATCAAAAAATGAGCAGAAGACCTAAACATACATTTCTCCAAAGAAGACATACAGATGACTAATAAACACATGAAAAATGCTCAATATCAATTATTATTAGAGAAATGCAATCAAAACTACAATGAGGTATCATACCACACCAGTCATAATGGCCATCATCAAAAAATGTACAAAAAAAAAATGCTGGAGAGAATGTGGAAAAAAAGGAACCCTCTTGCACTGTTGGTGGGAATGCAAACTGATATAGCCACTATAGAGACAGTATGGAGATTTCTTTAAAAAAATAGGAATTAAACTACCATATGACCCAGCAATCCCACTACTGGACATACACCCTGAGAAAACCATAACTGAAAAAAACACATGTATTGCAATGTTCACTGCAGACACAGAAGCAATCTAGATCTCTGTTGAAAGGATGGATAAAGAAGTAGTGTTCCAAATATACAATGGAATATTACTCAGCCATAACAACGAACGAGTTTGAGTCAGATCTAGTGAGACAGATGGACGTAGAGCCATTTATACAGAGTGAAATAAGTCAGAAAGAGAAAAGTATCATATATTAATGCATATATATGGAATCTAGAAAAATGGTATTGATGAACCTATTTGCAGGGCAGGAAAAGAGACTCAGACACAGAGAACAGGCTTATGGACACAGTGTGGGCAGAAGAGGGTGGGATGAATTGAGAGAGTAGCACTGAAATACAAACATTATCATACGTAATAAACATATAGCTAATGAGAAGCTGCTGTATGTCACAGGGAGTGCAACCTGGTGCTCTGTAATAACCTAGAGGGATGGGATGGGCTGGGCTGGGGTGGGAGGGAACATATGTGTACCTATGGATGATTCATGTTGATGTATGGCAGAAACCAACACAACACTGTAAAACAATTATCCTCCAATTAAAATTAATTAATTAATAAAATAAATCTCACATGGAAGATGTAATTCTATCTTTCACATACCTACAGTATTTCCAGAAGCAAATTTCACTGATGAATTTATCTTATTTTCTTCTGAAAGGTCAGATGTTTTCACAAGCAATGGGCTAGTGGGATTAGTATGATCTAGGAGAGAATTAATAGGTAAACATACAAGATTTAGGTACCTGATTAATAAATTCATAAACCTCAGAGTATAAGACTTCATTTTAATACTCCAAAGAAGTAGCAAGTAAATCCATGAAATATAAGACAAAGTAATATTTTAATAGGATAAATATAAACCTGTTTATATAGAATTTGTTATCTGCCACAACAGAAGATACCTTATAATGAAAAAGTCAAGCTGCATGTTCATACTTTAATTTTATCCCTTAGGGCAATTAGTTAAATAAAGTACCACACAAACAACCGTAATTTATTGTTGTTGACCTACACAGAAAACAAATCTACCTCTGAGAGATCCTAACTAAAACATTTAATCTAAAATGAGGAGAAACTTTGAGAATTAAAGCAAAATAAACAATTTCAAAGACAAAATTTATTTTAACATATACTTCTTCAGTTAAAATTTGAACACATTTTCAATGTAGATTCATAAGAATGATCATAAAAATACAGAGGATATTAGAAAAGTCACATTTTCCAAGTGACCTTATTTAAAATTTTATAAATTAAATTCAATAATTTGCTTAAATTTAAAAATATACACATATACATAATACATATATTGCCATAGAAAGTACTATGTTAAAAATAAGTAATTAACAAAAGGAATCTGAACTCAGAATGATTGCTTGTGTATTTTGGTTTGATGCTAACCTAAAATATCAACACAACACACTAAACTAAAAAGCAACCCAGCAACAGTTTCCTTACCACTGCCAGTTCTTTTAAGCTCCATTTCCTGCATGTGGATTTTGCTTGGAGTCATACGAATGGGAACTGGATGAACAATAGCAGTATCCTACAGACAAATGGGAGGACACACAGAATTTGTACTAAAAATGCCAAGCAGATACCATGAAATAACCAAAATTAACAATACTTCAAAAACTAGTGGACAGAGTTCTCATTCACACTAAGCTAAGCATGAGAATTAATTTTTTTTTACTAAAAATTCCAGAATTATATTTAAAAAAAAAAATCAAGCTTACTGTATTTGCTTAGGAATCTGATTTGTTTTATAAAAAGTACATTTTAACTTTGAATGATTAAAGATGTGAAGAAAAAATTGGTCTTACCCAATTCACGACAATATTCAAAGGCAAAGTGTGAAATGATCTGATGAAATCATATAAATTTGAACCTTTGAGGTTAAAAGTGAATTATTTATGAGAATCCAAAGACTTAGTAACAGACTGAACTCATTTTCACTAAACTGCTTCTGATAATCCTCAACTTAAGTTATGAGTGCCTAGTCTAGTTAGAGCAGTTAAGGAGCTGGTAAAACAAATCTCTGATCAGACTGAAAAGTGTATGAGGCACTCTATGGCAGCCTTTCCAAACGGGAAAGAAGAGAGAAAGGTGCATACTGGTAGCCAGGTAGGCCTGGCCCTGGGAGCTGAGCCACCCAGGGGAGGAACAGGATCAAGCAACTGGCTTAACGGCAACAGACCAACTGAAAAACATGGCTACAGGAGTTCAGCTCTTTCTACGAGAAGCTGGCTCATATTCTGAATGTGCTGCTGCTAAAGACAACCTGAGGTCCTTAAATTTTGAAAATCTTGTAATGAGTTTATAATTTAGTATAAAGAATAATGACCTTCCAATTTAAGTTAGATACTGTTTTGATGACAGTATTAGGTAACACCATAGAAAGTTGAGTTTCAGCATACCATCTCCTGTTTTACAGGTGTTCTTGGCTAATTCTAGTAATCTCTAAATTCACACCATTAATAACAAGTGAATTCTTTATTGCAATTGTATGGATAAATCCATTAACAGTAATTTCCTGTCCCCATACCAGTGAGACTCTGGACAGATAGTTATGTACTATCTAATAAAACTGAACTAACATTTCACCTACAACTTTTAAAATTACAGTTATAAAAATGAATATAATAGATGGATAAAAGTTTATAGATTCTTCACATAATAATGAGTCTTAGAAAATTATTAACAATAACTCTAGATGTCTGTTTATGGTTATAAAAAATATGGATTTAAGAATAACTATTTCCTTAACTTACAATTTTAATAGCAGAAATAACTGCTAAGAACCAGAATTTAACATTCTAAGGCAAGATTAAAGGAGAAAGCATGATATCTCATTATTCCAAACCCAAAAAAACTAGGAAAAAACAAGGAAGGAAAACTTATTAGATGCTTTAACTCATAATACTTATCTAATATGTATTCTGTGTGTATGTTTATAAAGTCAGATTTATAAAATTTGTAACAGAAATATTAAAGAGCCTTTTCACATATTTACCATACAAAAAACAGAAGTCACAGTAATGACCCCAAGAAAAGAAAATCAAGAAATCTAGAATGAATATTCTCTAAATAATCTGCCTAAGTTTCTGTACTAATAAATCAATTTTCTGTTGCTCTGAGCCTACAACAGCTTTAATCCACTAGATCCTGCTATTAGCAGGACAAGGCAGTTCCTGGAAGAGTTTTACACAAAAGATCAGGCCTAACCTCAGACTAGTGGATTGGAAGCTTGGTTTGTGACTATGATGTGCAGCACAATAAAGAGCATTTCAATATCCAAATGAAGAACAATAAATGCCTATGATTCTTTGAGTCCTGAGCCAAAAGATGCTAAGAAAAACTTCTTCTGCTCCAAGTTAGCATCCTCATATTTAAAAATGGAGAAAAAAGGAGAAAGACTGACTGGAGGTTCTGCCCATTTCTTCTGTCTACTCAAATCACACAAAGCCTTTATGACCCACTTCTACACACTCAGAACCATGGCACATTTGTATCATATATTTGAGTACTTCATCTGATACAAGTTAGTACTTTGCTGAATATTCTATTCTGCTTATGCATCTATTATTTTCTACTTGGCTTAAATCTTATTATACTGTTTGTCTTATTATTCTGTTTATCCCTACTTACTTTCTATTCTTGTGTCACTAACTTAGTTCAGGTGCTCACCACCTGACTCTCTCGACCCCAGCAATCCTTCCCATTGTTGCTTGAATGACCCTCCCCAGCTACCTCTTCAGAAACCCCGTCTTCTCATGGTACTTCTTGTTAGCTCCCAGTGTCTATGAGATTAGTTGGTCGAGCATACAGAGACCTTCCCACTTGTGTTTCAATCATGCTCTTCACTCCCCGTCACTGCCCCATACACACCTACCCTGTTATCTCACTGCACTGAACTCCTCCTGCTCATGATTTTCTTTCTGCTTGGAATGACCTTGTCCACTTCTGCCAATTAACAGTTTCATTAAAAATTCATCATACAAATGTAACCTCTTTTGTGAAAACTTTCCCAAACATACTGGGCTGAACTTATTCTACAGTTCTCCGCCCACAGTTTGTTCACGGCTACATATGATAATTATCACAGTCAGCTATACTACAAATCAACTTGTAATGATCAAGCTGTGGTCTACTTAAGATTGGAATTTTTTTTTTTGACATCTTGGTATTCCTAGAGAATAACATGGGCACCTGGAAGGGGGCTCCACCAAACCAAGTGACTTGGCTGGGCATAATCAGTGATTAAACGCACCCCCTTTTCGTATGCTGAGTGACACAAACATTCCACAGCACTCAAGAGCAGACATAAACCATGGCGAAGACTAGTGCACTGCACTTCTCATCATCTCAGAATTTCCGAGCAAAAACAGATTCTACCAGAAGCTATTAACTGATAAGCAGTTCAACTAAAGTAATCAAGTTTCTGGAAATGAGATATCAAAAACCCAATTTCATAAGAAATCTGGGAGCCTAAAGCCATTTTGGTTTTCATGTGAGGTCACTGTACTGTGTGACAGCTGTCTCTAAGTACCACAGAGCAGAGTGGAGTTCTTCACAGACTTAAACTTTACCGAGCAAATGCCTATTTACCAAATTTTGGCTTTTAGAAATTACTCCATCAATTCTTTCTGACATTGTAAGGTACGCTAAATTTGTATATCTGAACTATGGTGTTCTTTTTCTTCTATGTGATTCTAATCTGAATGGATCTAATTTACTTATAATTCTCATTTATAAAAGCATTGCTGAGGATCATTTGGGATTATGACTACAGACTGTTCTGTGGACAGGCAATATGTTAAGTAAGAATTAGATGATGGTTAAGAAGCTCAGACCCTCACCAAAAGCAGAACATTGTACCAACTGCAAGTTTATAGTGAGATTATAATTCATTACCATAAAAGAAAAAAGATGTTTTCTGGTACCAGATTATAAATATTTAAGACTGCCAACATTATTAAATTCAAGTTTAAAATGTTGATTGACCATGTAAAATTTTTTTCCCTAGAGCCTTCTGTCATACTAGAAATAACAAAAGAAAGTATTATGTCATTTTAAAACATTAGGCTGGAATTCACAAATTTGGATATTATTTCCAAGATACAAGAACATCACTGTTATTATGTTAACTATTTCCCTGCCAGTCATGAGTCAATTTATTTTGCCTTTGAGCCTATATTTTTAATGTTCTTTCCTAGCCTGACAATCATAATACAATGAATTTCTATTTTCAATATTACTTAAGGGTTAGAGAATAAAAGAGTCTTGACTGCTATATCCTTCCCTGTAAAGTACTTTTACTAAAGTACTTTAAACAAATTAACTTGACTCTGTAAATAGGAGATAGGAATAATATGGAGAAATGAAACTCCATGGAGCTAAAGTAAAACTTAGCTTAGAGCACACCTGTCACTTTCCAAGGGACCTTAATCACCGCTTCTAATAAGCAGCAAAAATTATTAAGCATTACCTTTTTATTTCTCTTCCATTTTTCAGAGACTAAAATCAAACATTAACATCCTCAAAGTGGTAAGAAAAGAGATGCCAAGGCATAGATAATCTACATAGTAATTATTCCCTGAATAATGAATAATTATAAAATAGACACTTAAAACATTTGATACCTTATGTTTGAATATAACAGCATTCTCTATATTTCTTATAGATACAAATTCTTTGAAACTGTAAAACACCAAAGGTTCATTCATTTAAAATGCTGAAGCCGTACTATTATCTTTAAATGCCACTTCTCCCCAATTTATATTAAATAACAAGACTATTTTTACATTTAGTGAATAAAATGTTAGCTATCTTTGGTCAGAAATACCTCAAAAGAATCCCTTATGTCACCTTCTCCATATCTTTTCACTGAACTCATTTTTAAAAATCCTACCTTTATACTCTTCTTCCCTTCCTACTTACTTCCTCTTTTCTTTTTGAAAGGTGCTTATTAGCATGTCCTTCTCTTTACAGGAAAAAAAATTAAAAGAAAAAGCAGAAGTGAACAGTGAGAAGAATGATTAATAGCTAAGGTTCTGAAGTTTTCAAACAACTTGAGGGACAGGTGGGGCATATATGAAGTTCAATCCAGGGGGACAGAATTTACTTTTTAAATCAGGAAGTGAACTTTGTAGCATTTTCAAAGCAACACAGCAAACCACAAGAAGACAAGACAGAGGTCCTCTGCACAAATGAAAATCTGACTGACAATTCTACATTGTTTTGCTGAACTTGATTCTCTTGTAACAGAACTCAACATACTGATTAAGTCAAAGCTGTACCATCTAGACTATTAAATAAATGATGACATTGCATATTTACATACATAGTACATATTACATGATGTGTAAGCATACAAATAAAATAGTATTTTTTGTCATTACACTGAAATAAATAGCATGTTTAATAAAAACATACACGCAATTAGCAAATAAAAACAAAGTTAACTATATCAATTGTTCACAAAAAGCTTCTTTAGACACATGTACCAGATTTTAAAAACAGATTTCTCTCACCAAAATAACTAGAAAATACAGAGAATGGTAAAAAAAAAAAAAAAAAATTTCTTTCCACCACGGAGCACACAAAAATTGAAAAGCCTGCCACCATTCCCTCTCTAAGCACTCCACTGAATCATGCATATCAGCTAAAAACCATAATGAATGAAAATTTGGGTTAATAAAATTAATTTCAAACAAGCAAGCTAAGTGATTGACTTACAGGATCAGCTGGTGCAATGTTAGAATCAAATTGGGTCAGAGTTTGTGAGCTTGAAGAGCGTTCACTAAATGTCTCCCACTGCTGAACAGACAGAGGAGAGACAAGTCAGCATGATGAGAAAGATGGAGTAAAAGATCACTGGAGAAGATTAAGCAAAGTAATTCAGAGGTTGCACTGCAAGTTGTGTTTCGTAGGCCTGACAAATTCCGTTAAGTTTTATTTGTCCATAAACATTTTATATTATCTATGTAAAGTGAGCAGCTTCACAATCAAATGTACAGTAATAACTGATCTCTCTGTGGGAGAGATTCAAAGTCTTACAGAATTTAACTCAAAACACAATAAAGGAACAGCGTCTAAGTGGTATAAATAGTAACAAGATAAAAATTTTAAAGGTTTTTTTCTAGACTAGAGAAAGAATAACTTCAAATCCTTCGCTGAAAATCCAAGTGTTAATGCACTGAATTGGTGATGCTAATGAATTCTGATTGTATCAGAGTTTTGGTCAAAACAAAGCAAGTCAGTGTGACTTGCCAGTGCGACCCCTGAAAGATGATTCTATTATGTACGTGCACATATTTTATACAAATGTATAGATATTTAATAAAATATAACTGAGATAAAATGCAAAGAATTCTGGAATTAATATAAGTTGCAGTTTATGTCAATCTGCAGCAAATCAACCCCTTTATTCAGCATTATGAACAGGGCCATGCCAGACCACAAGACAGAACTGCCAATCAGGCACCCACCTCCAACCCCATGCTAGAAAAATCAGAATGCGGACACAATGAGAGCAAATCAAGCAACTGAGTATGTGTTATATACAGAAGATGTATTTTGATATGAAATACTACTCTTCTAAAAGAGGTACACAAATATCATACCTCAAATTAGGTGGAGTGATATAAGTGAATAATTTTAGTAACTTCATTTGAAGATCTTAGTAATAAATAGTATACGATTTTTAGATCAAAATCATTAAAATTATCATTACAATTTGATTCTTAAGAATTATCAATGACTCTGAAGAAGGAAAAACATTTGCACATATAAAATATATACACACGAATGTTTACACACAGACACATCTATCCCATTAACTAAAATCCTCTTTTTATAATTCAGTAAACATTTTTATGCTTCAAAGTTCGACTTAGTATTTAAAACAGTGCTATTCAATTTGAGAAGACATGCAGAAATTAAATAACAGCAAATGAACACTTCATAAAAATTATCTACAAAAATGGGTAATGTAACCATTTAACAGTTTTTCTCTCAGATGTTTCAAAATCATAAAATTAAGATACACTTAGAAACACTGATGCATTCAGAGTGTCTCCTGAATAGAGAGTCCATAGTAATCACTCTTATCGTGGGACATCAGGGAAGTGACTTACCAATATTTGTTAATATAATTAGTTTCTTCAATAATTACTGTTGCATAGATACAGAAGGAATTTTTAAAATTTTAATTATCTAACTGTGGAGAAAAGTTTAGTGCAGACTATTTTTTTCCCAAAAAGAAGACATTTATTTACCTATTTGGTGGCATGAGATTTTACCTGATTTCACAAGGCTGTATGAAGCTACCTGGAGTACAGAAAAACACTCTTATCTTTACAAGTTTGGTATAATGGTTAAGAGCACAGTCTCTGGAACCAGACTCCTGTAACCCTAGTTATGCCGTACACCCTTAGGCAAGTTATCTAACCTTTCTATGTTCCAGTTTCACCACGTGAAATATGAGATTAATAATGCTTACATCACAGAATTGTTGTAAAAAGATGTAAACAGTTAATATATGTAAAGAGCTTTTTGAACAGAGCTGGCACATCAAAAGTCCTCAATAAATTTTATTGATTATTATTAGCGTTATCCCCTACAGTGCCTCATCTATATTAACAGGTGCTGAATAAATATTTATTGAATGATTAGTGCTTCAAGGGAGAAAACTAAAATATGAATTCCATATACTAAGGATATTTTAAAAAAGAAATATTAAAATGTGTCAAAAAATTAATGTTAGTTTTAGTAGCATTTTGATTTTCTACACACAGTAAAAAAAAGAAAAAAGAAAAATTATGACATTCAGAACCTTATTAGCAAATACTACAAAATGAAACTTGCTAGGAATATTTAAGAAAAAATGCAACTGCTTAAATCAAAGTTCAAAGGGATTTCCCTTCCTAATTTTTAATGATCACATGTGATTTTATTTAGAATGAAGATGGACTTTTGAATTGAGACGCCTGAGAGTTGCTTTTACTTATGAACTGACATTCATAAAATTACTTTTAAAATCTGACATTGCCTTTTAAAAATGACAGAAATTAATAAATGCAGCAAAAACAGTGCTTTCAAGAAACTGACCCTATTCTCTTATTACAAAGCCTCTCTACAGGCTTAAATTTTCCCTCCAGAATGACACTCATATAAATGGTTTCATATCTGACAGCACAATGGACGTATGTTATAATGTCTCAGAGAACAGGTATCTGTGATTATGTCATAAAGCAGCAGCAAGCACTTTAAATCTGCCAGTTACTTCTCTGTTTTTCAACTGTACAAAATTAACTAGTGTCTCTTAAACCCAATATTTTTCTGGCTTTAAAAGACATGGAAAGCACAGAAGCTTACAGGAGTTTCTTCCTGAAAGTCAAAAAACTTTTATATTTGTAGCACTATCTAAAAGTGATACAAAAAAACTATAAGAAAAAAATTTATAGATAAAACTTGTTCACAAAAAGACTGCTTTAACAAGTTAAACAGTGGTTTTCAATTAGAGATCTACGGAGAACTAAGGTTTAACAGAGGGGCCTCAGGGGGTGCTTTGTGGAGGCAGGGCCTCAGGTCCTCTTCCCTTATTCTAACCAAAGTGGCCCTACTTTCATTGCTTTATATAATCGAGTTCCAAAATAATGGGGCGGGGTGGGGGTAGGAATGTGTCTCAAATTCTGTTTGGTATGCTGTGCTTGGTCTTAAATAACATGGTCTTTATATAAAGTGGTCTTTAACCACTGCATTTAACAGGGTTGAATCATTCCATTTTGTATTAAACAAAATAAATTACTATGAATAGCTCATGTGGAAAGCCGGTTGAGGGGCTTCTCATATCACTTCTAATGCCAAGATTCCAAATCTATTATCCCAGGATTTCTTACAGGAATGAGAAGGCAGTGCGACAACAGTGGGTGTGCTAGCTGACTGAATGTCAAAGGACTTGTGTTCAAACCTCAGCCCTTGTCCCTTACAGGCTGTAAGATATCTTGCCTAAGACATCTACCTTTTGACTGTTAAGTTCATGCACCTGCCTCATCTAACTCACAGGTTTTAATAGGAATGAATGGTGGAAACTAAATGATAGTACATGTACGAAAAAGTACTTCGAAAACCTCAAAGAGTCATATAATTACAAGTATCTATCATAGTCACATTTGATATGGTCCATATGCATGCACGCTGAAAGAGCTATAGGCTGAAATTACTCTGCTTGGAACTTCTTACCTTAAAAAAGTGAACATTAGTGAAAGAAAAGGGAAGCTTTGCTAACCTCACTGCTCTGATTCAGCTCAGGCCAAGTCTGGTTTAGTGATGGCATTGACGGAGATTTGCTTGGAGGAGCTTCTGCAGGAGAGCCTGAATAACCTACCTCACCTGGCTGATCCCCAACATCTGCAATTTAAAAACAGAGAAATTTTCTGTAAACAATACATTTTAGTTTTGGAATACTTATTCATAAAAACCTAACAAAAGATTTTCACAAGTAGTAATTTATAATCTGAATTTCCTTTTCTCACGTTCCCCAAACAAACATTTTAACAATTCATCAGGCAATATGTATTCCTGCTACTTATTGTCTACCTGAAACCAGAGTTTTCCATGAAAAATAAAATCTGGTTAGAAATACAGAGAAAGAGTGTTGTACATAGCAATGCAAAAAGGCACATACTTTGAATCTTCTTCTAACAGAGATGGATTTGTACCAGTTCCCAAAGTGTACTTCAAGGAATATTAAAAATTAGGTTTTTTATTCAGATAAATCTGGGGATATCATAATTCTCTGTTGGACATGTCGCCATGCACATTTGTATATTAAAGACCTAGAGCAAATAAACTTTGTTTAAATTAGTCTTTCCCAAATATAAACTTTTATAAAATCAGATAAAAATTCCTCAATATTCCCTCGGCATATACTTTAGGTAATGTTGATTTACATTAGCTCACTTGCATTTTCTCTACAAGTCTTCCTTGTAACCAAGAAGCAGCATATATTTTTAAGGCAGACAGCAAAAGGAAAGAAAGAATCCAGGCATGAGCAAAAAGCAAAGTCAATAAGCTCACATGAAACAAACTTATCATTAGGCTCACTAGCATTTACAGACTTAACTGAGAGGGTTACAAATCTATGACACAATTTCAAAGTGGTTTTGAAACTATTATGTGATATCATGTTCTACTTTTAATTAGTTAAGGCCTCATCTATGCTCTCTCTTAAACTGCAATTTAAAAATGGAAGAAAATTTCAAAGGTAACTAAATTCTCATTCCAATCTTCCCAAGTTTTACATGGCTTTGAATATAATTCCTGTCTGAAAATCACATTAACTTTGCCAAATTAACGGAGTATACCTAACCTGTTTAGAACCTGTGTCAAAAAATATGATTCTAATATCCATCACTATTTTTTGTTTGTGACCATGGGAAAGCTGAATAAAATAAATAGCACCTGAGTTTCTCTATCAGAAAGGAAGACACTAACCATTAAATGTTAGTACTATATTTCATATTCCTATAGAGACAGACATATAATAACTTAGTGAAATACAGGTTTAACCTTTCAATCTATTCATAAGTAAATCTGTCACACTTTAGTACTGAACATAGAACCTAATACTTACGAGGTACTCAAATATTTACTGAGTGAGTTACTTTTAGTGATCTTCATTTAAATTCATTCTTTAGTGTTATTTCCCTAAAACCAGAGTTAACTACTGAGACTTTGAAAAGTTCTCAAAAATTTTCTTCACCTTATTCTGAACATGATTACCTTGAAATATCAATACCTCCCTTTTACTCACCCTGACATTATTTCTTTACAGTCATATCACACTGCCAGTTCTAATATATCATACTTTGATAAATTTTGGTTTTCAAAGATCAAGAGTTATTGAGATTTCTTTCTTAATTCCATGTCTTTCTCAATAAAAGCGCCATAGTGATACAGAACCAGTAAGAGGCAGAAATGCTTTAAATAACATTCTATGCAGACTTTTTAACTCAAAGCTCTCAGAGAACAACTAATAAAAAAAATTATTTTTGATAAATAGTAGCAGCAAATTCCTCGTGGAGACAGCTTGTGGTTTTCAGTCTGAACAAAAATCATGGACTTTTTTCCCTATGGTAACAAAGGGAAAGGGAGTTAAAGAAGGATATGGCTATAGGTCTAACAATTTACTGGAAGTGAAACTGTCAGAAAGGTAGAGACTGAAGAAGTATCTTTAAAAGATCCTTCAAAGCAGGTATTAAAGAAACGAGAAACAGAATAAAAATAGTATTAACTATAGGATGATTAATTTTCAAAAGAATCTATTTAAAAGTCAAATTCCATTTTAACTGAAGCTTCAAATATCACCTTAGAGCACACTGGGGCCCTCATTTGACTGCCTAGATCTCTGTTTTCCTGTTAGTCCACTACTGAGAAAGTTAGGGCCAGAGTGCATGCCACTCCCACTGCTGGGAAGTTCAGGTTTGGGGTGGATTCTGGGTACCTCTCTGATTCACTGGTATAAAGGTGCAGCGGGTATAGCCCCTTGAGGCTGAGAACTGAAGTTAGTCACTCAAATAATTACACTTCATAATCATCCCAATACAGTTATTTCCCTAGAGTAGTAGTTCTTAAAATTGTGAACCATGGACTCCTGGGAACCCCCAAGACTCTGCTAGGGGGTCTGAAAAGTCAATTATTTTTGTAATAGTAATAATGCTTTTTCCCCTGTACTGGCACATGCACTGATGGTGCAAAAGCAATGGTGGGTAAAACTGCCAGCTTATTAGCAAGAATGAAGCCAGTGGCTCCTAAACACACTAGCAGTCACTGTGTTCCTTACTGCCATGCATTCCAGTTAAAATATGTAAGAATAAATAAACCAATAATTTCACTAAAGAATGTTCACAATTAAGCAGTAAGAATTATTAATTTTATTAAATCTCACCCAAAAACTCATTTTTAAAATACTCTGTATGATAAAATGGGAAACATATATAAAGCACTTCTCCATATTAAAGTGCGGTAGTTTTCTCATGGAAAACTGCTTGTGTTCAGTTGTTAGCTGAACAGGCCACTTTTTTCACTGAACACTATCTTCCTTGAAAGAACAGCTGATAAAACTATATAATTATTCAGACATGGTAGGGCACAGATTTCCTCAAAAATGGATTAAATGACCCTGTATCTAAAATAACTATTTTCAGTATTTGTTACCAATGACAAAGTTTGAACTTTTAAGTCAAAGTTGGAATTCTGGAAAATGTATACCATGTCTATAAGCTCAAGAGCTTCCCAGTACTTAAAAGACTTCTTTGATAAGATAGGTTGTAATATTAACAACTATACTTTTTAATATTTTACAATAAAATGTTCCAACATTTCAAAGAGCTGTACAACTCAATGAACTGATATTTTACAAACAATCAATGCATTATATTATAAAACCATGAGTGGGTAAAAGATTCATCCAAAGTGCAAGACAGATCTATGTAATAGTGCAAACAATTCATTAATATGGTTTCAGCTTTCACTGCATTTAATCTTTAAGAAATTACTATTTGTTGAATTTGGGGATAGTACCAAAGAATATCCAAAATTATACGAAAATAGCTCCCTTTTACTATGCTAAGACAAATTTTCTTCATTTACCAAGAATTAGCTATCTTTTTCTACAAAAGGCCAGAGAGTAAATATTTAAGGCTTTGTAGACTTTAAGGTCTCTGTTGCAACCACTCAAATATGCTACTGTGGTCAAAAGAAGCCATAGGTAATTCATAAAGGAACAGGCTTGGCTGTGTTTCAATAAAATTTTATTTTTGGAATCTGAAACTTGAATTTCATATATTTTCATGTGTGATTAAATTTATTCTTTTTTTAAAACAAAAACCACTCTTTGTTTGAAGGTTATACAAAAACAGTCAGTAAACTGGCTCTGGTCTCAGGGCTTAACATGTACCAACCCCTGCTATACTTCAAACAAAGTAAAACACTCATCACATTGAATGCAGAATGCAGATAGATGAGATCTAAGCTGTCTTCTATAAAAGCAAATATTAAAAAGATTTGCAAAATTGTAAAACAATGCCACCCTTTTTGCAATATAGTTATTTTCCTAAAAATATCTATGCTAATATATAAGGGGTCTATTTTTATTTCAAAATAAAGAAATATTTTTTTAAGTGTATCACTTTTAATTCCTAATAAAGTTACTATTAATATATCTAATTTACAAAAACAAAGCTTTTTTGAGGGTCCACAAATTTTTTAAAGAATATAAAGGAGTCCTAAGACAAAAAGCTTTGAAAAAAAATCACTGCCCTAGAAAATTCAAAAATTATCTCTGGAATAAATTAGCAAAATTAGCCACTGGTTCACACATAGAACAAATGGCAGTAGAAAAAGAGCAAATTACCTATGTTCTAGAAACTAACAGTCATGAGTTGGAGGGGAGGTATTAAGTATGTAAATTAACTGCACCTCCTTCAACTTGGCTCCTTACAAATACTCCAACAAAGGGCTTCACGCCCATCCACAAGGGTTAAGTCTTTAAGACTATTCTTACGGAGGCAGGGGTGTAGTTTTACTCTTACCTGATGCAGTGTTCCAACCTAGCCTCCTGCTGGAACACTGTGTCAACCCTGCCTCCCTCCTGAAGGTTCTGCTCTGCCCCTGACATCATCAGAGCATCAGGGCTGAAAAAGAAGAGCATGAGCCTAAATTATTTGTTAAAGTCAACCCCAAAAGGGCTTTTATGCAGAAAGTATTTCCATGTATAAAAGTTTGTCTGGAAGACACAACCCAGTATGATCATACTGATGTACTGTCAACCTACACTAAAAAGTTAGTAATAATATTAAAAGTACAAGCCTTATTTTCAGGATAGCACTAGCAAATAAACAGTCAGTAGCTTTATCCTGCGAGCCTCCATAGACTCTGAAAAGTTCCCCAGATTTAATTCAGTTCAGTGTACCTTCTGAACAAGCTCTTTCATGAAGAGCTTCGGTTTTATTTTAGGTTTATAACCTACCTAACTCAAATTTATCTTATTTTCCTAGTATTATACTCAATATACTAAAAAACTATTATTAATCTTTTAGAAATATACATACACGACCTGAAATCTTCTGGTTTAAAACTTATTTTCCTTTCAAGTAGCAAAACAATTCCAAGAAGAATTCTTCAGTCATGAAGGTTCAAGGTTCTAAGTTCATTTAACAGCTTCATCTAAGCAAAAGTAACTATATCTTTTATTTATTTGAGGTGTAAATATTATCTGTATAAGCAAAAAAAATTTTAACTTAAAAAAGCAGGTTTCAGTAAATTCTGAGTTTTCAAAACCAAATCCTATTAAATAGTACTTTTCTCATTCATATTTTTAAAAGAGAGAGGCAAGAAACGCATATGCAGAAAGAATTAAGGACTCAGTTTAAGATATGCTTTGCCTTGAATGATATTACATGGATCAAAAAACTAAGCTCTAGTTCCAAAATTAATTCCACTTCTCCCTGATACTCCACAAATGGAAACCTACTTAGTAAGCAGATCTTAAAGACTCAATTTTGAAGTAAAATCAAAGATTTTTTTCCCTAAAATTAAAGTAAAAACAATGTCCAATAAGGTTTGAAAAGAATGAAACATTTACCCCAAATACTGATTAAATTGCACTTGTCTCTCTCTTTTTTTTTTGCAGTATTTATCAATATTTTTTAGCTAATGCTGTTTTGACTCAGCTATTATACTTTAAAGAAAAGTACCTACAGATACACAGGAGGTTTCCATTATCTAAGGATAGGTAAAAATGGAAAAAGCCCATTTAAAGCTAATCCAATTAAAAGGGCTCAAGTTTCATAAACAGAGAAAAACAACTAAACTGGGGCTTTATCTTTAAGATTAACATAGAAAATGAGTATAAAGAATAAGAGATGTTAAAAATCTGGGGTGCAATTTGGTGGCACAATTAATACAAGCAAGAATTCAGTAGTGTGCGCTGTTACTGAGGGCCTGGAAGCAAATACAGTTAAACAAAGATATAGTATTGTGCAAGAAGACGAGGCTCCCATTTATTTTCACAGAGCTCTCAACCTAACAGAGCAAGACAGACATCCTTCACTTCATTTTGACTTTCACAACACAATCATCAAGATAAAATCTCATTTCTGCAAAAACAATTAAGGGTATCATTAAATATTCCCAAGACTCTTATTAAATCTACTGTATTTAAACCATAATTTTGTAAATCTCTGTCATTCTTGCAGAGATTTTCTCCTTTAAGTAGGAGCTAGCTTTGTTTGTCACTTTTCTGTGGCAAACAGAAAAGTTTGTCAATTTCTGCCAGGAATTTGAGGAGGCTAAGTATTTTTTCCAATTTCATTAAGTGGTACCCCTTTGCCAGAATTTGCAGTTGTTCAGATTCATCAGTTCTAATACCCCACTATCTGGAAACAAATGATGCCATTAAGAATGTATACAGATATAAAGGTGAGGTTGCTTTTGACCTAATTCCTTAGGTGTAGTGGTAATGGTGAATATTGTGCCTATTTTTATCACTTTTACTCTGCAACTAAAGGCACCTGGAGAGCAAATTTTCCAAAACAAAGACTCAATTTTCTTTGTACAAAACAAAGATATGTGGGTTTTTTTTTTTCTGAGCGCCATTTTAAAGGTAAAGCCAGTAAATTATCTGAAAATTCCATCAATATGAAACTGGTTGAATTAAGGAACATTCATATGTATGACAAAGAACATGACAACTCTTTATATAATAAAGTGCAGAGCTGTCCAACAAATTAGATAAAAATTCACTGATGTATAGTGTGATTGTATGTGGGTAAAAACAGCTGCATGTGTTATTTCCGTAGGCTTTTATATGTTAAATTTTCTGGGTAAAAGAAACAACATTAATCAACCTAGCCTCAAGTATGGCTTTCTGGCAAATTACTCATAAAGTCTATGGCTTTAAAAACATTCATGTTAAGTACCACTAGGAGCCTGGGGACCTATGCTATGTATCATATTAACAACAATGAAACATACTCAAATTTACTGCTTAAAGAAGTGATTATGGAGAAGGACACAGAGTAGTGAACAAATTCCTTTCCATCTTTGAGTATCTCAACCAGATACTACCAAGGTGCTCATGTGAGCAGTATGGTGTGAAGACGGGAAACAGTTTTAAAAAACAAGTGGTTTAGACATTTGGACATTTCAAAAACGTGAATGTCTACTTACATACTCAATCTGCACTCTGTTACATACTTAAATATAATGAACAAGATAGATCTGGTTATTACCTGCCCGGGAACCTCTAAGCTAGTTTAAGAGACTGACCCAATGATCACAAAAAATATACATAAAATAGCAATTGTGCTAAAAAGATGATTCTTTGGAAACTGAGTTTAAGACGCAGAGTTTTAAGATAAATAACAACTTAACATGCTTTCTTTTTTCTTTAAGATACAGTTGTGGTAGGCTAGCACTAACCTTAACCTTTTCAAGTGGGGTGTACAAATTGGGAGACTGAGAATCGACACATATATGCTACTATATATATAAAATAGGTTACTAATAAGAACCTACTTCACAGCACTGAATATTCATTGGAAGGACTGATGCTGAAGTTGAAGCTCCAATACTTTCGGGCACCTGGTACGAAGAGCCAACTCATTGGAAATGACCCTGATGCTGGGAAAGATTGAGAGCAGGAGAAGAGGGGGGCTGCAGAGGATGAGAGGGTTAGACAGCATCACTGATTCAATGGACAGGAGTTTGAGCCAACTGTGGGAGATAGTGAAGGACAGACGAGCCTAGCGTGCTGCAGTCCATGAGGTCACAGAGTCAGATGTGACTTAGCAACTTAACAGTGAGAACTGCATTGCCAAATTCGAGATGTTCAATGTTAAATATTTTAATTCAGGTCCACACAAGTACTTCTACCTATGAGCCTTAGAGTTCTTCTGGTTTATCTGATATTTGTGCTTAGTCACTCAGTCGTGTCTGACTCTTTGCGACCCCATGGACTGTAGCCCACCAGGTTCCTCTGTCCATGGAATTCTCCGGACAAGAATACTGAAGTGGGTTGCCATGCCCTCCTCCAGGGGATCTTTCCAACCCAGGGATTGAACCCAGGTCTCCTGCATTGCAGGCAGATTCTTTATCATCTCAGCCACCAGAGAAGCCATCTGATATTTAATCCTATAAATCTGTTCAAATGACTTTGAATAAAATACATATTAATCCCACCTACGTTTGCACACCTCCAGAAAACTTACTTCAAGCAACTGTAACTCATCATCATTGTTCATCATCTACCTTTCTATAAGAGTAATTTAAATTATAAATACAGAATACTTATGGAGCTAACGGCTCAGTGGTAAAGAATCCGCCTGCCAATGCAGGAGACTTAGGGGTTCAATCTCTGGGTCAGGAAGATTCTCTGGAGAAGGAAAGGGGAACCCATTCCAGTGTCCTTGCCTGGGAAAGTCTATGGACAGAGGAACCTGGCAGAGTCCAGTCAATGGGGTTGCCGAAGAGTCAGATATGACTTAGCAACTAAACAACAAAATAACAACATAACATTATAAACTTTTGACAACATAAACTTATGTCATAAGTTTCTATCCTATCTCCATAAGATAGAAATGTTGAGAAAAATATCTTACTTTAAAAAAATGGCACATATTTAGCATAATTTACTCAACAATTATTTATTGAGCTACTTAGTGCCTGCTTGCAAAGTGCAAGGTCCTGAGGATACTATAATGAATATGATCATTTCCAATTTTTTAAGGTGCTCAGAATGTTGTAGTAGAAAGAAGAGGACAAAAGAACAGGATTCAGCATAATGTGTGCCAGAATGAACAGCAACGTAGGATATGCTGTGACAGATCAGAGAAGACAGAAACCACCCATGCCCAAAGGCTCCACAGAAGGGATATTTATGATAACTTCTCAGGTCAGCCAAAAGAAAGTATTTAGGTATTTCTCCTTTAATTGGGAACTTCTAAAAACACAGCTATTTAAAAATGGTTTTTAAAGATACTCATTGAATCACAGTGTCACAAAACAATTTCTATATTTCAAAGGACTTTGTGTCATATAAATTTCAGGCGTACAATAGGTAGGAGAAAAAAGATTAAATGGTTCTTCCCATCTCCAAACAGAACTCCAAATTTATCATTTATAAGTAGGCAAAGCAGATTTTAATCTAATATCTTGTGGTCAAAATATTTACAATAAATGTGACTGGAAAACCATACAATATAATATTAGAACTGGAAAAAACTGAGTCTTTGACACCTTTAAAATTATAATTAGAGCAACAGTGTATAGATACATGCAGGCAAAAAACCAGAGTGTCTCTTTGCTAAACAAATCCAACACACGTAAAAAGACAAATGCCCAGGAAAGAACTTCTTGAATCATCAGTCTTAAAACTCCATCAGATCAACATGACAAACAACAAGACTTTATTTAAATTAAAGAAAGAAAGAAAAAAAAAGACTCCATTGCCAAAATGGGAAAGCCAGATTCACCTATCTGAATCCAACAATTAATAAGCCCAGAGATGTCTCCAGAAAATGACATACAACAGAGTAAGTCTGACTTATTTCTTGTTAGTACACTATCAGTTTTTAAAAAATTTGAGTCATAGAAAATCTGTACATACAACGTCCAATTTATAAATCAATGATACAGTAAGTCTGTAGCTACCACAACTGTTTCCCTTTTGGCTTACCTAACAAATATGCTAAATAAAGAAGTAATTTTTATTTATTTCTTAATTAGGTAAATCAAAGCAAAGTTATCTAAGAAAAACACTTAGCTTTCAGCTCAAGTTGGAAGGTAAAGTTGATACCAAATAACTACCTGAAATGATTAGGAAAATCCTGGGATTATCACAGGATAGTGTTTCTAAAAAACTGAAATCAACAGTAAACTACTGATTGATAAAAAGTCAACCTATTGGTTGATAAAAATTCAGGATACAATTCAAGTTTTAAAATAGGAATGGTCAAATTCACATTTCAGGTGGAGAAACAGATGAAAAAAAAAAAGTAAATGGTTAGAACTTGCCCAAGGTCAGAGAGTAATTAACAAACTAGAAGCACACTCAGATTCTTATCTCCAAGGAGACTTGTTTTCTTCTGGACAGTAATGATGTGTATATGGTTCCCTTCATATAATTTGGAAAAAGAAGTCAGATCATTTCATTTCTGAGTTAAATAGATGTTGCCCTTTTAAGAACCAAATTCTGTTCTATCTTCTTACAACTATAAAATTCCTTCCAACATAATACACAAAAGAGCATTTAGATTTAAAAAATTTGAAAACAGTCATTTAGGTTTAATTAAACTTGTTAAGAAGTTAGCATTAATTTCCTCTTATTCATTCAGAATGCAAGAAAAATGTATTCTATTCCTGTTTGCTTTTAAAGAAAGCTACCAGTCAATATGAGCCCTTATCAAAACATTCTGGTAAACATTTTTTAAAAGCATTATCTACAATCAAATACAAATTTCCCAGACTTCTTCAGAGTCTGAAGAAAAGAAGTGGGGTTTTTAAAAGAAATGCTTTCGGACTGCAAAGATCTAATGATAAATCAGGCATTCCCTTCAACAGATCAAGATGCATTAAATGAAAAAATGCTGATAATGAAGACTGGCTACTTTACCCACTTCAGATAATTTTTATAACAGTTAAATGCAGCAAAATAACAAGACACTGTGAAATGCTCTTCAGATCTTCACAATTCATGTGTTAAGTGAAATAATGGCATACATAGTGGCATATATTCTTTATCTTTTTATTTCAAGTTTACTAAGTAAGTAAAACTGTTAATCTAGGTTTAGCCAATACATTCTACTCTGATGGCAAATCTATGTACTTCTGATGAAATGTCTAAGCTCTTAACCTAAGTTATAACATCTTAATTTTGCTTTAAGAATCAAGTGCTTTATTTATGAAGGTGTGCAGTCAGGTCTCTTCAGCTCCTGATCTTACCTGCTGAATCTTCCAAATCAATCAGTTTGGGCATTAAGCTTTCAGGGAGTTTTTCCGGTAAGTCATAGCCATTCTTCCTAGCAACTACCAGGTGAAAAGCAGCACAAAACTCATCCAGTGTCAAGGCTCCATCTTTATCAAAGTCTGAGAGTTCCCTAGAATAAAAACCTATTATTAATATAATCATATTCTGCTTTGGCTCCTTTTAGGTTTCAAAAAGAAGCAAGAGAAATTCTTTCCCATAAAATAGCAATTAACAATTTAAAAAATTCCACAGATGGAAGGACATGTAATAAAACAAGTATGTGCATGCGAAGTTGCTTCAGTCATGTCCGAATCTGTGACCCCATGGACTGTAGAGCCCGCCAGGCTCCTCTACCCATGGGATTCTCCAGGCACTAATATTGGAGTGTGTTGCCATGCCCTTCTCCAAGGGATCGTCCCAACCCAGTGACTGAACCGGGGTCTCATGTCTCCTGCACTGGCAGGTGGGTTCTGTACCACTAGCGCCACCTGGGAAGCCCAAAACAAATATAGCAAACTGTTAATTGTAGGCAGTGGGCATATGGGTGTTCAAGGCACAATTCTTTACACTTTTCAGTATATTTTAAATTCTCATAATAAAATGCTGAAAAAATAGTCTCAATAAATAAAGTCACCAAAAGATGACCTTTAATCCACATGCATTTCTAGTAAAAGAATTTAGTTAAACCCTGGCTTAATAAGTCACTGAAATTTTTAAAAACTGTTTTCATTGTTATCAAATTTATACATGCATATATGCATTTTAAAACAGCCAACAGAATTATAAGTCTTGATACAAAGAAACAGCAGCCCCACCCTGGTGTCCATTTCCTGGTTGCAGGAGCAATCATTTTTTAATTTATTACCTTAAATTACATAAATGTTAACAGCATGTATATATTGCCAGTTCTTGATTTTTCAGTTTTAGGCATTATCTACCTACTTCTGGAGAAGGCACTGGCAACCCACTCCAGTACTCTTGCCTGGAAAATACCATAGATGGAGGAGCCTGGTAGGCTGCAGTCCATGGGTCTCGAAGAGTTGGACACGACTGAGTGACTTCCCTTTCCCTTTTTACTTTCATGCATTGGAGAAGGAAATGGCAACCCACTCCAGTGTTCTTGCCTGGAGAATCCCAGGGACGGCAGAGCCTGGTGGCTGCAGTCTACCAGTTCACACAGAGTTGGACACGACTGAAGTGACTTAGCAGCAGCAGCAGCTACCTACTTTCTACCATAGTATTCTATGCTTCAAAAGAGGCTACTAACAAAATAATTTAGAATATAAATAAATATATTGATATTGAGTAGAAATAACATGTATTTATCTGATAATTGCTTTTAAAAAGTAATTTGTGATTGCAATTTGTATTCTAATGGCTAATTTCAACTACACACCAGCTATCCTGAGTCTCAGTCTAAATTTAAATAGGAGCGAAGCATGTTCTTGATATCATGCCTTGGTATGGGACTTACAAACCCTGTTAAAAACCAAATGGGATAAACATAACCATGTATGAGCAAACCAGCTTTTATGCCACACACTACTCTTTCAAGAAGAAACAGCTGACACAGCTTAAAAAGTTTTAGCGCACTTTAAAGAACTACTGCAGAGTAATCACTTAGTTCCTTCCTAAAGAGTGAGAGAGAAGCTGGATACTATAAGGCAATATTGAGTTCCTTGAGAACATTCTTGGAAAGGTTACTCTAATAGTTTAAGTTCAAAAATACACCTGCTGTAAACTCGTTTGAAACAACCCACATTACCCAACTAATGATATACCACACTTACCAAATATGAGAAAGTTCAAGAATAGGAAGTTTTGATTTTGTAAAAAACTCTTTAGCTGCAGATCCTGAAATATTAAAACAGTGTTGTTTAGTGTTATTCTGAACTTATAGCTCCAAGAATAAAATGTGAGGTAAGAGTCTTAAAGACTTCTGTCACTGAGAAAAAGGTAACCTTAACATGTGTACATCTCATATTTTTGGTTTTCAGTGACTAAACTTTTTAGACAATGTGAGAATTAATTTATCCTTTATCATCGCTGACCAATAAAACCATGTCTTTGAGATTATGAAACTGAGACCGTCCTATCCCATTTAGAAGAACTTCTGTTTTTAACAACTCACCTGGAATAAATCCGTTTAGATCAGGCTGAATGGTTTTAAATTGATTTACATAATACTGTCTTTGTTCATCTGTTATTTTCCAAGGATCGTCATAACTACTGGATTGCCTACGAATTTCATTGGCAGTTGTAGCTGAGGCTACAGTTCGTACTGTTGTCTGGTCCTGTAATGAAACATTTTTTCCTCAGTACAGTATCTATCTATATGACTATATGGACCAAGATCATTAAGTTACTTCTCTTTGAAAGTAAAACTTACTTTTTGTGAATGTTTAAAAATAAGTCTTAACAAACTCATCAGCAAACCACATATTTGTTATATTGAACATTTTTGCACAAAGATTACATAAATGTGTAGAATGATAGCAATATGTAAGCAACAGAAAGCTATGTAAAAGGTGCTAAGAAAGCCAAGCAAATCCATTCCTAGATGCAGAAACCTTTCAAAACTTCACTATGGAATTAGCAAGAAAATCAGCCAAAACTTTCAATAAAACATTCCAATGAAAACAGACTTAAAGAAAAGGCACAAAGTTCTTTTTTTTTAATAAAAGAGTGAACTTGCATTTATAAAATGTGTAACAGCAAAATATAAAAACAATGACAGCAGCAATACTCTTAATGAAGCAAATAAAAATGCAATACCAATAAAATGTCACACCTGGACAGAAGCAGGATGCATGGTTAAAAGAGTACTGGTTGGTGGAGTATCTGCAAAACTGACCCAGTTTTCTTGAGGTGGAGGTGGAGAATGTCCTGACCACACTGTATCACCAGCAGAAGAACCTAAAAACAGAATGGGTAAACATGCTGACTCACTTTTGGAAGAAAAAATAAAGTTACCAGGTTTTTAATGATAACAAATCACCACACACATGAACAAGTTTTCTTTTAAAAAGCTAACTCTGTGGAAATATTAACAATTTCCAAAATGGAATCTTATCGGCCAATTTAAAATTATACCTCATTTGGCATAATGTGAAAGCAAAGTCGCTTGACTCTTTGCAATCCTGTGGACTATAGCCCACCAGGCTCCTCCGTCCATGGCATTCTCCAGGCAAGAGTACTGGAGTGGGTTGCCATTTTCTTCTCCAGGGGATCTTCCCAACCCAGGGATCGAACCCAGGTCTCCCGCATTACAGGCAGATGCTTTAACCTCTGAGCCACCAGTGAAGCCCAATTTGGCATAATAACCAGTTTACTGCTATAATAAGCAATACAGCAGCAGAATCATTTTTATAACAAAGTATACTTTCCTTCACTAATATAATATATACACCTGGGAATATATCTCCGATATATCTCTTATACATTTTACCCTTCAGATAGAATCTGATACCTATAAACTTTTGTCTAAGCATCATAGATATAAGTAAATGCAATTACACTCAATTTACTTAGAAACTTTCACAGTTGTCTTTTGCTTCTGTTTAAGGCACTTAATGAGTTTGAGAAAACTCCAGGAGTTGGTGGTGGACAGGGAGGCCTGGCGTGCTACAGTCCATGGGGTTGCAAAGAATCAGACACAACTGAGCGACTGAACAAACTGAACTTATAAATTAAAAGCTGATTTAGGGGCAACTCTTAAAGGAACATTATCACGTTTCCTTCAATTTACAACCCTTAGTAAACATTACTTTAAAAAAATTTCCAAACACCTGATTGTGCTTCACCAAAGGGAGACCAGAATGGTCCAGGCCCTGCAAGAGCCCTCTCACTGTTTCCTCCGCTGGGATGACGGTTGTGCTTCCTCCATGTGTGTGGAGAAGTTGGTGGAGACTGCTGCGGCGAAACTACTGGGGACACAGGTTCCTAGAAAGAACATCATTACTTGAAAATTTAAATTTTAAGGTAACATTTTTATTACTTAGGCAGTCAGTAAATGTTTTAGTGTAAACATTCCCACAGTACATCAATTGACAGCACGTACGTGAACAGGATTACCTGCTGATCTACAGATGCACGAGGCTGGACAGTATCATGGCTTGTGGACCCTTTTTTCACTTGTCCCCTGCCAGGTGGTGGGGGGATTACACCAGAGTAAGACCCCTGATTTTCAGAATCTGAAGAATATGAGGTTGTATGACGAGATTCCTGTTCATTCTTTGAAGCAACGAATCTTGGCAGAGGAAGGTCCTTTACTGTTAACCACAAAAATAATCATTATTTCAAAATAAAACAGGGTATATACATTAAAAACTGAAATAAGAGATGAATTTGCTATTAGAAAGAATTTTTGCAAAAACTAAGAAACAACAGACACAAAATGTTTATCGCCACAAAATTCAGATCATCTCCCTTAGATTGTTTAGGGAAACTCTAATCTAGAAGGCAGTAGTACCAGCAAACTGTCACTCTAAGGGGTTAAGCTGTACGAAATGTTCAATGCATATCAGGCCTTTGTACTTTATATTTCTCTCGTAACCATATAAACCTTACAAAATCTCCATTTTACAGATAAAGAAACTGAGACTCTAAGATGCCAAGGTCACTGACAGTAACTGACAGTTAGGATCTGCACCCGGGTCAGTCTGACCCTGAAGCCTAGACTGTTTCTACTCACACTGGTTCCCTAAAGGAAGATGTTAGAGCTCTAAACAAAACAAGAATATGTCACTAAGTTTGAAACTAGATCAATCTGGACATTTTCATTGCAGAAATTCATGAAAACATCTTACTGTCCACCTACCAAGGACACAGTACAAGGCGTTAGTTATACCTCCCACTTTAGTCCAGCTTACAACACGCCTACATGCAAATATTCTACATTCACTTTTAAATAGAGAAAAGGATAAAAGACAGAATGTCTCCGCACATTTTTAGACTAGAATAATACAGCAGCAGCAGCATCTTTAGAAGAAAGTGTACTTCCCTGGACCATGATTACCTGCATTTCTCTTTAGAATCTCCACATCAGGGAGGGAAAACAGTAATGTTTATGCAGCATTTATGTAAAGGAAATAAAAATTACCAACTCTAGAACAATGAAACTAGAGCTCCACATTGAAAAGTTCTGGATAACTATTAAACAGAGGTGGTACTTAAAACTATTTTATAAAAATTTTAACATTAGAGAAAACCTCAAGTTTTCTCTTCCCACCCCATTCCCTATGAAAAACCAAAGAACTCTGCATTTAAGAATGAAGAAGAAATTCTTAAGGATTTGATTCTTAAGAAATTAAGAATTTTCAACTACTTAGGCATCAATGAGCCTTCAGATAATAGAAAACCAAATTACCCTAGGTGACACCTGTAGGGTGGGCAGATGTTTGTATCTGGGTTTCAGTCTGCCAATATTTTAATACTGTCTCTACCAATCAAAATTTTGGTTAACTAATACTTTCTAAATTTCAAATGGAACTTTCATAGCTTTTCCAAACAAGAAAACACTAAGTATAATGTTATTTTATACTTAGTAGAAAAGAATATAAGGAAGGCATATATGAAGATAGTCACTACAATTCATCAGCTACCTTGATAGAATTATTCATCTAAATTCTAAGCAATTTTTAGTAAATTAAAGTTGCCATTTCAAGTGTTTCTATTACCACAAAATATGTACGAAGTATATAAATGCCATAAAAGAGTTAAGGTAAATATATTTTTCTAATATTAACAAATGAAAAAATAAATCAAGAATAAAGTCACAATACTTTAACTCAAGGTCACAAATGCCACTGAAACATCAAAAAGACTCCACAGTTCTAATGACTTTATTTCACTTTTGATTAGAAGTTCATTTTCATTTCAGTTACTAATATATTCTATAGTTACCTGTATTTATACTTTCCACTCTTAAAGGGAAGCCAGACTGGGCAACAGCTACAAGTTTCAAAGCAATATAGAACTGACTTCTTCCAAAATAACCAAGTCTTGTTGCACCACAAAGCTCCATAATCTATAAAAGAAAACAATGTTAATATCAAGAATTATGACAATAATTCTCCACATAAGCAGCTATCCAACCTTTGTTTGTAACTTTTCCAAAATACATGGCTGACATATGGCATATTACTCTCAACTGACAACCAATTCTTCAAGTTTCAGTTTTAAATGTTCGAAAATAAAAAGGCATCGACCTTACAATAGGTTATCATTCTCCTACTTAGTAAAATCCATGTGACAAACAATTATATTTTATTAGAACAACTTTTTTCTTAAGAATCATATCTTTTAGAAACCAATGTAGCATCTGTTCTTCATAAACACTGTGCATACAATAGGGCCAAAAGTTTCTGCAACTAATAGATTATTACTCAGCCATTTAAGGTAAATCATAAAATGACATACTAAGTGGGAAAGGGCATGATCCATAATTTTGACCACATAAAATATAAAGATTCTACCAGCAAGTTTGCTAGGTGAGATTGTGAGTATGGGTTATTTCTCTTTACTTTCCAGATTATATTTAATGTGGTTATATTACTTTTCTTTAAAACAATTTGTTTGCCTTCCTTTTAAAAAAAGCATGACGCCTTTTAAGGATTGTTCTAGTCATTCAACAAATATTTCTTGACTGGCTACTACAAGTATCAAACTGTGCTCAGCCACTCAGTCGTGTTGGACTCTTTGGACTGTAGCCCACCAGGCTCCTCTATCCATGGGATTTTTCAGGCAAGAATACTGAGTGGGATGCCATTTCCTTCTCCAGGGGAATCTTCCCGACCCAGGAATCAAACCTATGTTTCCTGCACTGGAAGGCAGAGGCTTTACTGCTGAGCCATTGGGGAAAAGAGAATTTTAGGTTACAAAATTAAATTATAATCCAAAAAGGTGTATTAATATCTACTATACAGACATCACAAAGAAACCTTAAAACAAGCACTAAGTAACTTTGTCTCAGCTTCTCAAAAATCCAAATTCTTGTACAAAGAGAGCATATTTAGTCTATTTTCTTTTTCTCAACACATTCAAAAGAAGATTAAGGTACCTGAGATGTTGTGGTACTAAGTCAGAAGTAAAGTATTCAGTAGAATTGCAAAAAGTTACCTATTGATGGCTCAGCAATATATCCCAATAACAATAACCATTTGTTTACTTGCACAAGGAAAGAAGACAGTCATTTTTGCTATGAATGATCATCATGGGAGGAAGTTCCTGTTTCTGCCACTAAGGGGCATCACTTCTGAGTAAATTTAAAAGGGCCAGGAGGATAAAGAGGCAGGTTTACATTAAGAGAACTATGGGGAAAAGGAGGATGAGAGTAAAGAATGGAAGAGCACACAGCGGTGCAGGGTGTGAAGGCGCTGTGTTATGTTACTGTGCCCACTTGGAACCCCCTCAGGGATCATGACACATCTCAGATGCGTTTACTTATAACCCAAAGCATCTAAAATACACCAGGTAAGAGCAAGATAAAGGGAAGACCTCAAAGATCACACGTAGTTTGTTTATCCCTATCACATCTGTTTCAGGCGCCTGTGGGATTTTCAGGGGGAGATACCCCGGGAATAGAACAAAGAGGTAGAGTGCAGAAGGGAGCACATTGAGGAGATTTGCTCCGCACCTAGGAAGCAGACAGGGGTCATGACTGAAGTGGGGGACCAGGAAATGAGACTGCCAGCAAGCCCAGAGTGACAAAAGGAAACCTAACAGGCAGGTATAAAAAGGAGCTTATGAAAGAGAAAGTGGGAAAAAATACCAGCAGAAAGTGGGAAGCAAAGATGGGACAAAGCTTCGGAAGGTGTGAGCAAGCTTTAAAGGAAACAAACATTGCACATACAGATTTACATATAAGGTGTTATAAGAAGCAACCTAAACTCACAAGAACAGACAAAATTAATTATGGAATAGCCATGTGAGAAAAATATGTAGCCTTTAAAGTTCACTTATAGGATTAATGTTATGAAAGCAAAAAGCAGAACACAAAACAGTATATACATAAGCATAACCCAATTCTATCATAATATATGCATAAAAATGATAGTGAATATGCCAGAAGTTATTTCTGGGTGCTGAGATTAAGGGATATTTCTAATTTATTTACATGAGGCTATATTTATTCCAAAAATATATAATATTATTTAATCAGAAAATTGATAAATAATTTCTAAAAAGAAGCAGCAGAGCCCCCAAAAGGAGGGGAAATATACTCTATGTTTTGCAATTATGTTTTGTTACTTGAGCAGTTATAGGGATGAGGTAGGATAAAATCCAGTTTGCAATGAATTAAGGAGGAATTTAAGTAGAAAGACAAGTACAAAACAGGTTAAGATATTTGGCTTTAAAGAAAGTAAGTTCAGAAGGGTACTTTTGCTTCTCTTAAGTCTCAGAGCTAGCTACTTCAGTAGAAGAGGCACTAGAAAGCAGGTCTTTTGATTCCAAACCTAAAGTTCTTCCCAGGATATAAGGGTGGAAGTGGGGAGTGGGATGGGGTAGAAGAGTAAGGAGAAATACTATCCTTCTACTGTAGCAGACATAACAAAATTTTAAAAGTCTGTATGCCAAGCTGCCGCCTCAGGGAAGATGTTTTGAAAGAGTAGATAAAAAGAATCAGAGGCAATAAACGCAATTACTCCTCTACAGGTCCTCCCAGCTGCATCCCTTCCGAGACTCATTCTGTGGCCCAAGTCAGATATGTGTGTCACTGTGTGAACACTGGAGAGGAGGAAACAAGTTCTGACATACAAATTTACAAAAATAAAACCTGACAAAATAGTCAAAAGAAGTCTTTCAAGATTAAATTACCAAACCCCCCCCCCCCAAAAAAAAGATTAAATTACCAAGAAGTCTAAATTACTATCACAATCTGTGAATTAGACAAAATCTGTCTCTAAAGAAATATTTGGAATAAATTCCTAGAAGGAGACCTGCTGGACCGAACTATCAGTATATTTTAAAATGTATTACCTATCGCCAATTGCCTTTCCAAAAGGTTACTGAAACTTGTTCTCTCACTGTCAGTATGAGAATGTTTCTCATCTTTTGTCATTTCATCTTCTTCTACAGCAACTTGAAAAGCTACTCACATACTCAGGTGTATTTATTTTTGACCCACTGTGTTACACAGTTCTACATAACTATTCCTGGATCTGTAACATTCTTTTTTTGTCATCTCCATTTTATTTTTAAAAAACAATTTTAAATTGGGATATAGCTGCTTAACCTTCTTTTAAAGTTACTTCAGCTTTATAATATTTAAATACATGGAGTAAGGTTGGTCCAGCCTTCGCTTTTCGTTCTTGTTTAGAATTTCCTTTGCTATTCTCATGTTATTTAATCTTTCACATAATCTTTAAAATCACTTTTCAAAATAAATTGAGATTTTTAACTGAGACAGCAATTTTCACATACAGTCTGGTTTCTAACTTTAACAAGACCACTTCACTGTTTTATCATTAAGGGCAATGTTGGCTAACGCTGGGCAACACCTTTGTTAAGAAACTATTTAGCTAGTTCTACTATTCTAATAGTTTTGTTTGGGGCTTTATATTTTAAAAAACCACAGAGAGATGCTAGTTTTATTCTGTGCATTTTGGGGCAGAAAATGAAAAGATGGTTAATTTTTTTCTCTTTGGCATTAATATTAATAGTCCTATTAATAGAGTTCCTAACATCAAACCACCCTTTGATCCCTAAAATGAATTCCATTTAGTCATGATGCATTACATTTTCAAATAATATTTATATAAAATTTTAATCACAATCTTAAAATGACTAAGTGTTAAAAAAATATTATATCTGAAAGATATGGAATTGATATTAGTTGGCTTTGTAACCACAACTAGCAAGCTTTACTTTTTTCCTGCTCTAAAATACTTTAAATAGATTAGGAATTACATAATCCTTAAAGATTTAGAAGACAATTTATAATACTATTCAAAGATCTTTTTGTATCAGCATATATAGTTCTCTCTTTTTTTTTTACACAGCATTCCATTGCATGGATATTCCTTTTGCAAATTAACCAGCTCCTTACTGAAGAACGTTTACATTTTTCCAGCTTTATACAAATAATGCCATTAACACTCATGTGCATATATCTATCTTTGTACACTTGTACAGCTGTAGAACAAATCTGCAGAAATAGAATATGGTTTAAAATGTAACACAGTCAAGTACTGTAACTCTGAATAACTGTAACATCCTACTGAAGGGCACGGAATCCTGGCTGCCTGGTTTTTCTTTTTCCTAGGAAAAGATAAAGTAGATTGTAGTTTGCTTTAATACCTACAGAGATTACTGTTGTTAGGCAATCATTCTATATCATTCATACAGTATTTGAGGAAGTTATATAATCTTAATGTGCCTCAGTTTCCTCATATGTAAACTGGGGAAAAGAATATACTGTCTCATATAGCACTTACAACAAGGTCTGGTCCACGAATATCATTATTATCACTTTTTACTCACTATCCTAATCATAATGTACTTAATTTAGTCAGGGATGTCAAAGACTACATCATTCTTGAAAACCACAGTTTCCTGAGAGGTGAGAGCTAATGCCTATAAGCACCAAATTCGGTTTTATTATGATTTTTGAAGAATAATCTTTAAATTCTAACATATAGGGTGCCCTCATGCCTTCAGAAGTATTTTGAACTTGTGGCTTAAGACAACACAACAAACACAGGAATTTATCTCTTTTCTCTTTCAGGTATCTTTTTAAAATGATAGTAAGGGAATTCATAAAAATAAACAAGTGGAAAAGGGGAACAAAGAACTTTAAGTAAAAGTTAGCAATTAGAAAGCAGATGGGGCTTCCTTGGTGGCTCAGCGGTAAAGAATCCGCCTGCAGTGCAGGAGACACAAGTTCCACCTCTGGTCCTGGAAGATCCCACAAGCCACAGAGCAACTTCAGCCCACGTGCCACGACCATTGACCCTGTGCTCTAGAGCCCGGGAAATGCAGCTACTGAGCTCATGTGCTGCAGCTTCTGAAACCCACACACTCTAGACCCCGACTCTACAACGTGAGAAGCCACTGCCGGTCTATGGCCATACCACCCTGAACGCGCCCGATCTCGTCTGATCTCGGAAGCTAAGCAGGGTCGGGCCTGGTTAGTACTTGGATGGGAGAAGCCACTGCCCTGAGAAGCCCACATACCAGAGTAGCCTCTGCTAGCCACAACTAGAGAAAAGCCCATGCAGCAATGAAGACCTAGCACAGCCAACAATGAATAAATAAATTTAGGAAAAGCAGGTGCCATACTTAATGAAGCAGGATAGAAGAAGTCAGTGCCAAGAAAATCCATGGAGAAGAATCATTGTGGCCTGCAAAATGCAGGGACTCATCCAGAAATGCTAGGTATGACTGAGAGTGAGACTGGGGTAGAGATGAAGTTCCCTATCCCTACAGTTGCTCACAGAATATTAGCAACTAGACTTTACCCTTCAAGTAAAAACAAAGAAACAAAAAACTAACAAAAGCGTAAGTCAAGGAAGTATTAGGACTGCTGACATAGACAGGAGTTGTTGCCCTAGAGAAAAGCTTCTGTTTTTAGCATTTAGCAATCCAATTAAAAAGAACATCTGCACAATGTATGGCAAAAACAATAATAATAAAAAAAATTAAAAAAAAAAAAGAACATCTGACCCTAAAGAACATCTCCTCCTAAAGTGAGGTAGCCTTCTGAGGTGTTATGCCTCATTATACAGTGCTCAGTTATCTACTACCTCTAAGATCAACAACCAACTGAAGAAAGCCTACAAAACGGAAGAGAACTGCCCAAGTTACAAATGGGAGAAAAAAAAGTCTAAAAGACATAATTCAAGGAAGAAAGATCACTTAAAAATATTCTAGAGTGTATCTTCTGAGAGATTTAAGATAATACTGCCTCACCCACAAAACAAGAACAGGATAGCAATGATACTATGAAAAAGGAAAAATCAGAATAAGAGGTATGGAGATACAGCCAGTCCTTTGGTATCTACAGGGGAGTGGTTCTAGGACCTGCCAGGGATACCAAAATGCAAGGATGTTTCAAGTCCTATAGCTAGCCCTCTGCATCCCTGATGATGCAGAACCCACAGGCACCAAGAGCCAACTGTATACTTGTTGGGAAAAAATCTGTACATTACTAGACTTGCACAGTTCAAACCCATGTTGTTCAACGGTCAACTGTATGCAAAGTTCAATAAAAACATGAGAATAAAAAAATTTTTTTTCTCCAGAAGCAGGAAAAGGAAAGGTGAATTAGAAAATAAGAGAGAAAAGAAACAAAGAAGATTAATCTAGATGGGCCAAATTTTTATTAAAATGATATCTACAAACAATGCAGAGGAAGAAGAAGAGTGATAATGAAAGACCAAGAGATTTACCCCAAAGTTAAAGGACAGAGGTTTTCGGACTGCAAGAGTCTACTGAGTGCTCAACATAATGAGTTCAAGAATTCCTATACATGTGATTACTGTGTAACTTCAGAACAGCAAAGATAAAACAAAGATCATAAGAGCAGCCAGAACAGGCATAGGACAGGGAGATAAGGAAGACTGCTTCAGAAAAAAATATTAATTGGACTAGCATCAGACTTCTCATTGGTAACACTGAAAACCAGAAAGCAACAGAGCAACATTCTCTAAGTTCTAAGAAAAAGTATTTTCAACCTAGAATTCTGTATCCAGTATCAAGATGATAAAAACAGATACTTTCATAGATGAAGGAATTTTAATAAGTTTATCTCCTACGAACTCTTTCTTGGGAAAATGATGTTATTTAGCAAAATCTGGAGACAGGGCATACAGAAAAAAAGTAGATACACACCAAGAAAATAGAGAAATAATGTTGCAACAGAGAACGGCTATGCAACTGGCCTAAGCAGTAACCAGTTCAGACAGAGTAAATTGACACAATGCTCTAGGAGGAACATTTCAGAAAAAATAAAGGAATGGATATGAAAGCAACAGCGCAAGAAAAAAAAAGAAAGGCAGTTGTGAAAGTAAAAGAATGTAATCACAGTACAAAGTCTGGAACTGAAGTAAAAATATTTATATCAAATTGTAAAGACCTTTTTACACTGAATTTTTATATTCTAAAGTCAATCTGAAGTCAAAACATTAAATAATTAAGAATTACAGTTCTGGAACAAGGTGCCAACATTCTCAATATTAAGTTCGTAAAAGTAGAGCTAAGAAGTTGAGAGAGGGAAGGGTAAGAGAAGGCAAAGGGAAACAACATCAGCTTCTGGTTTCTGGTCTACCTGTACAAACCAAAAAAGCCATGAACTCTTTTTGGATATGTAGGAGAACAGAGATCATACAGAAAACTGCTGCCACCCAAACTAGAGACTAAGAGGGAGCAAATACAGAGAACCACAACTTAGTAGCAGAGAAACCCATCAACATCAACTTCTGTAAAACCAGTGCCAAGGAAGGGAAGACTGAACTGTCACTGATGAACTGCTGTAGGTTCAGTGTGCACAAGTCTGAGAGAGAAAACTACAGGGGGACCTAGTCATACAGGGGCTTTACCTCCAAGAGAAACCTCTACCAGGTTCTCAGAGTGAATATGGGAGAAAAACCTAGTGCTTCTAGGAGGGGAGGGGAAAAGGAACCATCTTGAAATCCACCAAAGCATTCTGCTCTTAACAAGGCCTGTCCTCAGGAGAAACTATTTAACCAGAGCCCAACCTGCCTGGTATTTCTCAGAGTCTAACTGACCTGGGAGAAGGGAAATGTCATTCTACCCATCCTGTCCCACCTAAGAAGGGTAGAGGGAATGGGGTGGGGCTGAGAAGCAATTATGAAGTTCACAGGTTCACTGGAAGACTGAGACAGAATCATAAGATTACAGAATGCTTTGCTTCCTCCCACACCTGACCACCACATTACTAAAGAAGTATTTATGGTAGTCCATTAACCCAACACTTCATGTCATACTATCCAGAAAAAAATTCCAAGAAATACTAAAAGGCAAAAAAAAAAAAAAATCACACTTTGAAGGAACAAAGCAAGCATTAGAATCAGACTCAGATACAGCAGAGTTGTTGGAATTATCAGGCCAGGAACTTAAAACTATGATTACTATGTGAAGAGTTCTAATGGATAAAGTAGACACCACGCAAGAACAGATAGGCGATATAAGCAGAGAGATGGAAATCCTAAGGGGGAAAAAAGCTGGATATCTAAAACACTATGGAAGAAATGAAGATTGTCTCTGATGGGATTATTAGCAGAGTGGACATGGCTGAGGAAATAATCATCGATTTGAGCTTAATGATATCTCAACAGGACCTCTAAAACTGAAAAGCAAACAGGAGAAAAAAGAACATTTGAAAACTATGGGACAACAAAAGATATGACATATGTGTAATAAGGAAAATAAAGAGAAATAAAACAGAAGAAATATTTGAAACAATAATGACTAAAAGTTTCCCCCAAATTAATGCCAGAACTGGAACCGCTGAACCAGGAAGCTAAGAGAACAGAAGGCAGGATATATGCCAAAAAAAAGTACACCTAGACTCTCTACAAAAATTAACTCAAATTGGATCACAGGTCTAAATGTAAAGCACAAAATTATAACACTCATAGAAGATAACATATGTATGTATTCAGGCCCCTTATGAAAAGCAGAGTTTTTTTCTTTCACCTAATAGGATAACATTATTACAGTTTTTGCTTTGTTCTGTTCTTTTTAATGATTTGTGACTCTTGCCTTTTTGCCAAGCTATCGTTTCTACTCTATCAGTAGTCTTTCTAGTTGCTGCCTTTCTACTTCGTATGCCATGGTTTAGAAATGGAACCAACCTTTTTATACTGTAGAAAACAAGAATAAACAGTTCTTTAATAGTAACTCGAGGAGCTCTCCAATGAGCAAAGAGGACACAAACATCATTTTTTACTTCCGATATACAAAGTATGGAGGTGGTAATGGGGCTAACATTATTGAGCACAAACAATGCTAAGCACAGTGCTAAATACTCAAGGTGTTCCCATCTAATTCTGAAAATAATGGAGTAGAATTAGTATTATTACCATTTCACAGAAGAAGAAAAAGAATCAGACTGGCTAACTAAGTCCAGCTGACTCAAAAGGGGGCAGGAGCTATAATTCAAAGTCATGCTTTTAATCTTCTACCAAGACTTGCTGTCCCACTGTCCTTTTCCTGGAATAATGTTGGCTACCTCAGAGCAAGTGCCCTCAGTAAGTTCTAAAAGTCCAGAATGCCTAGTACACAGTGACAATGAAAGAGCAGTTTAAATGAATTAGGAAGGCTTTTTAATCCTATGCTCATAACATTGGGTACAAGGAATGCTAACAATAAAGATATATGGAAGTTATTTGAGAATTTCAGCTTGAATACATGAGTTGAATTATAAATAGAAAAATGCAAAAAAATGGAAGGAGAAATATATTGAAACTATACATAATACTGAGAATCAATATATAATCACTGAGAATACTGTCAAAATTCCTCCAAAATGAAATCTTATGAATGTTTAATATAATAAAATACAATAGAAAGAAGATCCTTCCTTTAAAGTCATCATCAAGTTAAAATTAAGAAGGTGATTCTACTGCTTTCATTTTATTAAACATTCTTTAGTTTAAATTGGGCTGGGTCAGTGGACAAGCTGTTTTTGTTGGCTTAAAAGCCCAGACGGTTTGGTCTACCTATACACCCAACACCTGTCACCAAGTCAGTCTAACTTTTATTGTTCCACTAACCTGTTAGACTCGTCTCCACACCTCTCAGTGACTCATTAGCTTTACTGACATGGATATACTTGTAATGGAGACTCAGGTTTACTACAAATTAGTGGAAACAGGGAACAATTATACTGAGTATTATTCTCAGGAAGACTGTTTACTTGCCGTCCCACTTAATACTCAGAACAGTCCTCTAATGTTGGCTGCCATTATCCCCAGTTCACAGGAAAGGCAACTGAGGCAAGTAAGTGTCAGTCAGGATTCAAATCCAGATTAGTCTGAGTCCAAAGGCTTTCCATTTCCAGGTGCCTCTGAGGCATAGTTAAACAGAACCCTTAACAATGGCATGTTTATGGGGCAGTAGTTCAAATGTATTCCAAAGAACACTAGTCAAGTTAAAGGCTCTGCAGCTGAATAAATTGATGTATTACAGTCTCCTCGGAGACTTCACAATGCATTTTTAGCCCATTAGAGGCACTAAAAAAATCCTACAACCTAGGAACAAACTCCTTTTTGGTTTAGTATCTATTAAAATGTTTCTGAACTAGTGGTCCATAATTAGATGCTTTGTATTAACACACTTTGGCAATCAATGCTATAAGACCCCACTCAGAGCAGTGATTTTCAAACTCTCTGATATAGGATCCCTTATACATGCTTTAAAAAGTTACTGAGGACTTGCTCAAAGCTTTTGTTTTTGTGGATTATGTTTATTGATATTTACCATGTTAGAACTTATATTGGAAAATTAAAAATACATATCTATGAATTTATGTAAACACGAGAATAATAAAATTCATACCTATGAATTTACGTAAACACAAGAATAATTTATGTAAACACAAGAATAACAAAGGAATAATAATTGTCCATCAGGTGTAACTTAAAATTTTATGAAAATAGCTTTTTCCCAAAATTAAAAAAAAATGAGTACATTGTTTTATAACTATATACACAAATTTCCTTAATGTCGAGCTTACAACAATATTAACATCTGTTTCTATATTTGATTTACTGCAATATGTTGCTCTGTTGAAAGCAATAGACACTCCCACTTCACAGAGATATGTGTGGGAAAAAAGAGCAATTTACATAGTCTTTTCAGATAAACCTGATATTTTCTGATACTACAGCAAAACTCTACAAATGGTAGCTGCTTAAAGGTTAGCTGCAATACAGAATCCAAAGCCACATTAATAAAGTTTTCTGCATACATTTACATTAAAAATCCACTGGTATATCTGGTCTATTGTATCCCATATTACCCCATATGTAAACTATTGGTTCATTGAGTCATGCAGATCTTCCAAATGTTGACATAGTTTATTTACAAAATATTAAAAAATTACATTTGTTAATATCACCAAATTGTCTCATCAGAAAGGTCATTAAACACTGGGAAGCAGTCAAACACATGGTTGCAGGTAAATTCCAAAATCCTAACTTCTGCAGAAACCTGAATTTTATATCATTAGTAACAAATAGTAATAGCTGTTTTCCCTTAAGTGACAATCATACTTTCTTCATTTCCAAGAAAATCTTTGCCTAATACCCAAGTAAGCTGTTTCTTCAAGAAAAACAATGCTCCATAAACAAAAGAAAAGAAAAAAAAGTCAGGATAGGTCACAACTCAATAAGTACTTCTCAAGACAATCATCACTTTTCAGTATGCAGCAAATGTGGTTTATGCATACTTTCCATTGCATCACATAAGATACTAAAAAGATACATACTAAAGGATGAAGATTTTTTTAAATTAATTTTTCTGCATACAGAACATTTTAAAGTGAAACTGGTTGTTTGCCTGTATGTCAGTAAAGAATACAATACTATTACAGTTGCTAAGTCATGCCCAACTGCAACCCCATGAACTGCAGCATGCCAGGCTTCCCTGTCCTTCACTATCTCCCGGAGTTTGCTCAAACTCATGTCCACTGAGCCAGTGATGACATCCAATCTTCTCATCCTCTGTTGCCCCCTTCTCCTCTTGCCCTCAATCTTTCCCAACATCAGGGTCTTTTCCAATGAGTCAGTTATATCGACAACTTCTTCTGCATTATGAATGAAAACATCAGCACAGCAAAAAAAAAAAAAATGAATGGGGCAGCAGGGAATGAAAACATATATTTTAACCTCACAGACCAGGGCTCTGAAGACCAAACTTTGAGAGATGCTATTAGAGAGCACACTCCCTATATGGTAGTGCTTGCTTTGATGTCAGTGCTATACACTCCCTGCCCTAGAGCAGGCAATGAAAACATGTCTACAGATGCAAGCAAGTATACCATAAATTAGTGAAACTGGCCAAATGCGGGGATGCAGTGAGCGAAGATGAGCAGGTGTGACAGGAACAGCTGCTATTCAGCTCTAGCTAACTGCTGCTACAGAAGAACATCTGTCAAATGATGCAATCTTCAGATTTTTCTAAAGCTGGAAGTCTAGAATATTCCATGATACTGTTCTCACTTTTAAATGCTAACGTGGTTCGGATAATTTTTTTAAAATACGCAGATCAACTAAAACACCTGGACCACCTATCTACACATAATGTATCAGAGAGTATGCTACAGTTAGTACTAGAAGAATGGCATAAAATAAACAGCAAAAACTGCAGTAATGTTCCTTCAGATCCTCTAGCAAGCAAGGTGGAAAAAGGTGAGAAGGAGTTTCATGAAAGATAATTATAAATACAGATGTTATTACATATTATAATCTTACTAATGATCCTTGAGTGTTTTAGCTCTAGAAATACTAGAGTGAGATTCTGAAGCCCCTCCAAATTATTCTCAGGCTATTAATGAATACAATGGCTTAATTCAATATTTCATTATCTAGCAAGAGACTCAAATGACTGAGACAAGTGAAGAGTAACCAAGGGAAATGAATTACCTCATCCTTCCCGGACCCGTGTGTCAGGTCCAGTCCTTACACACACCCACAGTGTACCACACAAGAATTCTAGAACACCCTTCCTCCTTTCCTTCAATAAGTCAAGACTGCTCCCGCTTCAAGCACTCTGCACTTGCTGCACCCTCAGTTTGTCTGCCCCTCAGATCTTTGCTTGGCTACTTCCTGGGTCATTCAGGTCTCAGCTCAAAGTGCAATTTCAGGGTTTACCATGAATACGCTACTGTTCACTTATTTATTGCCAACATCTTCCACACAAGTCAGTCTCCAACAAACAAGGAAGATCTCTTCTATTTCTAGCATTCAGAACAACTCCTGATGCACAGCACCAATATATGTTTTTTGGATGGATACACGAATGAATGAAATATTTTTGAATCAATTTTGCTGCAGTGTCTCTCCACTCCTACACAGACTACAGGATTAAAAATCTTAAAGTACAGCTCCAAATAGTGTATATTATATGTGAAGAACAAACTCATTTAAGTCTAGCTCTTAAGACTCTCTGTAAAGTAGTCCCCAACTGTCTTCCCAGTCTTTGGTCAGCCTAGACTGGGCTCATCTATCTTCATACTTCTGCTTTTCTTTCTCACCAGATCACTCTCTAACCTATGTCTGCCTGTTAAAATTATACCCTTCCTTCACAACCCATAGTAAGAACCTCCTTCCTATAATATTTTCTATCCTTTCTACTCCATAAACAAGAAAACTAGTGCTTTCTTTGTACTAGCATTCCAGCTTCTATTAGACCACTGAATGACTTGAGTTATCTGTGTAATTGGGTTAACACTCCTGACACCTCCTCCCTCCATTAAACTCCTTGAGGGCAGAGACCATGACTTAGTCACAACCAGAACCCACTGAAAGAGAAGGGCACTGTGTTTTGCCAGAGTAGACAGTTAGCACTGAAGGGAACTGCTCTCCCATGGTGCTCACATCCTCCTGACTTATCAAGTTCATTCTGTCAGTCTTTATTTAAATTAAATTTTTCTTACTAGGAAAGATCATTTTTACCTTTTCTTTAAAAATTAAACATTTTCTAATAATAAACATGCTTGCTCTGTACAATGCAGTTTGGATTACACATGACCCATGCACGTGTGTGTATCATCTTTGCGGCCGTACACTGTGGCAAGTAGAAAGGTTAAGGGAAAAAAAGTCAATGGTAAAGAAGATAGGGGCACAAGTCAAAGCCCAATCGTTCCAACGTGACTTAATGTCTTTCAAATAGGACTGTCAACAGAGTGTTCTGCTTGTTTACAAGAAATGTGGACACATCAATCTCTAGTATTTGCCTTTGCTACAAGGACAATTTAAATACTGAGCATAGTCCAACAATATGGGAAGGCCCCGCTGCTAGACTCACAAAGCATGTGTGAGTCCTAAGTAACTGTAGCTGCCACTCTGTGACCAACTCAACCGCCAATCCCCACTAAACTCAGGTCTACAGTGAAATGCAAGCTTACCAACCCGTTCAAGATACTCAGTTGTCTTACTGGGGCAAATATCTAATCTCACTTTTACTGTATTACTTTCTTATCTAAAACCTTTAACACTTTTTGCTTTATTTATCCATCTCAAATGATTTTTGATTACAAGCCTACAGTTCAAGACCACACGGCTTCTTGCTTTCTCCTGCTATGATTTTATCCTAATACTTAGGTAAATAAACAGGTATTCTCTAGATTCTTCCTTTCACTCATACCCTCACTCATAACTTTCATTTCACATTTCAACCACTTTCTTATCTCAGTTAAGGATGAGTTCTCCAAGTCCTCAACAGTTATATCCTTAGAGAAAATTTTAAGGAAACATATGCTGACAAATGGCACACACATTATTTTACAGACTACTTCAAAAATAAGAAAAACATAAAATCTGTCAAAGTTCAGTTAAACAGCAACATCAAATTTTCCTGAGCCCTTACTATACATCAGGGACTGAAACATCAGATAGGTACTAAATAATAATCCCCTTTCTACAATACATGTATTTGCAAAAGCCATATTTTTTCAATGTAAAGAAGAACTACCAAAGTCTCCTATAATTTGTCAGCAGAAAAAGTTCAAATATATGTTCTTTTTCCCTTACTAATATTATCACAGCAATTCATCAACAAGCATACTATTACAATATAGATTACTGCTATAGGACTTAGAAGCTTCTTAATATTAGAAGGCAGATTTCATGCTAAAAAAAGAAACCATAAAGAATGTACAGAGTTAAATAATTAACATAAAAGAGGACAGAGACAGACTTTAAAAGTTTATGAAGTTCTTAACTTGAACTTCTGAATAGTATAGGTAATTAAAGAGATTCCTCTTAGCAATATCTAATTCCTAATTCGGTAACTATAATTTTATTTGCTTTGGGCAATATCAACTCCCTTTGACAGTCAACCATGATAAAAGTAGTACACACAGACCAGTAAGTATTTTATTGCTTGTAATCAGTATCACAGTCATTAGTTGTCTAAACAAATAAAATACTTCTGACAGCCTTGAATATAAGGACTCTGATATGAAAAATTATATGACTGCTAATAAAGTTTATTGGTAGCTCCTGTCCTCACATTCAATTAATTTTTTTTTACTGCCTACTTAACAACAACAACTTAAACAACTGAAATACAGACTAAAGGTAAGAAAGGACAAAAATAATAAAAATACAAAAGTGATTTGAAAAACTCCACAAACCATCCAAACTTTAAGCTTAAAATAATAGTATTTGCCTTTAGAAATATTACTAAGGCATGGAGATAATCTGTAAAGTAAATGTGGCCAGTAAACTATACTTAGGGTGACCATATAATTTACAGCCAACCTGAGACATCTATAGGAGTGAAAGGAAGCACTATTTCTAAGTATGCCTGGACAAGAGACGTAAGTCCGGATTGTTTCAAGCAAACCCAGACTTATAACTGCCCTTCCAAAATATCATTAAAGATAAATGATTCCATTTAACCAGTAAGAGGCAAAAGGTGACAGGAAAAACAACATTTAAAACCTATTCCCTTACAAAACACCATATTGAATATTAATCTTAGTTAAAGAGTCATTTTTTAGAAACCAGTTACTAGTAGTAGAATCTCTCTGTTTTTCTATATGAAGATTTAACTGACTATTCTAGAGCCTCGGCAACTCTAGCAAAATTTTAAAAATAAAAACATAAGTTAAACATTTAAACACTGTGGGCCAGGCGTCATTCTTAGCACTTCATAAATTAAATCACTTAATCTTCATATCAAAAGTTTTCATCCCTGAAAGACAGAGACTTTTATCCCATTTTATAGATAAGAGAACTAAAGCACAGAGGTAAAGTCACCCTCCATGGTCAAAGGGAGTGGGGAAGCAGAGAATTCCCTACTGCACTAAGTTGCCACAATCGCTCCGTTAGTGGGAAGACTGGTAGTCTATGACTTTATAAGCACACAGAATAGAGTGGAGGCCTAAAGTGTCTGTACTCAACGGGCAGAGTCAGCGTGAACAGGGTTAGGCACTGCGATGTAACTTTCTGTGCATATTCTCTACCACTGGCCAGGTGTCAGCACAACATGGGCCTGGGAAATTTCTGTATCACTTGTGATAAAGAGAAACCCACATTCCACTCAGGATAATGTTCTAACCTGTGCTATGGGCTACTGCAGGTTATCACAGGGTGAGGACAATGACAGTAATGACGATTATGGTAACAGTTAATAGTGACAGTGTTTATACAATGTGTCAAGTACTGTTCCAAGCTCAGTAACCTATTAGCTAATATAATCATCCTAACAACCTTATGCTGCTGCTAAGTCGCTCAGTCGTGTCCGACTCTGAGTGACCCCACAGACAGCAGCCCACCAGGCTCCCCCGTCCCTGGGATCCTCCAGGCAAGAACGCTGGAGTGGGTTGCCATTGCCTTCTCTGAACAACCTTATGAGGTAGGGACTTTTCTCAAAAGAGAAAACTGATATGCTGGTGAGCTTGCTCAAGGACACAAAGGAAGTAACAGCACTTCACCACTACGTTGCTAGGGATCATACTGAATATTTTCCCAGTGGTAAATACATGTAACAAGTTGTACTACACTAGAATTCTACTATGTTACATTATAAAGTAGAAGCTGTTAGTTTTGGTGATTAGGTCACAGAATCAAGTTTTCATAATTGCTTGCTACATGAACACAGGTAAGTTACATAATGTATCTTGTTTCCTCAAAAATAAATGGAAAACGTTAGATTTTTACCTCTAAGATCGCATCAAGTGCAAATATTATTTCTCTGAATGAAAATTTCATGTCAAGTCTGTAACTATAATACAAACTAGCCTCTGAAAACAGAATTTTCAAAAATCTGTATTTCTGCCAAAGTACCATAGATTATTAGTTATGTGCCCCCCTTTAAAGATGATACAGATTTAAATAATGTTTTTAAATATGAGTTGTTATGACAGCAAAAACCATAAGGAATTAAATTCACTGGGGATTTAAGTAGGAATAATTATTAATAAGTCACTTGCTAAACTTTGTTCTAAAAATATAGCTCCAACAATATCTGGTATGAAATTCAAGGATCAGTATTTCTGTTTTGTAAATGAGTGTTTTATGACATTTTGTATTAAATATTTGACAGTGAAAAACTTTCTGCACTCTAGATTTTTATTATGTCTTAGGGTTAATTTTCTCTCTAGGAAGAGAACCAATTTAATTACTCAAGAAAAATAGGAACATGACTTGGCTTGCCATATTTGTTTTATAACAGGAACATAATGCACATAATAAGAAACAAACACTACTTGTCCTGAAACCAGGTGTATCTTACAAAATAGATAAAAACTGGAGAATAAAAATAGTATTAAATATAACCATTCAACTATTATGAACCCATATTACACATATACTTTAAAAAATACTCATACATATCAATATTAAATGTTCCATGACATTTTACTCCACTAGAAAATACTATAATACCATACAGAAGTTCATGATGATTCAGCATGCTGCTGCTGCTAAGTCACTTCAGTCGTGTCCGACTCTGTGCGACCCCACAGACGCAGCCCACCAGGCTCCCCCACCCCTGGGATTCTCCAGGCAAGAACACTGGAGTGGGCTGCCATTTCCTTCTCCAATGCATGAAGGTGAAAAGTGAAAGTGAAGTTGCTCAGTCGTGTCCGACTCTTACCGACCCCAAGGACTGCAGCCTCCTGGGCTCCTCTGTCCATGGGATTTAGCAGGCAAGAGTACTGGAGTGGGGTGCCACTGCCTTCTCCGTGATTCAGCATGAGACCCCCTCAATCCTTTAGGCTTATCAGTCTTCCTTTGAGTTCCTTTCAATGCATGCTGTAGTAACTGTGGGGTGTTGGTAGTGGCTCAGAGCAGTTCTGCAGAAGACCAAATTCTCCTTGCTGGTTTACAGTGATCCCAGTACCAAGATGCTTTACACCCAGTAGATGCTCAATGATCACACCAAACATCACAGAACACCTTCCACCCCCAACTCAGGATGTAAGGACAAAAGGGAAAAATGCCTCAGGATCTGCCCTGAAAGCTACTTTCTTTCTAAGGAAAAAATAATAGTAATAGCTAACAGCTATACAGCACACTCCAAATAACTATACAGCACTACTGTCATGCTATAATATTCTTATTTTACACATTCATTTAGTCTTCAAAACAACCCTATACAGGTGCTAAATTACTCTCCATATGCAGAAGAAAAAACTAATGCCCAGAGAATCAAAGGCCCAGGGCAGTGAAATACTTGCTCAAAGGTCAGAAATATTAAGAATTACACTGCATCTTTAAAATTCTATCAAAGATTTCTAGTTGACCAAATGAGGAAATAAATAACAAATTATTGAAACTGATGATAAAGCTACTATTTATTCAGTGGTATACTAGTACTTATTTAAGACTGTCCTCAAACAGTTGTAAAAGTAGGCATTGTTACATTACTTTTATAAATCGAAACAGCGAGACAAAGAAAAAGTCCTCGCCTAAGGTCATAGACTAGAAATCAACAGGGCCAAGACAGGAGCCCAACTCTGAGAAACTTGAAAGCCTGGTTTTTTCCCTTCTGTGCTTCCCAAACCTCAGATTCCCGCATACCACCTTCACAAGCTTGCTGTGTCCATGAGCCACTTGTGCTATTACGTTCTTAACATTTCTTCTTTAAATTAAGACACTTTTTAAAAAAACTCAACAGATTTATTTTAGAGGGAACTTGTTATCACTATGTAAATGGAAATTAAGTATCACTTGAGATAAACAAAAAATAACAAAACCAGTAACATTCAATGAAAACAAAACTGTCATTTAATTCAGCCAAACACCACTGTCTGCAACATGTGCTATGGCCATCTCAAGGCCTATCTGTTCTTTATTAAGAGAATTAACTGTGTTAGAAAGATGTTAAAAACCTACCAGTACTAAACTGAAATGTTCTCCTTAATCAGATTTAAAAAACAATTCAAAGGGAATAGCTTTCTCACAACTGTGCCTTCACATGGCTGAGTACATGCCTGACATGCAGCCATGTCTGCAGCCATTCTTGCACTCACAACACTGTAGAGAATGCTCTTCCCAGGAAGGGAGGCGGGCTGTTTATTACGCAGCCCTACAGATAGGCCTTGGCAAAATGTTCTCCTCTGAAGTATACACAATGTTCAAAGTATACAGTCGGCGCTAGGAGGCACTTAAGGTTCTCACATGCAACCCCTGTTTTCAAGAAATGTCTAACTTAGTTACAAATATAACACACAAGTGAAAAAAAGATAAGCTCTCATATAAGGCTGTATACTCTTATATGTTGAAATGATTGGTGTTTTGAATACAAGCTTTGTTATCTGATAGAGCTGGATCTGAATACCAGCTCATGTCAAGCATGTAGCCTGCAGAGTCCCAGGTTTCTCACTCATAAAGTGGAAATAATATATATTTTCTTAAGTTTAACATTAAACACACATCAGATAGCTCTATGCCTGACCCATAATAGGTATTATGTAATTAATACTTGTTTCTGTAAGAATTAAGAGACAGATTAGAAATATTTGTTGGGGGGGGAAAAAAGCCTGATCTGGATCTTAAAGAATGAACAGGTTTTTAGATAAATCAAAACAAGATGGGCACTGTGATTGGGGGGTGCCAACAGATCAAAGTAGAGATTCTAGTGGGGGTTAGGTAGTCAATTGGATCAAACTAGATGGGTTCTAAATGCCAGACTAATTTTTACTGAGCATTTCTGAAGAATATCATATAATTTTGAAGAAATTCACTCATTTGTTCTTCAGCAATTACAGAAAAAAAAAGCTAGTTAAGACTTAGGAGGCTAATGCAGTAGTGCAGCAATAATCTGGTTGAAGCTCAGAAAGTAATAAACAGGATAGAAAAGGATGATTGGCTAAAATTTTTCAAAGAACATCTGAAAGACTTTGTAGGCTGAATGTAAGAAGAGGAGTCAAAGCTGACTACAAAAGAGGAAAACATAGTAGGAAGATGGGATACTTAAAGACAATAACATAATTTAGCATCAGAGAGAACAAAAAAAGAGATAATATCCAAGAAGTAATCCAGTGTCAATTACAAGGGAAGTAAGTGATAAACGAGAACGAAACCTAAGAAAATATTACTGGAGTTGGTGACTAGGGTCAAGGTGAACTTTAAGAATATCTTTTATTTTTTTTCCCAAGGGGTAGAGTGGGAGGAATAGAAACGTTAGGTTACTACTACAGACAGCAGAGAAGAAATTTGGGTCATTTGTTATTCAGAAGTAAAAGGAAGACAAAAAATAAGAAGGCAACTAACTGGATGGGTGTGCAGGGTCAAATGTGTAACACCGGAAGCAAAAAGGAACACTACATAAATAGAAAATAACCATAATACAATACAATTAGTTAACTATGACCATAACATTTTTACCTTTTTTTAGGTGTAAGTGAGAAACACTTGGTGGATTCATTCCAGAAACAAATCTTAGGGGGAATCTAAGAAAGGTGATTAGGGAAGTAAAAGATTTCTCAGATCTCCAGGGGTTTTAAATTGTGAGTAGTAATGGAAAGGGCTTCCCTAGTGGCTTAGTGGTAAAGAATTTGCCTGCCAGTGCAGGAGACATGAGTTCGATCCCTGGGTCGGGAAGATCCCCTGAAGAAGGAAAGGGCAACACACTCCAGTATTCTTGCCTGAGAAACCCCATGGAGAGAGGAGCCTGATGGGCTACCATAAACTCCCTTCCTCTGGTTATTAAATCCTTAGCTTCCTGAAGGCAGGACCAGAATAAAGCAGGCTCTTAGATTTCAAAGGTTTAACATCAGCAGTTTCTACTATTGTTGTCATGTTTACATTTACTGTGACAAGGACCGGCAGTAAAACCTGTAGCTGTGACAGGACACAAACGTCAACAGCCTGAGGGGGAATGTGCAAGCACCCGCCCTCTAAACGGATTTGCGATTTTCACCTTTCAGCCAGGTACACTGGAACTTAACTGTGTTTTATCACATTTTGTAAAGAAAACATAAGCAATAATGCCAAGATATCTAGATTCCACCATAATTTTACTGCCAATAAATTCCTAGTTCTGTTTCTTTTTTAAGTTTCTCACATTCTACTATTAAAAAGAAGAAGAGGGGGAAAAGGGGTTCTGGAAGGAAGGGAGAGGGAACTGGCAATGTTGGTCAGCAAAGTGCAAAGTCAAAACTCAAAGAGAATTCTGTGCTATTTGTTCCTGTTCTTGCCGCCTCCTTCTCTTCTCATGCCCAGAATGTTGACTGGGGTGGGGAGAGTACCCAGAGTGCTGGCAGCGAACATCCAAGGCTGTGAGCTTTACCACCCCCGCTTTTTACTTCCTTGGGTGAGAAGCCCAGAAGTGCCTTAATTCATCACCCCAATCACGTCCAGGGATGCACAGAAACAGAAGAGCTAGGCAACTGTCTTCCTTAATAGTTCTGTTTTCTAAACATCTACTATGTGCTTTTGCTACCTGATGAGGTCATCAAAGAAAAGAAACCTGAATGTTACTTGGAGTTTACTTATAATTCTGTTGGGATGTAAGTATCCTAGAAAAGCAGTTAAGCAATGACATAACTGAACAAAAAGCACCAACAGTGCAAAACATACACAGAATAGGTAGGAGGCAGATGAGAGTTGGACAGGGGGTAAGACTGTTCAAATAAGATCTCTGAAACATACAAAAGCTAAGGGGAGGATGGAAGCATGAGAGCTGGGGGAGGGTAAAGAAAGTAACACATTAAAAAAAAGAAACACAAAAAAACTAACAAGTAACTGTGTGAGAAACAGAAAACAGATCTGCTGGGTTAGAACACAAAGTCCATGTCAGAAGAATAATCAGGAACAAGACTGCGCAGCGTGGGAGTGAGCTGGCAGGTAACTTTTAAGGCTGCGTAAGCATGACTGCTCACATCTGATATGCTCTCTGTTACCAAGCATTTTACCAGAGTGCTGTTTTCTTCCAAAGTCAGCTTAATTAAGTGAGAAACTACTGACCTATTTCCTTATTTAGATTACTCATCTACCACTATTTGTCCATTGTCTTGCTAAAAGAATTAGAAATTATACCTCTGAAAGGCAGAAAATCTCACCTGAGTTTACTATTAACGTCAACTATCTTTAAAAATAAAAAATTAAAAGAACAGCCTTGAGGTACAACAGCTTAAAGGAAAGTTATTAACATGCGTGCTTACTATACATGACTAAATCACCTGATCAACTTCAAAAGTACTAGCTAGCGTACTCACAGTCTAATTGAAAGATTTATATACTCAAGATCTCAGAGGTTCCATATTGTTCAAAAAGGCTCATTCCCTGTCATTTGGGATTTTCTAAGTGGCATGACAAAATGAAGCGGTGAGACTAGGACCCAACAAGGCACTAATGAGGAGTAAAACCCTGTAGCACCTATCAGTCCAGTAAGATCTGGGTGCCTATTATATCCAGAGTGATCTAAGGAAAACAAGGATAAGATAACACTTGCCTTCAAATTGCTTGTCACCTATCAAGGATAATATACACACCCCAACAGGAAGTACAAGTTGTATTACAAGTACAAACATATACAACAGTATGGAGAGATAACAGAAAGGGGGTTATCTGGTTGGGAGGATGAGGGGAAAGTTCAAAGAAGTAGGATGTCAAACTAAAACAAAACATAAGTGGCATTTTTTAATGTTTCTTGAATTATGAAATACCTTTATAATTTCATGAAAACAATACAACATTGTCTTCCTTGATGATTCAGATTTTTTGAATAAATGTTACATATGGGATAAAAGTTTTCAAGGAAACTAAAGAAAGGCAATACCAAAGAATGCTCAAACTACCGCACAGCTGCACTCATCTCACATGCTAGTAAAGTAACGCTCAAAATTCTCCAATCCAGGCTTCAGCAATATGTGAACCATGAACTTCTAGATGTTCAAGCTGGTTTTAGAAAAGGCAGAGGAACCAGAGATCAAATTGCCAACATCCGCTGGATCATCGAAAAAGCAAGAGAGTTCCAGAAAAACATCTATGTCTGCCTTACTGATTATGCCAAAGCCTTTGACTGTGTGGATCACAACAAACTGTGGAAAATTCTGAAAGAGATGAGACTACCAGACCATCTGACCTGTCTCTTGAGAAACCTGTATGCAGGTCAGGAAGCAACAGTTACAACTGGACATGGAACAACAGACTGGCTCCAAATAGGAAAAGGAGTAAGTCAAGGCTGTATATTGTCACCCTACTTATTTAACTTATATGCAAAGAACATCATGAGAAACACTGGGCTGGAGGAAGCACAAGCTGGAATCAAGACTGATGGGAGAAATATCAGTAACCTCAGATATGCAGATGACACCACCCTCTTCTGCAGAAAGCGAAGAGGAACTAAAGAGCCTCTTGATGAAAGTGAAACAGGGGAGTGAAAAAGTTGACTTAAAGCTCAACATTCAGAAAACTAAGATCATGGCATCTGGTCCCATCACTTCATGGCAAATAGATGGGAAAACAGTGGAAACAGTGTCAGACTTTATTTTGGGGGGCTCCAAAATCACTGCAGATGGTGATTGCAGCCATGAAATTAAAAGACGCTTACTCCTTGGAAGGAAGGCTATGACCAACCTAGATAGCATATTGAAAAGCAGAGACATTCCTTTGTCAACAAAGGTCCATCTAGTCAAGGCTATGGTTTTTCCAGTAGTCACATATGAATGTGAAAGTTGGACAGTGAAGAAAGCTGAGGGCCGAAGAATTGATGCTTTTGAACTGTGGTGTTGGAGAAGACTCTTGAGAGTCCCTTGGACTGCAAGGAGATCCAACCAGTCCATCGTAAAGGAGATCAGTCCTGGGTGTTCATTGGAAGGACTGATGTTGAAGCTGAAACTCCAATACTTTGCCCAACTTATGCGAAGAGGTAACTCATTGGAAAAGACCCTGATTTTGGGAAGAATTGGGGGCAGGAGGAGAAGGGGACGACAGAGGATGAGATGGCTGGATGTCATCACCGATTTGATGGACATGGGTCTCGGTGGACTCCAGGAGTTGGTGATGGACAGGGAGGCCTGGCGTGCTTCATTCAGTTCATGGGGTCGCAAAGAGTCAGACAAGACTGAGCAACTGAACTAAACTGAACTGAAAGGACTATAAGACATGAGTTACTCTGTAACTATCTCAGCATAGAGAACTTTCATCAAGAGAAGGATTTGCTCTGGACCCTAAGGGAAAATAAACACAACCCCAGAAACAGAGTTATACTGAATGTTGCTCCTTTCCCTCTAATGTCTCAGGCAGCTACTGCCTCAGGCTTCCTTTTGCTGTCTCCTTTCACTCTGCAAATTCATCCTGACTGATCTTATTTATACCTACGGCATAAATTGCCACCCTATCCTAAGGGATCCAAACCAAGTTAGAGCTACCTTCTCCTACGTTCCAGTCCTCTAGAGAAGCAGGTCCTCATAAAAATCGAACAAATTAATGTTACCTAGACTTCCTAGAGAAAACACTGATTAAGTCAGCCCTAGTAAGTCAAAGTATTCTGCTTAGTCATCCTTTAGAATGTTATTCATATAAAAAGCTTAAAATTTTATCTCTTGATTTCAATAAAATTATTAATTTACCTAGCAAATGACCAAAAATGAACAATGGTATCCAAGTAAATGCAGAAGGATCTATTTTTAAGTTTTATTTACAAAACTATTCCAAGACACGCTGCTGAAAGACATGGATGAACAGGACTTGTTACAACTTGTAAAGTTTAACAATACTCATAACAGGACAGGGACACTGCAAACTGGTATGCGGCCCTCAACATGATCTATAAACATCAAGTAACTCTAAAGAAGAAATTTGGGGATTTAGGATATACAAGAGATATAGTAGAGGGTAAAGATATGAGCATGGAAGTGAGATAATAAGTATTTAATCATAAAGTATTTAGGAAGCAGAGCACAGTGATTTAAAAAAAAGGAGTACTTAAATCTCAGCTCTACCATTTAGGAGTTGTATGACTTTGGAGAAGTTAACATTTGTCCTTTCTTTATCTTCATTTTAAAAGCAGGCATAATAAACTATCCATTTCACAATACTGAGAAATCAATCTGTAAAAGAGCGCAAACAGCGTCTGACATAGAGTAGGCACTACACTATTATTACTATTTGAATTGGGTGCAATATATATAGTCAAGTGAGTGATAAGCAAAGATATTTGGGGGGGGGAAGGATAAATCCATGCTCACCCATTCAACACTCAACAAATGTTAACTGACAGCAATGTGCCAGAGATAGTGGTGAACCAGATAGGAACAGTGATCCCCTACTATGTTCCTGGACCTTAGGAGAAGATTACTACACCCTGACGCTTAGATGTTTAATAACAATATTTGCTGAATTCATGAATGATGTAATTATAAGATATTAAATAGAAAAAAATATTCTGAATATATGGAAAGCAGAATTCAACAGAACCATCCTTGAAGAAATGGTACAGCAACACTACAAGGTAACTCACCCTCAAGGAATTGATCCACACATCTACTAATTCTTGAGTATTAAGAGAGCATCCAACCTTTTATTAATGAAATAGGGATAACAATATCTGGCAGGCTTATAAAGATTAAGAGATCTTGTGTTAAATGAGAAGCACAAGGCTGCAAATGAAATGCTGATGGCAAAAGATAAGCTAGACTTTTTTTTTTTTTAGCGCTGAGGTTCACTCCTCAGCTAAAAGCAATTCTTTTGCTTTGGAACTTGCTTGCAAAAAGCTAAGACCTCTTGCTTTAAATGTGCAAATGCCTTTTAGGTTTAACATCCAAAGTTCAACTCTTTGGAGGCTGGACTAAGTTCAGGTAAAGAGATGTTACTTTCTCATTCACTTTGCCTTCTGCTAACAGTCTCAAGATAGTTTTAGAAAATTTTTCAAGTTGTTTAAGTGAGAATACCTAAACCTCTACACAGAAGTCCAATTTATCATCTACTCTGAAAGGACATCTCAAACACAGTAAGTTACATCTGCATCTATCATTTCTATCAAATGGCCTTATTCAGGAGACTACCAAGTCTGCAAAAGCTTCTCAAGCAACCCAGTTGCTGCTCTCAAGCTTTCAAATGCCTACTAAACCTTGCTACCCAGATGGACTGAACAGGACGTGGGTGTGTGTGCTCACTCAGCACATTACTCTCACTAAACTAGACCCCTCCCTCCACTTCTTTATTTCTGTTAATGGTTATCATCACTCAGCAAGTCACGTAGACTCAGGACCTCAGAAAGATCTTTTATTTTAATCTTTAGGGGTAAACTTCAGAAGGATAAATCCGTTAATTACAGGGTAAAAGGGAGAAAGGTAAGGCAATATTGATAGGATCAAAGGACTGGGGGCAGTGTATTAAGTTCAATGCAACAAAAACAATAAAAGGTATAAAGCTAGGTTTGAAAAACAATGGAGAGACTTTTACTACTATTAAAAGCCAAGATCCTACAAATTATGAGTTTTTCTTAACAGAGCAGATCTTGAGTGAACAGAACTACTTTGCTCACCCTCTAAGAGCCAAGCACTGCACCAGATGTTTACATGTTACTTCACAGTGGTATTACGAAACTTTCAGATTTGGTATCGTCCTCAGTCTACAGATGAGGAAATGGAGTCTTTAAAACAGGTTAACTTACTTGCTCAGAGCAAGAAAGTCAATGAGCCCTAAGGTGGAGATTCAAACCCAGAATCCTAAATCTATGCATTCTGACCACAGACAATACTTGTTGACACAGAAAATCACAAGGGTGTTATAAGTAAATGCTTTTCTATGAAATATAATTAAGTGCTTTAGAAAAACTATGAATTCTTGTAAAACAACTAATAACATACAACACCAATAAACATTCTGTAGTTTAAGGAGTCAAACCTCTGATCTTTCTAACCACAAATGAGACATCAAGAAAATCAAAAATACTCTTTAACAGTTTCTAGACAATAATTCCATTTTTTAAGGACACAGATACACCTTTTTACATAATCCACAGACTTAGAGGCAAAAATCACTCTTAGATCAGCACTCTCAGAAACTATTTTTTTAACCAAAAGAGCACATTAATATAATGTGGCCCAAGATCTATCTACTATACCTCAGATTGGATACAGCAATGTAGAGAAACTACACAGACAACAAACTGGTGACTAAGTAACAGAAGGTTTTTTTTTACCAAAAAAAAAAAAAAAGCCACGACAGTGATAGTAATTATTTCAATAAAAGGAAGCAACCAGGAGTAGTCCTGTAGATTGAAACCACTATTTCATTAAAATTATTACTTACTGGGCACAATTATTTCAAACTCTGATTAATGTTAAAGTATTAATTTCTGTAATTTTCCATAAAGTTAAGATATCTGAATTAAATGTATATAAAGTCAGCATACCACCCAAAGTTAATAGATGGAAATGAATTTCCATTATTTCATATCACAAGTTTTTCAGCCCCTTCTTAATCTATTAATGTGCTTATTCATACCCAGTTGTAATGAATCTTCATATGGCAATGTCCTTCAAACATAATATCTATCAATATGTCATCTTCCATGATATTCAAAACACAAATGCATAACCAAATGCCACATTACATTAAGTTATACTGAGGCTTTGTAACATAAATTACACAGACAGCACAAAGGGCCCTTTATTCTCTACCACTCACCTGCACATTCTCCAACATGACAAGTTCATGCCTTCTCCTCACCCTCCAAATTGTTAAAGTTTTAATTCACAGCTTTGAGGTACAATTTATACTTCACAAAAAGTGTGCAGTTCATTGAGCTTTAAGGAAATTCATCCAATTTTAGAACTTTTCCATCACATCACCCTCCAAAGTTTCCTCCAGTGCTTCCACTCCTGCCCTGGCCTCAGGTATCCATGCTGTTTTCTGTATTTTTAAATATTTCATGTAAATGCAACCATACAACATATACTCTATAATGTTTGGCTTCTGTCACTTATCACCTTTTTGATATCCACTTCTGCTGTAGCATTTATCAGTAATTTGTTCCTTATTTCTTATAGGAAAGTATTCCTTTGTATGGATATACCATATATTGTTTATCACCATTTGAGGGACATTTGGATTGTTTTCCAATTTTTGGCTATTGTGAATACTGCTAAAATGGACATTTACAATTCTCTGTGTGCACACATCTTCATTTCTGTTGGACAGATTCCTAAGAGTGGAACTGCTGGTTCATATGGTAAGCCTATGTTTAACTTTTAAAAAAACAATCAAACTTTTCCAAAATGGCTGTAGCATTTACATTTCCAAGAGTAGTATATAAGGATTTCAGTTTCTACACATTAATAATATTAGGCAATGTCATTAAATTATAGCCATTTAGGTGGGTGTGTGACAATACATCATTGCAGTTTAATTTGCATTTCTTCAATGACTAATGATGTTGAACATCATTTCATATGTTTATTTGCCATTCATAACATCTCCTTTGGTGAAATATCTATTCAACTCTTTAGCCCATTTTTAAATTGCTTTTTTCCTTTATAATTGAATTGTAAGACTTTATATATTCTAGATTAAAGACTTCTACAAAGTTTGCAATATTCAAATATTTTCTGTGAGTCTGTGGCTTGTCTTTTTATTTTAACTATCTTCTGAAGTGTAAGTTTTAAAACTTCACTAAAGAAGTCCAATTTATTACTTTTTCTTTTATGATTCATGCTTTTGGTGTCTTATCTAGGAACTCTAACACAAGGTCACAAAGATATCCTCATATGTAATCGTTTAGAATTTTTATAGCTTTAGTTTTACAATTATAAATTTACAAAGTCTATGATTTAGAGATAATTTCATGTATAGTGTGAAGTATTAATATATAAGAGTATTTAAATCCACTTTTTAAAAACATACAGATATGCAACTGTCCTAGCACTATTTGTTAAAAAGACTATCCTTTCCTCACTGAATTGTCCTAGCACTTTTTACAAAATCCAAGTGAACATAATTGTAAGGGGGGGTACACCTATAATGCTTATCTTTTTGCCAATCACACTGTCCTGATCACTATAGATTATATAAGTTTTACAATTAGGCAAGGTAAGTCTCCTATTTTGTTTGTTTTCAAGTGTTTTGTCTATGCTAGATTCTTTGCATTTCCTTATAAATTTTAGGATTAAAAGAGTCTACTGGAATTTTTGCAGGTATTTTATTGACTCTATAGATCAACTTGGGGAGAATTATCATCTTAACATTCAATCATCCAATCTATGAACACAGATTATCTCCCCATTTATTTAAATTTGAGAGAATTCCCTGGTCCAGTGGTTGAAACTCCACACACTCTCACTGCTGAGGGCCTGGGTTCAATCCCTGGTTGAGAACTAGTACCCCACAGGCCTTGTAGTGTGCCCAAAACAAAACAAAAAAATCTTATTTAAATTCTCTCAGTTAATGTTTTGTAATAAAAACATCTTGGCTTTTTGTTGTTGTTGTTAAAGTTTATTCCTAAGTGTTTTATTCTTTTTGATGCTACTGGGAATACATTTTTCTCCTTCTCTCCTCCTTCTGAAATCGTGAAAGTTATGTTTCCTATCAAAGAACTGCTGTACTGTGCAGTCAGGATCCTAGACCATTCTTGCTTTCTCAAGGATGTCTCTCCTCATCTTCCTTCCTTCCCTTATTAATCCTAACAAGTAAAACCATGCTGTGGTATTCCTCATACACTCAAAAAAACAAAGACTTCCTTTACATCCTCATACCTCAACTTCAGCCCTGTGTCTGTTTCCTTTAACTTCTTTAAACCCGATTTCTAGTTCCTGGGTCACTGTATGTCCTTCAAGTCACTCAAATCTGGCTTCCATCTCTACCAGTCTGTGACACAGGCTCGTTATAGTCACTGATGACCTTTAGGTTGCCAAATCATACTTCTGCCCATATCTTCTCATCTTCTCAGCTGAACTCGAGAATTAACTATTCCTTTCTTGAAATATTTGCATTACTTGGCATCCACACATGATCCAATATGTATTCCCAATTTCCACTCGTGCTGTCCTTCTTAGCTTCCTTCTCAGAGAACTTTCAGTTTTCCCAACTTAGAAATGTAGTGTTCCTCAGGGTTCTATTTCTAACCAATTCTTCTTTCCTCTCTATAGTCTCTTCTTCAGGGATTCCACCTATTTTCATGGCTCTGAATATCACTGATCACTGCAGACGGTGACTGCAGCCATGACATTAAAAGCCTCTTGCTCCTTGGAAGGAAAGCTACGACAAACCTAGGCAGCAGATCAAAAAACAAACATCAGTTTGCTAACAAAGGTTCATACAGTCAAAGCCACGGTTTTTCCAGCAGTCATGTACGGATGTGAGAGCTGGACATCACACAAAGATGGCTGATCACCAAACAACTGATGCTTTCGAACTGTAGAAATGGAGAAGGCTCTTGAGAATCCCTTGGACAGGGAAGGAGATCCCATCAGTCAATCTTAAAGGAAGCCAACTCTGAATATTCATTGGAAGGACTGATGCTGAAGCTGCAGCTCCAATACATCACTGGGAAAAATTCTGATGCTGGAAAAGATTGAGGGCAGGGGAGAAGGGGGCCACAGAAGATGAGACGGTTGGATAGTGTCACTGACTCAATGGACATGAGTCTGAACAAACCCCGGAAGACAGTGAAGGACAGAGAAGCCTGAAGAGCTTCAGTTCATGAGGTTACAGTCAGACATAACAACTGAACAACAAACACACTGATAATCTTTAAATTGACATCTCCAAGTCAAATATCTCTGAGTTCTTCAGGATTTGTTGCTCCTCTCTGACAGAGGTCTACTTAATCTTACATGCTTCTAAGAATTTAAGACTGACAAAAGAAAACTACTGAATTCACCATTACCCATCACCCAAAAAAAACAAAACCCCTTTTAAAAAGCATATTTCTTTTCCAGCCATCCAGTAATAGTCACTTGCAGCAAGATTCCTGAATTCTTTCCTCCATTACATTCCATCTCCAATCCTCTCTCATGTTCCACTATGTCTACCACCTATAAATACCTCAAGCATGTTCACTCCTCTCCACCTACCACCACCTCACTAATCTAAGCCATCATGTCTCCCACCTGAATTACTGTGTATCTAGTGGCCAATCTTCTCTACACAGCAGGGTAACCCCTGACAAATATAATTAAGATGCTGTCACTCCCCTGCTGCACTCAATATGCCAGCAAATTTGGAAAACTCAGCAGCGGCCACAGGACTGGAAAAGGTCAGTTTCCACTCCAATCCTAAAGAAAGGCAATGTCAAAGAAGGCTCAAACTACCGCACAATTACCTTACTCACTAACAAAGTAATGCTCAAAATTCTCCAAGCCAGGCTTCAGCAATACATGAACCAGGAACTTCCAGATGTTCAAGCTGGATTTAGAAAAGGCAGAGGAACCAGTGGTCAAATTGCCAACATCCACTGGCTCATCAAAAAAGCAAGAGAGTTCCAGAAAAATGTCTACTTCTGCTTTATTGACTATGCCTAAGCCTTTGATTGTGTGGATGACAACAAACTGTGGAAAATTCTGAAAGAGATGGGAATATCAGACCATTTGACCTGCCTCTTGAGAAATCTGTATGCAGGTCAAGAAGCAACAGTTAGAACTGGACATGGAAGAACAGACTGGTTCCAAATTGGGAAAGGAGTACATCAAGGTTGTATATTGTCACTCTGCTTATTTAACTTACATGCAGAATACATCATGAGAAATGCTGGACTGGATGAAGCACAAGCTGGAATCAAGACTGATGGGAGAAATATCAGTAACCTCAGATATGCAGATGACACCACCCTCTTCTGCAGAAAGCGAAGAGGAACTAAAGAGCCTCTTGATGAAAGTGAAACAGGGGAGTGAAAAAGTTGACTTAAAGCTCAACATTCAGAAAACTAAGATCATGGCATCTGGTCCCATCACTTCATGACAAAAAGATAGGGAAACAATGGAAACAGTGTCAGACTTTATTTTGGGGGGCTCCAAAATCACTGCAGATGGTGACTACAGCCATGAAATTAAAAGACGCTTACTCCTCGGAAGAAAAGTTGTGACCAACCTAGACAGCAGAGCAGAGACATTACTTTGCCAACAAAGGTCTGTCTAATCAAAGCTATGGTTTTTCCAGTAGTCAGTCATGTATGGATGTGAGAGTTGGACTATAAAGAAAGCTGGGCATTGAAGAATTGATGCTTTTGACCTGTGAGGTTGGAGAAGATTCTTGAGAGTCCCTTGGATTGCAAGGAGATCCAACCAGTCTATCCTAAAGGAAATCAGTCCTGAATATTCATTGCAAGGACTGATGTTGAAGCTGAAACTCCAATACTTTGGCCACCTGATGTGAAGAACTGACTCACTGGAAAAGACCGTGATGGCTGGGAAAGATTGAAGGCCAGTGGACAAGGGGACAACAGAGGATGAGATGGTTGGATGGCATCCCTGACTCCATGGACGTAAGTATGAGTAAACTCCGGGAGGTGGTGATGGACAGAGGCCTGGCGTGTGGCAGTCCATGGGGTGACAAAGAGTCGGACACAACCAAGCAACTGAACTAAACTCCCCCGAACATAAACTTTCAGTCGTTAATAAACCAAATGCTTGATCCCTGTGTACAAGGCTCTGCAGCACATGGTCCCTGCCATTCTCCCCTCTTGCCCACACTTCTCCAGCTTTCATCTCCTCAAACACACCAAGCTCTTCACATACTGTTCCAGCCCTTAGCATGCTCATTACCTCTATGTGAAACATCTCATTTTTGTTCCCTTGCTAATGCCCCCATCTCCTCATAGAGGTCTTTCCTTACACTTAGGTAGGTCCCTATAGCCTCCCACCGTTCTCTGTTAACACAGTTCTTTTCCTTTTAAACATCACCACAATTTATAATCCATAAAGGCTTGGAAGATTCCTGAGTTTTCACCATTGCATATACAACCCAAACATAAATAGTAGCCATGAAGTATTTTCTGAAAATAAACGAAACTGATTTAAGAAAGACTTATGGTCAGCTTTTCCAGGTCTGCCTGCTGTTTCTTAAAACTGTCTTAATGTAGAGGGCCATGGGACAAGCTTGGCTAGGTTAGGGGAAGGCTGGCAGCCTCAAATTATATGCAGACTTTTGTGTAACTAGTCTTCTAAGCAGAAATCCAGCATGTGCACCAGAATCTCAAAGGAGTCCACAACCACAAGTAGTTAGAGGGAAATACACAGTTTAATAAATTCTGTCTTCATCATGTAACAAGAGACTCAAATTCAACATAGTCAATTCTTGAAACAAAATGACATGTAGTTTCTTTTAAGCATTTTAAGTCTGGTAATTTATCAAACTGCAACAAAATTTGGTATATGGTATGAACTTAAAAAAAGATTTCTGAACCAGGTTATTATCATCTCCTGATTTTTGTCATGCCTATATATGCAACTTGTCAGCCATAAATTCCTTACAGAGAGGTAGAGGGAAAAGACAAATCAAGATGCATCTATCACAGAAAAGACTATAGAAAATGAAATATATTATCAGGGAAAACATCAAAAATGCCAAGTCTTATTACCCATCAAATTCTCACTGGCCAGATACCCTGAAGAACTAAGTATCACGGACCGTATAACCCTTGCATCAGTTCCCTCTTATATACACAGTCACTTCAGCACTCTAGGCAAGATTCACCTCTTCATATCTCCCAAAGTGTGTAAAAGAAATCAATTCCAGTTTAAAAATAGCGTATCAACTAGTTTCAAGTCTGAGTGACTACCTTCTTAAGGATGTGGCTGGACAGAGCAGCCATTCCTACACTGTAACCTCTTCCTTAAAAAATCCAATCAGGAACTTCTCTGGCAGTCCAGTGGTTAAGACTCTGAGCTTCCAACGCAGGGGGCATAGGTTCAATCCTTGCTGGAGGAACTAAGATCCCACATGCTGCATTGTGTGACCAAAAAAGTATCAAAAATAAATAAATAACCCAATTCAATCATTTCCATGGTGAGAACTAAAATCCAGGCAGTAAGTAATCTCCTCAGAGGCAGGGCTGGAACTTGTCTCCCATGTTGGTGATCCTTTACACATCAACTTCTCACATTCTTCTAGAGCTCTGTCAAAATGCCTAGCTTGAAGTCTCAAGTTATTCAGACTAACTCTGGGCTACTGGCTAAAGAAAAGAAAAAGACTCAAAGTACCTTATAAGAAAGAAAAATTATTTAAGTAAATATGATACTGCAGAAAGCCAATAAGTGTGACTTCTTTCTCAAGCAGTATGTTTTTCAACTGTGTATAGTAAAGTGTTTAAGGTAAGATTATTTTTATAGTGTGTTATAATTATTTTAGCAATTACAAATAAAAAAAATCACTTCTCCACAACAAACTCGACATTCATTAAGTTTGTAACTTTCAATGCATAAACGAAGCTCTGCTTCTTTATTTTAATCTTATCACTAATGAGTAGATCATATAATTGAACAAATTTCTAAAGAAAAATAAAATGGCTTATATTTCATTATCATCACTTTTCCTGCGCTAAACAAATGTGTTATTCAAATGTTCTACCAAGACATTGCTCAATACAAATGAACTACAAGATTTTCTCAGACTCATTAATGGGTACATTGCTTACAATCTTCAATAAAAGAACAATTACTACTAGAACCTTTTATTAAGCTATTGTGCATTCAAAGTCTATATGACGTTTTAAAACATTTTCCAAAGTATACATTTTAAATAAAAGCTAGAAAAACATACTGATTAGTGTGGTAAATAGCATATCTTCCCTAACATTTAAAAAATAATTCTGAAGATTATTTTTAAGCCACTGAGTATTTTCAAGCTCAGCAGACAGCAAAATTCCTCATGATTAAATCCTATGAGCCAGATTTTTCTCTGCCTAGTCTTGTTCCTCTCTGGTGTGGAGCTCTAGCTCATTCACGTCATCAATTAACACACTGTCTCCCCAAACAAACCCTTAAAATTCAGAACAGGTTTTACTCTGGTATTCCCAAACAAGTGCAGCGAACATTGCTTCTCCTGTTGCAGAGCCCGGGCTCTAGGTGTGTGGACTTCAGGAGTTGCAGCACGTGGGCTCAGGAGTTATGGTGCATGGGCTTAGTTGCTCCGGGACAAGTGGGATCTTCCCAAATCAGGAATCGAATCCCTGCCTATTGCACTGGCAGGTGGATTCTTACCCACTGGACCTCTAAGGAAGTCTAGAACAGTGTTACAATGTGAACCTCAGAATACCATATACAAGAATCTTCCTAGTTCTCTAAAGTGACTAGCCATCATCATGGGTAAAAATATTTATTTTGCAAAGGAAGAAATCCACATATAACTCAAAATCAAATCATTTAAAATCTCTACTCTTTGTAAGAACTATGGGCAAACCAAGCACATGAACAGTGAAAAGTAGGAAAAGAACTGACAGGTGGCAAGAAATAATGGTAAAGGAGAAGTATTCTATTCACTAACTAGTTATTTAACACTTCTCTGCCGATCAAGTTTCTAGTTAATAAACAAGAATAATACTCTCTTCATAGGATTGTTTTGCAAGGATCAAATTAGTTCCTGCATGAAAATGACCTGCACAGTGAAAGAACAAAATAGGCACTCAATAAATGCCAGTTCCTTCCTCCTTTAGTTCTGGGCCCTCTGTTCTTTGTTCTCTATACTCATTCCTCAGATGACTCAGTCTTCTCATGACTTTTATTAACAAATGTTGAAAACTACTATATCAATCAAAGCCCTGATGTGTAAAAATGCATGCCTACAGTGTGAAAAGCTCTCTGGTCTCTACCTCCAAGATATGCAGGTGAGAAAGGCAGAGGAGAGATCCCAAACATACAAATTTCACTATAAGAACCAGCACTCAGAGTCCACATTCACACATTTCCAACTATCTCCTGGAGTACTACACTGCCATCTCAAAAAGCCTGAAAACAAACTCATCAATTTCTCTTCCAAAATCAGGCCCTCTTCCTGCCCCTTCTGTAACTGTGAGTGAGTGGTGTCCTACAGAGAATAAACCTTGCCCTTCTCTTCTCTCATCAAAATATCACCAGCTAATCCAAGCTCATCAGGTCTACCTCCATCATTCTCTACTGTATTTTCAGCCTCATTTTCTGATCAACTGTTAGCATCAGAGTCCAGATCAAGTTTTCTAAATCTTGGCACTACTAACATTTTGAGCCAGATGACTCTCTGTTGTCAGGGCTGTCCTGTCTATTGTAGGCTGTTTAGTAGCACTCTTGCTCTACTAGACGCCAGTAGAACTGCTCCCTCCCTCTGAGTTATGAAACCAAATGTGTCTCCAAGTGCCTTTTGGGTGCCAAAATCCCCCTCCTCCTAGGCGTCCCCACTCCCACATTTGAGTTCCTCAGCTCTGTTCCTCATCACTTAATTTACATATGAAAGAATCAGTCCCCAGTTTCTTCTTCCCTCTACTTTCAGTTGCTCTGGTCTCCTAAATGCCTCCTAAGTGTGTTAGCAGCTCAGTCATGTCACTCTTTGTGACCCCATGGACTGCAGCCCGCTAGGCACCTCTGTCCATGGAATTCTTCAGGCAAGAATACCGGAGTGAGTTGCCATTCCCTTCTCCGGTGGATCTTCCCAACCCAGGGATGGAACACAGGCCTCCTGCATTGTAGGTAGATTCTTTACCATCTGAGCCACCAGAAAGGCCTCCTAAAGCACAGCTTTTATGAGTCAGTTCTCTTAAATCTGTAACTCGCTGCCACCTTCACAATTAGTTCAAAGCTCTCCACCCAGTCTCAAACATTATCCCACAAAACACCTCACACTGTGGCTACCCAGCTGCCCTTCAATAACACAGACCTGTTCATCCAGCCCCTCCTTTTCTGTTCTACTGCTATCACCCTAGTTTGGGTGCCCAGTATCTAGCATCCATTCTGAACCATTGCTTGAGCCTCTTTCCCTAGCCTCTGACCTCTTTCTCACTCAAAGTCAAAAACTATCAGTGAGTCTCCACTGCCTCTTGAAATATGAAATTGGCCTGTTCTTCAGAATCTTTCCCAATGTGGTCTCTAAGTGCCAGTATCTCCAAAACATACTACAGCTTTGGCAAAACCTGACTACCTGTTAGTCCTTGCAAAGGGTCCTTCTCACACTTTCTACTTCTGGCTGTGTTTTATCTCTGCCTGGAAATCCTCTTCATCCCTCCACACTACTGTAAGGTCCACCTGAATTAAGTGAAGAGGTCTTTCCTGGTCACATCTTCCTTTATCCACCTCATGGCATTCACACTGCTTTGTTACTTATGTTTATTTCTGGAGCTTACAAGGTCCTTGACAACTTCTTACCCCTGCTGTGACGCCCTGAAACACCTAGCCCAGTACTAAGTAAACAACTCAACATTATATGTGAGTTGCTCCAAATGTTTTCAACTTAGCAAGCAAGGCAGGACTGTTTCCCGACCATTTTAAGCTTCCATTAGGGGATGAAGTCCACATTCCTCTTTTCTTCCACATTTTATCTCCTAGGCCAATTTTTTAAGTAAACTGTCTTCTAGATATCTAGAAAGCTATAAGAATTGTGCTTTAGGGAGTTCCTACAGTTTCCAACTTATTAATATAACTGAATCCTGAATATTTATGCTATTTAAGTTCTCTAAACAAAAAGGCAATAGAAAAATTGAGTATGACATGAAAATAAGTTGGACTGGGTTAAACATATTTGAAGCAAAGGTTAATTAAGCCTTATTTGTATCCTAAATAATAATATAATGTCCTAAAGTACCCTTGAAAATATGAATGTCAGTTGATTTCAACTTGCCCTACCCCAAAGAAAGAAACCAAACAAACAGAACAGGGGAGGTTCCCCCTTAATTTTAGTTTTCTAATGTCTTGAATGTATTTCTACAAAAAGAGCAAAATCATTAGTGAGTATGTTCCTGTAAGTCTAACTCCAAAGCCATATGGGGAACTTACAGTACCCACACAGCAGGGGTCAGCAGTTAGAGGCCCTCTTTTGTATGCCCCTGAGCTAAAAGTGATTTTTACATTTTTAAAAGACGGCAAGAACAAAAACAAAGAATATACATACAGACACTGTATGTGGCCAGCAGAGGCTAAGATATTTACTTTGTCTCTTCAGAATGAATATGAGACTCCCAGCTGCTGGTGTGTAAGACGCCCAATTTTCCTCCCAAAATTTTTAAAAAGCAACATAAAACAAACCAGATTATGAGAAGAGAACTCGTTCACTTTAGTCACAATTAACGCACAGATAACTTCTAAAAGAGAGGCCTGTGTGGACATTTTTATATTTCCCAGAAGGTTCCTCAGAAGGAACTTGACCCTCATTCTAAGCACACTTAGGCTTGAAGAGTTTAAAGCGCCTGGCCCAAAGTCACACTGCAGGTTAACAGAGTGGGGGTCAAGGGTCTAGGCCTGAAAACTCCTGATTCAGGGCTCTCTGCACTACATCATACCTATGCACATGGCCGCACGTTTTGGAGATTTGGGTAACTGGCTTGGATCATCATAAAGAGAAAAGCTTAAAACCTGTTCCTGATACGCTGCTTAGACAAAATCTTCCTAGCAGCTATGAATCATGAGACCCAGAGCAACATCAATGCTCACCACATACATTAGATAAGCCGGAGAAAGCTTAAAACTTAACTCTCCTCGCTCCTCTCGGGCACTGAGGCAAATACGCACCTCTGACTTGCAGTTGCTCAACACTGATCTACCAACCCAACCCACCAGTTCCACCAAACGCTATCGAATGCCAATCGAAAAACCATCCCGTTTACACCAGCCACGCATCCTATAGTTAAAGTTCTTTTCATACCTACTTGCAAACTATTAGTTAAAAGTTTAAATTTTCTAATCTCCTTGAGGATTCAGCTTCCTTAAGAAAAAGAAAAGTCGATCCCAAGCCCAAGGATTCAAAAAGCATGGTAACAATGCCAGATCTTTCGTCTGAAGTTGCTCTTCCAGGGTTGAAAAAATCCAGATTCTGCGGAGCAGCCGAGAGAAACCGGGCTTACGCCCTCCAGAGATAACAGCGAGACCACCCGCCCTCCCCAACCCCCACGGTGTCTCTGCCTGACTTTTGTCCTCGAAGAGCGACCCCCTCCGCCTCGCCAGTCCCGGCGGCCCGGGCACCTGCGGCCCCGGCCCGCAGCGGAGGAGTCCGGGGAACCTGCGCCCCGCCGGCCCTCCGGGAAACGGCGCGCGCTCCCACCTCGCGGAAGCAGGCGGCCAGAGGCCCAAGCCGCCGGGAAGCGCCCCCTCGGCGGCCGGCCGAGCCGCGGACGCGGCGGCGTTACCTGGAGGACCACGTCGTTGGGCAGCTGCGCGGCCCGGAACAGCTCCAGCACCCGCCCGTTGGCCGACACCTTCTTGGTGCCCTCGATGTCGCAGTAGGAGAAGAGATCCGAGTAGTATTTCTGCTCCGCATCGCTCAGCGTTAAGCCTTCCATCTTCGCCTCCGCTCACGGCCACCGCGCCCCGCATGCAACGCCGGGGCCCGGCCGCGCGACCCCGGGACGGCGGGGGCTGCGCGCCGCCCGGCCTCCTTCTCCTCCTCGCCCGACGCGGCGGGGAGCCCCGGCCTCGCGCGCGCGGGGGGCGTCGGAGCGACAGGGCCCGGAGGTCGCGGGGAGGGAGCCCGGCCGGGCTCGGCGCGCCGCCGCCGCCGCCGCCGCCGACGAGGCCCCGCGCGGCCCCGGCTCCGGCTCCGGCTCCGGCTCCGGCTCCGCCTCGGCGGCCGCGGGCAGCGCACGGGGAAGGAGGCGGGGGCCGCGGCGGCGCGAGGCCGGGGCGGACGCCGCCGCCGCCTCCGCCGCGGGTTCGAGTCTCTCCGGCTCCCCGCCGCGTCCCCCCCCAAGGCTTCCCGCCTCGCCTTCCCCTTCCGTCCACGCCCCCGGAGCGGCAGCACTTCGCGGAAAAGTTGTGGGGCGTCTGGTCTAAAGTTTCGGGGGTTCAGGGCTGAGCGCGGCCGCCGCTCCGCCTCCCGCCGCCGCCATTTACTGCGCCCCGGCCCGGCCCCCGACGCGACCGCAGCAACACTGACAGCGGCGGCCGCGCTCCAGACCCGGATGTGAGGCCGGGCGGAGAGAGCGCGAGAGGGAGAGAGCAACACCCACCGGGCTGGCTCGGCCGCTCCCGGGAGAGGGGGGCCGCAGCGCCCCCTGGCGGCCGGAGCTCCGCGGCCGAGGGTCGAGCCGCCCTCCGCGCTGGGCAGGCACCGCCGGGGACCCCCGGGCGCAGCGACCCGCGGGGGAAGCACGCAGCGCACTCACGCCGGGAGAGCCTGGACACGGGCTGCAGTTTGGATGACTTCAAAGCTTCTGGCACCGAATGGTTAGTAAACACTGCGTGAAAGGGGAACCTGGTTCAGGTTCTTACTACCGTGGGCGTCGTACAGCGTTGAGGTCAGATGTTACTGAGGACCAATTCAGGATTTCTCTGTGCTCTGGAGGGCTATGAACATGCAACCAGCTCATCTGAGAACTCTCGTAGACACTAGCCACTGAGACCCAACTCCCGCTCTGGCTCCAAACCGTGTTTACCTGAGAAACAAAATTGCTGAACAGAGGGAACCGCTGGCAGACTTCATCTCGTTATCCAAGGTGGTTCTGGTCACCAGGAGCTTGGTGCCATACATATAAACCATCAGGTCTATAAACCTGCTTAGACTCTGGGCCGATCACAGGGGCTTGCTCCGGCGACCCCTAATTTCCTCCTTTATGAAAATGATGTGTGTGCACTGTTGTATTCGACACCTATCTGGGAGATGCTTCTTGAAGGGTTTCAAATAGAATATCATAATAGTTTATCCTTAACGAATAGGAAATAGTTCAAAAACAGCACCTAGGGTAGAATTAGACTTTTCAGTTTGGGTTTTTATCTCGTCTGCTACAGGTTACTCCGCGGAGTGCTGACCTTATAGATGACCCAGGAAAGGAAAGTATTACAGGTTTACAATCCTCTATCTGGAATTCCAAAATTCAAAGGCACTAAAAACCTCAAGGTGTTTTTTTTTTTTTTTTTTGGTAACACTTTGTCAGCAAAACCTGCCCTACCTCATTTGGAGGCAAAATCTCAACTCAGCTCACATGAGGCTATTTATAGTCTTTATATATGCCACTCAGTGTCAATATTTATTCATTTTACTCCAGGCTTTAATGGAATGTTAAAATACACACAGTTGTAGGAATGGCATTACCTTTCTTTAAAAAAAAAACAAAAAACGAAGAGGGATTGTGGGACCGTATTTGAATACTAGCACTTTATATACTTACATATAAAACATGACATTAACCTCAAGTTTCACTATTTCTAAAACTTTAAATTTGTCACAGCAATACCCCACGTGCCCTTACAGGACACCTACCAGAGGTGATCGGAGACCCAAAGATGTCCTGTCTTCCAAAGGTGTAAAAGGGAGGAGCATATGAGCTAGGAATTGGCTCACGATCATCTTCAGCTTCTTTTTCTCCACACCTTTCCTAGACCCTGAAGCTCTTTCCTGCCCCGGGGCCTTTGCTCCTGCCACTTGAAATACACTTCCCGTAAGCCTTTGGAAGACTTGTTCTCTCACACCTCAGGTCCCTGTACAGGTATCACCTCAGAGATGGACCTCCCTGAACGCCTGATCTGAAATAGCCCCCACCACTCCAGTGGTTAAGAATCTGCTTTCCAGATCAAACACGGGTTTGATCCATGGGCATTGAAGATTCCACATGCCGAGCAGCAACTAAGAGCCTGCACCACATTCGCTGAAGCCTCGAGGCCGGTCTTCTGCAACAAGAGAAGCCCACACACAGCAAGGAAGACCCAGCACAGCCATTAATAAAAATAAAATAGTCCCTCCCGCTCTCTATCCCCTAATCTGAATTATTTTTCTTTGTAGCACTTTTCACTCCCTAACATTAATATATATATTTGTTTACGTTCTGAGAATTGAGATATATCTGACATACGATATTTTTTATGGTAGTGAGGGGAGTCCTGAACATCAGTACTTGTAAGGAGCACTGTATCTGTGTAAAAGTTCCTCCAAACACTTGCATACACACTCTAAAAAACAGAAAGCCTTGCACGAAGGGCAGACCTTTTCCAGCCCCAACCAGATACTGGGTTGGCCTGGTGTTGGAAGGTTTGACACAAGGGTTTTTCTCTATATCTGTTACTTAAATTTATATTTTAAGGTACAAATGGGAAAAAAAATTAACATATAGACCCTTTGAGGCCAAGTCTAATTCTTTTCTATACATGTCTAAGTATATCAGTTTTAAAAAGGGCCATCATGAGAATGCTGTTTTAAAACAGCTGGTCTGTAGTATATAGCTACAAATTTAAAGATGCTGGTCTTCAGGTAAGATCAATATATTCTGAGCCACTGATGCAGAGAACATAGAATGGCCTTTTGAAAGTACGGCTGGTATGTCAGCAGGGAAATAATGTTCTGTGAAGATGGGACCCCATACTCTAGGATGCAGTAGCACCCTAAATTAGCCATCTTGTATGTTACTCTTGTCTCCAGTAGGTAGACCATATGGGACAGAGAACCAAGGGATGGAAGCAAAACTGGCTGCACTTACCTTTGCCCTCAGGGACTCACTCTGGGGAATTTCCCATCCCCTCCAACTTAGATTTTGAGCATGCCAAAGTCCTGGTTCTGACACAGGACTGTTTCCACTCGGAGGCTTATTATTAGTGCCATTAAACTGTATGCCACAAATGGTGTTCTGTCACTCGAGGTTCCCTAAGTCAATAGATCAGTAGGGAACAAAAGAATCAATATACTCTAAGGCAACTGAATCAGCTCAGCTACCCACACACTTCTGCTCCTATTAAGTGACTGAACTAGTGCTTACCAACCTGTTGCACTTAATATTGTAACTGTTATGATTGGGGTTTCCCTAGTAGCTCTGTTGGTAAAGGATCTGCCTGCAATGCGGGAGACCCAGGTTCAATCCATGGGTCGGGAATATCCCTAGAGAAGGAAATGGCAACCCACTCCAGTACTCTTGCCTGGAGAATTCCATGGACAGAGGAGCCTGGCGGGCTGCAGTCCATGGGATCACAAAGAGTTGGACACTATTGTGCGACTTTCACTTTTTTCATAATTGGATTAAATATTACATAACCTAATTAGGAAAACAAAAAGATAATTTTTCTTTCTATGGAAACTAAGAACATGCTGATGGCAAACTGCTTAGAAAAGTGGCTGTTGAATTAGCTGGTGAACTCATGAGGAAAGACCTAGAGTTGCAAGAAATACCACCATATCTATGGGCTGGGCACACAGGATATTGATGTGTGCTTCTTGTTCAAATGGTTGATGTAGTGATCAGAATGGAATGTAGTTTCTTTACTGTAATTAGAAGTTTCTGGGTTTTTTAATAATTTTTGAAAAACCAATTATTTTTATAAAAATATATGCACTCATGGTAAAAACTCAAAAAAGGACAAAGAAAAAAAAATTACCTGAAACCCTCCCATCAACAGACAACCTCTGTTAATATTTGGATGAATATTTTTCCTAACATTGTTTACTTAAAATTCACATGAAAAGATAGGCAAACAATATCAAATAAAAGGATGTATTTTTACATAATATATAAATACATTATATTATATATATTATGCTGTATATACACATTACAAATATATAATTTAAAAATGAATGGATGCATTATTTATTACTATATATTATTACTGCAACATATATTCCATCATATATTTAATATCGTGTGCCTACTTCTTTGTCATATCTTTTGTATGTAACAGGTCTTTTTCACTGAACTGTAGATTGTATTTGTAAAGGAGTTGTCATGTTTCTTCAAACAATATGAATCTTATTGATTTCTTCTTTTGGTGTGCTCAGTTGCTCAGTCGTTTCTGACTCTTTTGACCCCATGAACTGTAGCCCACCAGGCTCCTCTGTCCATTGGATTTTCCAGGCAAGAATACTGGAGTAGGTTGCCATTTCCTTCTTTTTCTTTCAGAGTCATCAATATAAATGATATATAATCAGTTTAATTTAAAAAACCACAACTAATATCCTTCAGAAACCACATGAGGCAATCTTATACTATCTTACCAGTGGGATCTATTTTCATTACTTAATAGGAGAGAATCATAAAATGATTAATTTTTTTAGATGTTAACAGTTGAGGTTTAATAATGAGATAGAAAACACCAGATAAATGTAAAATCTCAGATAAGCATCAAATTCACCAGGAACAGAGGCATAAAAATCTATACAAAATTGTTGACACAGCAAAACTAACTCAACTCTTTATACAAACAAAATTCTCAGAAGAGATTAATGAAAAATGGAAAAGCAAATAAAGATAAAAAATAAAAATCCAAATAAAAACCAAACCAATAAATATTTATTACTTACTTATGCAAGGCAGTTGCCCCTGTAAGTATTTTTTGTAAACCTTTGCAATTTAGCGTGTATTCAATATTCTGAATTTTTAGCAAGGAAAGAGTCAGAATGGTTTCCCTCTTCTTTAAAGTACCGACGCATGCAGAGGTAGTTGCAAAAAAATACTAAATATATGTTGCTTGTTATTAGTAGCAAGCAAAAGCTTTGACTTGGGCAGGGCCATCTCCAAAAACTGCAACGTTTTAAACTAGTAATTTAACAAAAATAAAACAATCTGTCCTTAATTCTTTATCTACAGTCTTCATTAGTGTCTGTTAACATCCATCACCCTACCATGAAAATATGTTACAGTATTATGGGTTCCATAACCTTTAATGGGGCCTAAGAGCTAGAGGTTTTCTGCTTCGTGAAGTATTTTTCCATTTTAACTTTGCTATTGTCCAAGGGTGTTTAAAGTTTATCTCTGCGCAATCTTAAAAGCTAAAAATGTGTAAAGTGAAAATGAATATAAATCTTAATGGCTACAGTAATAGTAAGGCACAGAGCAATGAGAACAGATAATACTAATTTGAGGTACGATTTTTAAAGTCTGATTCTGGCAGTTGCAGTTCAGTCACTCAGTTGTGTCCGACTCATTGTGACTGCAAGGACTGCACCTTGCCAGGCTTCCCTGTCCTTCACTATCTCCCTGTGTTTATTTTTTAGTCAAGCTGCACAGCACGTGAGATCTTAATTCCTCAATCACGGATCAAACCCACCACCCCTGCCTTGAAAGAGCAGCAGAGCCTTAACCACTGGATCACCAGGGAAGTCCCTAGGGCAAGTTTAATGTCTGTCAGTCACAGTGTCTTCTGTGAAATGGGATGCTTTATTTGGCCACTATAAGAACAAGAATGAATATAAAAGGTCGTTATCAACTGATGTTTAACTGCTAGTAGCTACTATCCAGGACAAACATGGTCAAGATCTGTTTGCTTATATTTGTTCTTGTTATTTATTCAAATAATTCAAACAATCAGGGGTATTCTTTATTAAGATATAATAGTAATTTATAACATGATTATTAGCTGTAAAATCCATTTCCTTCTAGTCTTTAAGTTTTTACTATACTATAAACCCTCTGGACAAAGAAAAACTGCTGTGTCTAGTGCTTTGGTTACATACAACAAGTGTTCTAGCCAGTAAGCATCTAGTGCTTAAAATCTACTTACCTTTTTATTTCAATGATTACATAAATGTAGTGGGATCAAACACTTTAAACACTGCATGTGGCTTTTAAATTTTCTCTAGTATGTATAATCTTCCTTAGCAGCAGCATGGGGTTGAACTTAACTTTGTCAGTCAAACCTCAGAATCTCCCTGTTAAAGTGTAATCGTTTAAGTCATTCAGTCTCTTTCATGTAAATGCTCGGCCTTTCGTATTTCTTCCTCTTTTCTCTGTTTTCCTCCCAGATGCCATGGGGTTATATGAGGGCGGAAGATGGAGATCAGCTGACACAGTTTCTTGACTGCGAGAGATAAGGGGCCTCAAATCCACAGGCAGGAGTCCTTGTGCCTTCCTGTGGTTCCACTGCAAAGTGGCTGGTGTGGCCTAGTCCCAAAGTCTATGTGAGGTATCCTCAGAGTTAGTCTGGCCTATTGGGGCACCAGGCTGATATCGTAAAGTCACTTGTAAATCTTTAATTTCTAATCATTGGCACTTGGTAGCTTCTGTAGTCCACCAACTCTTTCATTAGTAGTTCCTTTGGTCCATGTGGGAACGTGGGGTGAGGGGTGCTTCTTAGAACTGAGAATTGGGCCTAGGCAGGTGGTTTGGTTATCTACTGCTACGTAACATATCATCCCCAAATTGCGTGCCAGAAAACATGATTTTGTGGGTCAGGGGTTGGGGAAGGGCTCGGCGAGGCAGTTATCTTTTGTTATATCTTAGCCTGTGGTCATCTGAAGGCTTGACAGGGCTGGCTGTCCAAGATGATTCACTCATGTGGGTAGCAATTAACGCTGACTGTTGTCTGGGAATTCATCTAGGGCTATCTCCCGGAGCATGTCATGGCATCTCCATCTGCCTGGACTTCTTACGGCACAGTGGCCGAGTCTTTAGAGAGAGCCTTTAAAGAGCATGCATTCAAAGGGATCAAGGCAGAAATAATACAACAGAATTTTAAGGTATCCTATTGATTATAGGCGAGTCATGAAGCAAGTGCAGATTTAATAACATGAAAATTATATCCTACCTTCTGATGAAAGGATCCACTGTTTCTCATTATAATGAATAAGTCACATAAAATGACTTGCCTTTTTAAACCATATATGTTATAAATGACAAAAAATGAGAACAACTAACCAGGGACTTGACTTTAGATTGGATTTCTCTGTCACTCAATCAATATCATATCTTTCTGTTGCTGGCTTGGTACTGTTGCCACTTCCCTATCAAGATCATGTCTCCAAATTAACTGTATAGTCTTTTTCTATTTACCATGGGAATGATTCACCTATAAAATCATTTGATACTTTGGAGTGGTGGTTCTTTGGCAACTTCAGCTTACCGACCTATTCAGGTTTTCTTTCTCTTGTTGAATAACATTTTTTCCTCAAAAATTTATCCATTGCATTAAGATTTTTAAATTGGCATCTTTATTTTTTAATATGCCTTTTGTAACTATTTTAAAGACAGAACATAATTAAGTTTCAAGACAGGAGATAAATTTAATCACTTTATTGGATTATTTTTAAAAATAGATTTATAGTGCCTTAAAGGTTTTACTTTTGTCATTGTGAAAATGTACTGCTTGGATAGTAGCAAAGCTTATTTTACCAAAATAAGTTTATCTCAGGTAAGAACTATTCAATTTAACGGTATGCCACTTTCGATAGCATATCAAATATCATAAAGGTTAATCCAATAAGAAGTTGATAAACTCACTGATAGTCAGTCTCAGTGATCTCAGGATCTCAAATGCCCATGTTTCCTGGATTAATACTTTGATTTAAGAATAGAAAACTGAAAAAAAAAAAAAGAATAGAAAACTGTTTTCCCAAAGTAACTTAATAAGCCAGTTCATTAACTCAAAGAGAATAATTTTAAAGTGTTATTTATTAGAAAGGCAGTCATCAAGATAACCACTATATGTACAAAAAGAAATTTTAAACAATAACTTCCCATGAAGAATCAAAACCAAAATTTCCCCAAAACTGCCTGATAACCAAAAATGAAATTTGCTTTTGTGTGGTTAGTTTGGCCTAGTGTTAGCTGTTGATGGTCATATTTTTAGAAATTGGAGACTTTTAAAAACCAAATAGTTGCTTAAACTGGCCCATTTCTCCTCAACTCAAGATATACTCTCCAATTAGCCAGGTCATTTCAAGCGATCAAACTGAGGAGTCATTAGAGTGATTTTTGTCATGTGAGTGCATAGGAATAATTGGTTTGCACAACTTTAATATCTTATTCTTCTCTTTTATGAATAGAATTCCCCAAAATGAATTCACTAACTTTTTTTTCTCCTTCTTCCTTCCTTTTCCTCTTTTCTCCCGTCTTCGCTCTCTCCCCTCACCTTCATTCATCAGTACACATCGGGCACTGTCCTAAGTTTGAGGATTTGAAGAAAACATGTCTTGCCTTTAGAGAGGTAAGAAGCTAGAGAGGGTGACATTGACTGTGAGTGAACAAGTAATTAGGGTGGTGCATGGTCTAAGAGAGAGGAACAGAATACCCTTAGAATATATAGAAAAGTTTCCTATGTCGACAGGGAGTGGTGAGAAGTAAGTTGAATGTCATCTTTTACTGTCAACCCTTCCATCAGGGGAGAACTTCAGGGTGATGATGAATAATTTAATAGATAGAAAAGGACGTGTGAGAGTTAACAGGGTAAAAGAAATAGCATGTCCAATTACATCTTTGAAAATGAGAAACTGAAGAATGGAACTAGAGATGATGTTGAAGGCAAAGGTAAGTGAAAGATAGTGGCGGGGCGGGGGGGAAAGGAGAGAAAAATATTAAAGAGTTACACAGGCGGAATAAATTCCAGTGTTCTGCTGTACAACAAAGTTTGGACACCTAACAACACTATATCATACACTTGAAAATGTGTTAAGTGGAAAACTCAAGTTAAAGGTTTTACTACAATCTATTTGAAAAACAACAACAATACTCCCACAGTACAAATCCTGTTCACCAGGTTGAACCTTAGTGGAGAGTGATAGCCTGGTTCTCTGCTTCAGCCAGATCCCAGAATCTACTTGACATTTCTGTTTTGTAATTTCTGTCCTGTTGCCTTCAAAATTTTGAGAAAAAGGTGGTTTATTTTGGAAATAAGACTATTTATGATGTTTTTTAAAATCTGCTCTAATTGGATCAACTAGAGTTATTTTAAAGACATTGTTTGTTGTGATGAGCTTTGGAATAAGAGAACTACCACTTACTTTACATTTGACATCCAGGTACTTTTCTGCTTATTTCCTTTATTTTTGTCTTTCTTTTCATTTTCCTAGGGACTTCGCTGATATGCATTCGTTGAATGTTCCAATATATCTCTAACCCTCTAAAGGTTCCAGTTGTTCAAGATATGTAGGACTTTTAAGGCATCCTGGGGGCTTTGCTCACACCTATAAATTCCTATCATGGAAATATCTTGGTAAGTTAGTTCATTTCAAGCAAATATTTATTGAGCTCCAAGTAGGTGTTAATAATTCTACACCTAAATGCTGAGAACAGAGAGCTGAATACCACAATCATGGCCATTGAGGAATTAATTTATAGTGCAATGGAGGAGACAAGTGTATGCTACCTAACAAATTCTTTTCCATCTCTCGTGTAGTATATTATCTCTATGTAACTCCCCACCCCCACCCGCCACCTCTGTGTCCCAGGTTGGCCTTGTCTCTAGCTCAAGGATGTCTGACTCTCCTCTGCTGGCCTTTGATCCCCTTTCATGTGAATATTTGGCAGTAGCTTGTGACATTTCAGGCTGCTGACTAGAAACACTGTGTTTTCCCCAGCTTGCCTGCACTGGAGAGAAGGAATGCAGAAATCTCACCTCGGTTCCAGAGCATTTGAAGTTAAGCTCTCCTCACGCCCAAGGACAGCAAAACCGTCAGGTTTTAATGAGGAAATTACCTTCTAAACTATCAAGGTCTACCCTGAGAGCGCCCCTGGAGAAGTAGGCAACATGAAGGGAGATGACACTTCTGAGAAAAAAGGGAAGTAGATGAGAAGGGATTTTCCAACGAGAGGGGATTACCAAAGGGCCCCTCGAGAGGCTGGGGTTGATCCTGGAGCAGTCTAGAAGGCTTTAGGCCACTGCTCAAGAGAGACAGGGTGACCATGAGGGACATTGCTGAGGGCCCAGTAGTCACAAATCTCAGAGCCCCTGAGTTCACAGGAGAAGCCAGTTGTCTAAGAACAGGGACCAAACTAGGCTTTCTCTGTGTCCACACTCGGCACTGCCCAGCAGAGCAGAGCCCACTCAGGCTTGCTCCATGGATCATTGCCCAAGGGGGCCCGCCTCCAGTCTTGTCAAGACCTCGAATATCCCTACCTCTGAGAGAAAGGGGGAAAGGCTCTACTCTTAGTTGGCGAGAGGCACGAAGGGGAAATTCCCCCATACTTAATTAAGGGCAGAACCAGTGGAGTTAACAATCAGCCTAGGCTATGATAATAACTGACCTCACTGTTATCTGTCTGCTCTCCTCTAGGCTGTCTAACCTATGTGCACCCACCCGTTCATTTACCACCAACACTTATTCAGTCCTCATGGCAAGCCATTACGTGAAAACTATCCATGTCATTGGGCCTTCCCAGATGGCTCAGTGTTAAAAAAAAAAAAATCCACCTGCCAAAGCAGGAGTTGCAGGAGGCACAGGTTCAATCCCTGGGTCAGGAAGATCCCATGGACTAGGAAATGACAACCCACTCATAGACAAGAGAGCCTGATGGGCTACAGTCCATGGAGGTCACAAAAAGTCAGACATGACTGAAGCAACTGAGCACACACACATGCACAACCATGTCAATTAATATTCTAGAAAAAATTTCAGGAAAAAACCATTCATTTCTCTCCCATTATCCAACTCTGTACTACATTTGATTCACCTTCCTTATATTCTGCCTTTCTTTTTGAACTTGACCTTTATATTAGACCCTAGACTTGGTGCTACTAATTCTTCTGGTTCTTTGGAATTCAGCTATTGTGCATGATTTTGATTTCCTTGCAAGAGAGCTCAATCTTCCTGCTCCTGCTTCCTGCTCCTTCCTCCTCCTGCTCAGTCTCCTGCCTTACGTGAACCCTAGTCAACTCCTGCCCTTTGGCTGCTGCCCTCATCGGGGGATGTTCTTCTCTCATCTCACCAAACAGAAGGGGGAGAATCAGAGCCTGCCCCTAAGCGTCAGAACAAAATCCAGGCTATTGTTACCACGGCCCTCTTTCCAGCTAAACTTACCTGTAAGGCCCTCCCGTCAAGTTCCTTTGAGTTATCACATGAATGTGCTTCCTGAACCATAGCAACGTTCTGGCAATTTCAGAAAAGAGTTTGTACTCTGCTCTAAAGGTGGAAAGAACTTGAAACCAGGCCCTGGGTAAAGTGCTGCATCAGGTAACTGTAAGAGGTCAGACTTGTGGGCAGAAGACACATCCGTACTTGTCCTCTTTGAGCACTTGACAGGGCTTAAAAGGAACCCTTTGCACATCCTGAAATGTCTTAACCAACTGATGGGAAATAGACCCAGTGGGTTCCCATCACCCACACAAGGTTAATCTGCAGATTAACTTTTTATAACTAAATAGAAAATCAAGTTACCATATCTGAGCAGGATCAGAAGTTTCTTCTGGTACTGCATGGCAGTTTCCTTCAGCTTCCTGGGTCCCTACAAAATGCAAGTCGGCAAATGGGACACGGCACCCACTCTGTTATCTGGAACCTAGGCTGTAATACACACATTCTATGCATCAATTAAACATATAGAACAATTGGCAAAAAGACTTCAAAGATTTACTCTTATATCTTTTCAATTTATGTTGACAGAACATCGAACTACATTTCTCCTCTCTTTCTCTGAGGAGTTAAAAATATGTATTATGAATAGTAATAACTGATGGCTAACAGGTAGTTGTTATAAAGAATTTTATATGTTATTAATAACACTTAAAATTCACATCATGTTAGCCAAGATGTCAAAGCAACCTAAGTGTCCATCAATAGATGAATGGATAGAGATGTAGTATATCTACACAAAGGAATATTTCTCAGTCAAAAAAAAGCATGAAATTCTGCCATTTGCAACATGGATGAACCTAAAAGGTATTATGCTCAGTGAAATAAGTCAAACAGAGAAAGACAAATACTGTATGTTATCACTTATATGTTGAATGTAAAAAGTAAAACAAACTGAAATATATAACAAACCAGAAACAGGTTCACAGATAGAGAGAACAAACTAGTGGTTACCAGTGGGGAGATGGAAGGGAAGAGGGACAAGAGAGATTTAGGGGATTAAAGGGTACAAACTACTGTGTATAAATAAATAAGCAATAAGGGTATACCATGCTGCACAGGGAAACAGCCCATCATTTTGTAATAATTTAAAGCAGAATATAATGTATAAAATACTGAATCACTATGTTGTACACCTGAAACTAATATAAATCAACTGTACTACAATAAAAATAAATAATTTTAAAAGTTCACATCATATTATAAGTGACAGTATCAATGAAATTTTCATTATTGTGATTTCTTGCACTTTATCCCATTAAAAATGCATTCACAGAACTCTGCTCAGTGTTAAGTGGCAGCCTGGATGGGAGAGGGGTTTAGGGGAGAATGGATACATGTATATGTATGGCTGAGTCCCTTCGCTGTTCACCTGTTGTGAAACTATCACAACCCTGTTAACTGGCTATACCCCAATATAAAATGAAAAGCTAAAAAATGCATTCAATTAATTTTTCCATGTTTTTGTGGCTTATTTCAATTGAATATGGTTCAGACGAATTGATATTAAGGGCAGAGGTATGTTATCTCACATTAAAAGTGTAGTGGATGGAGAAGGAAATAGCAACTCACTCCAGTATTCTTGCCTGGAGAATCCCGTGGACAGAGGAGCCTGGCAGGCTACAGTCTGTGAGGTTGCAAGAGCTGGACACGACTTAGAAACTAAACTACTACTGCTGTGAACATTAATGCATAAGTATTTGTTTACATACCTATTTTCACTCCTTTTGGCTATGTACCTAGGAACAGAATTGCTGATTTGGGTGTTTCGGTTTTTTTTAAATTCATAGCAATATTTTCCCTTCCCTTCCAGTAGTAGTAGGACAAGTAAAATTGGAAATATTTTATATTTGAAAGGGGCCTAAATGAATCTGGAGTCCTTAAACTTTGGTTTCCCTTAAACTTTCTTTTAAGACTAACCTAAGTGAAATATTTTGTCATTAATCACAGTAATGTATTCATTTTGTAAGTAATGACTACTACTCAATTTAAAATTAATCTTCCTGTCAGAGTGGCCAGATTTGCAATGCCTAGCAAGGCACTGTCAGTCAGGGTCATGTGACCACTGGTAGGTTATTTAATCTTTTTGAGCCTCATTTTTCTCTTCTGTTGAGTGGGAGCTACCCACTACATAGGATTACTGTACATTGTCCTCTCTTTATTAACATAGAAAGATGTTTTACATTGGAGCTAATCTACCATTTAACAGTTTTTTCAAGGGCCTTATGATATATTTTGTTTCACAAACTTGGTATCAATTTAGGAGAATAATTTGAAAAGTGAATATGGTAGCTATTAAATGACTTGTAATCTATGTTTATATTCATATTTTGCTATATTTAATCTTCTGTATTTTTTAGAATTCTTGGGAGGTCTCAGACTGCACTAACTAATGCTAGGGTAGCTGCTTGACATCTTTGGGTCAAGCAAATATTTTAATGAAAAGAATACATGCATTTGTCAAAGAACTGGGGTTGCCACAGAAGTAAATGCTAATGATCAAATGTTCAACCTGACTGTTTAAGGAAATATAATTTGAAGCAAACAAACAAAAAGTGCAGTGGAAATAGAACATAAATGCTGGTTAATTATACTAATTTTTTTCGTATTACCTCTTCCCTGGAAACTTGTTTAAATTTTGGTGAGGGTGAAAGATATTTAGTCTACAGTGACTAAGGTAATGGGTGGACACATCTACTCTTTCATTTTAATAGTTCTGAGAGGAGTCAAGATATAAGAAAGGCAACCTTCAAGCCCATTCAACTAAACGTTTGCTGAGTAACCCCTCCCTGCCTGGCATGGTGCTAAGCACTGCAAAGGATACAAAATCAACAAGACGCTGCCCACCCCCAAGAATTTTACAGCCCCTAGGAGGAAATGACTATAGCACAAGTTCCATACAAATTTACATAAACGTATTATTCAGAACAGTAGACCGGAGCAACTTCGCCTTCCTGAGAGTTGTTGTTAACACACATCACTGAGAAAGTAAATGGCTGTAGACTTAGAAAGTGGCTGATAGATTAGAAAGTGGTGGAGAGGGACCAAAAAAAAAAAAAAAAGGCAAATTCTAAAGCTTCTGCTAGGTCTTCTAAGCCGCTCAAGGGTCAGAGAGGAAGGTTCCTCTTTTAGCAGAGCACGTTAATGAGACTTTGGAGTTTGGACCGGAAAGCTAAACTGCTCTGCACAATAAGGAAGGGAACTGCAGGTTCTGAAGGCTGAGAACCAGGGCCTTAGGAAGCAGGTGGGGAGATGTGAGGACAGAGCCTGGCAGCAGATGGGGAGGCTGCAGCTGTGAGGGGAGGGGGGGCAGGGAGCAATTCCGGAGGCAGGGCAGTGAGGGGACTTGTAAAGAAGACGGGCTTCCCTCATAGTCCTGTCGGTAAATCATTTGCCTGCAATGCAGGAGGACCGGTGTTCGATTCCTGGGCCAGGAAGATCCCCTGGAGAGGAAAACGGCAACCCACTCCACTATTCTAGCCTGGAGAATCCCACGGACAGAGGAGCCAGGCGGGCTACAGTCGATGGGGTCACAAGAACTGGACACAACTTAGAGACTAAATCACCACCACCACAAACTTCTTGAATATAGCTTGCCTTCATCCTTAAAACTTTGATAAAGCCTGATATTCATCACAAATGCCAAACATTAGTTTCATGAAGGAAGGGGGAAGGAGTCAGTGTGAAGGGTGGGTAGAGAAATGGAGCTTTTCCACATCTGTTTTGGGTGGAATATCTGAACATTGACAATATATGAGGAGCTACCTCACACCCGAGGTCAGGTACTGCGGCGGAGTGGAGCAACCCCAGTCCAGGGAGCGTGGCTGCGCAGACGCAGGAGGGCCCAGAGGAGCTCCTCCATGTTGAAGGTCAGGAGGGGAGGCTGGGAGGAGATACCCCTCATCCAAGGTAAGGAGCAGCAGCGGCGCTTTGCTGGAGCAGCCGTAAAGAGATAACCGACGTCCTAAGTGAGAGAAACCCGAGTAAGACGGGAGGTGTTGTGAGAGGGCATCAGAGGGCAGACACACTGAAACCATAATCATAGAAAACTAGCCAATCTGATCACAGGGACCACAGCCTTGTCTAACTCAATGAAACTAAGCCATGCCATGTGGGGCCACCCAAGACAGAAGGGTCATGGTGGAGAGGTCTGACAGAACGTGGTCCACTGGAGAAGGGAATGGCAAACCACTTCAGTATTCTTGCCTTGAGAACCCCACAAACAGTATAAAAAGGCAAAAAGAAAGGACACTGAAAGAGGAACTCCCCAGGTTGGTAGACACCCAATATGCTACTGAAGATCAGTGGAGAAATAACTCCAGAAAGAATGAAGGGATGGAGCCAAAGCAAAAACAATACCCAGTTGTGGATGTGACTGGTGATAGAAGCAAGGTCCAATGCTGTAAAGAGCAATAATGCATAGGGACCTGGAATGCTATGTCCATGAATCAAGGCAAATTGGAAGTGGTCAAACAGGAGATGGCAAGAGTGAACATTGACCTTGTAGGAATCAGTGAACTAAGATGGACTGGAACGGGTGAATGTAACTCAGATGACCATTATATCTACTACTGTGGGCGGGAATCCCTTAGAAGAAATGGAGTAGCCATCATGGTCAACAAAAGAGTCTGAAATGCAGTACTTGGATGCAATCTCAAAAATGAAAGAATGACCTCTGTTCATTTCCAAGGCAAACCATTCAGCATCACAGTAATCCAAGCCTATGCCCCAACCAGTAATGCTGAAGAAGCTGAAGTTGAATGGTTCTATGAAGACCTACAAGGCCTTTTACAACTATCACCCAAAAAAGATGTCCTTTTCATTATAGGGGACTGGAACACAAAAGTAGGAAGTCAAGAAACACCTGGAGTAACAGGGAAATTTGGCCTTGTAGTACAGAATGAAGCAGGGCAAAGGCTAATAGAGTTTTGCCAAGAGAACACACTAGTCATAGCAAACACCCTCTTCCAACAGCACAAGAGAAGACTCTACACATGGACATCATCAGATGGTCAACACCAAAATCAGATTGATCATATTCGTTGCAGCCAAAGATAGAGAAGCTCTATACAGTCAGCAAAAACAAGATTGGGAGCTGACTGTGGCTAGGATCATGAACTCCTTATTGCCAAATTCAGACTTAAATTTGAAAGTAGGGAAAACCACTAGACCATTCAGGTATGACCTAAATCAAATCCTTTATGATTATACAGTGGAAGTGAGAAATAGATTTAAGGGACTAGATCTGATAGACAGATTGCTTGATGAACTATGGATGGAGGTTCGTGACATTGTACAGGAGACAGGGATTAAAACCATCCCCATGAAAAAGCAATGCAAAACAGCGAAATGGCTATCTGAGGAGGCCTTACAAATAGCTGTGAAAAGAAGAGAAGTGAAAAGCAAAGGAGAAAAGGAAAGATATTCCCATTTGAATGCAGAGTTCCAAAAAAATAGCAAGGAGAGATAAGAAAGCCTTCCTCATGATCAATGCAAAGAAAACAGAATGGGAAAGACTAGAGATCTCTTCAAGAAAATTAGAGATACCAAGGGAACATTTCATGCAAAGATGGGCTCAATAAAGGACAGAAATGGTATGGACCTAACGGAAGCAGAAGATATTAAAAAGAGGTGGCAAGAATACACAGAAGAATTGTACAAAAAAGATCTTCACGACCCAGATAATCACGGTGCTGTGATCACTCACCTAGAGCCATATATCCTGGAATGTGAAGTCAAGTGGGCCTTAGGAAGCATCACTACGAACAAAGCTAGTGGAGGTGATGGAATTCCAGTTGAACTATTTCAAATCCTAAAAAATGATGCTGTGAAAGTGCTGCACTCAATATGCCAGCAAATTTGGAAAACTCAGCAATGGCCACAGGACTGGAAAAGGTCAGTTTTCATTCCAATCCCAGAGAAAGGCAATGCCAAAGAATGCTCAAACTGTTGCACAATTGCACTCATCTCACATGCTACCAAAGTAATGCTCAAAATTCTCCAAGCCAGGCTTCAGCAATACGTGAACCAGGAACTTCCAGATGTTCAAGAAAAGGCAGAGGAACCAGAGATCAAATTGTCAACATCCTCTGGATCATTGAAAAAGCCAGAGAGTTCCAGAAAAACATCTATTTCTACGTTATTGCCAAAGCCAAAGCCTTTGACTGTGTGGATCACAACAAACTGGGGAAAATTCTGAAAGAGATGGGAATACCAGATCATCTGACCTGTCTCTTGAGAAACCTGTATGCAGGTCAGGAAGCAACAGTTAGACCTGGACATGGAACAACAGACTAGCTCCAAATAGGAAAAGGAGTATATCAAGGCTGTATATTGTCACTCTGCTTATTTAACATATATGCAGAGTACATCATGAGAAACACTGGGCTGGAGGAAGCACAAGCTGGAATCAAGATTGCCAGGAAAAATATGCACACGACACCATCCTTATGGCAGAAAGTGAAGAGGAACTAAAAAGCCTCTTGATGAAAGAGGACAGTGAAAAAATTGGCTTAAAGCTCAACATTCAGAAAACTAAGATCATGGCATCTGGTCCCATCACTTCATGGGACATAGATGGGGAAACAGTGGAAACAGTGTCAGACTTTATTTTTTGGGGCTCCAAAATCACTGCAGATGGTGATTGCAGCTATGAAATTAAAAGGCTCTTACTCCTTGGAAGGAAAGTTATGACCAACCTATATAGCATATTGAAAAGCAGAGACATTACTTTGCCAACAAAGGTCCGTCTAGTCAAGGCTATGGTTTTTTCCAGTAGTCATGTATGGATGTGAGAGTTGGATGGCGAAGAAAGATGAGCGCTGAAGAATTGATGCTTTTGAACTGTGGTGTTGGAGAAGACTCTTGAGATTCCCTTGGATTGCAAGGAGATCCCACCAGTCCATCCCAAAGGAGATCAGTCCTGGGTGTTCATTGGAAGGACTGATGTTGAAGCTGAAATCCAGTACTTTGGCCACCTGATGTGAAGAGCTGACTCGTTGGAAAAGACCCTAATGTTGGGAAGGATTGGGGGCAGGAGGAGAAGGGGATGACAGAGGATGAGATGGCTGGATGGCATTACCAACTTAATGGACATGGATTTGGGTAGACTCCGGGAGTTGGTGATGAACAGGGAGGCCTGGCGTGCTGCAGTTCATGGGGTCACAAAGAATCGGACACTACTGAGCGACTGAACTGAACTGCACTGACAATACATGAGACATAATTAGGATTGGAGAACTCAGAACCAGTGGAAAGCAGAACATACATCCCGAGAACTGCTAAAATAAAAGGAGGAGCATTGGACTTCCTCGAGGATCATAGTAGTAAACGTGAATTAATTTTATTAAATTTCAAAGATGATGGTGAGATTTGCATTTCATAAGATAACATGATATTACTGTCCTGGAAGATGTCCAAAGTGCCAGAGGATTCCCAAGAGAGGGATATGACATACTGGTGACAGAGGAGAATGGAGTGAAGGAAAAGATGCAGGGCCAGGCAGAGTTACTGTATCAATTCATTTCCCAAGTTGGTTTTTTTTTTTTTTTTGCGAAGAGGTAAGAGGCTTCAAAAAGAGATGCAATTTAATTTAATCATTACAATAACCCTGTAGGTAGGTTTTAGTATCACTAATTTTTAAATTAGAAAACTAAGACTTATAGAGGTTAGTACCTTTCAAAAGACATATACAGATAGGACTAGAGAAACATTAGGGGCCTGGGTAGCCTCTGCCCTGTAGGTAACATAGGGGGCTTTGTGAAAGAGCTGGCATTTGACTTCAGCCTTGAATTTCAGAAGGCAAAGATACAGCAGGAAAGAAGGACCCATCAGGCAGAGGAAAAATCTGAGCAAAGGCAAGACAGTGGTTTCAGGCTCTGGAGAGAAGAAGGTACAGGTTGCATGCTGAGCACACAGAAAGTGCTAACTAAACATTTACAGAATGAAACTGATTTCCTCCTCATCCCCGTACCCTGAACCAGATGCAGAAACAGGATGGAGTTCAACTTGACTGACTCATGGTTTTCACAGATGGTTTGCGGGGGAGGGGTGTTCAGGAATCTGGAAGGTAGTAGGGGCCAAGTTGTAGATTTTAAAAGCATGGCTAAATATATACATATATATATATATATATATATATATATACACACATGTACTTTATTTAATGGACCATGAGGAAACCCTGAAGATTTTTAGCAGGGGTGTATGGGAAAACAACAACAATAGCAAAATCAACTAAGTTTTAAAGATCTAATTGGCTTCATTGAATGATTTATTGAGTGACTCATGAATCAGGCAGCATCCTATCTAGCAAGCAGAAAGAACCTCTGTGGAGTCATATAAAACAGAAAGCTTTTATAGGCAGAAGGGGAAAAAGCAAGGGTTGTTTCAGGCTTAGGTAATCTACCTAAGGGATAGAAGGAGGTAGATTACCTCACTGGAACTGACCAGAAAATTCCAGACTGACCAGTTAAGACTATATACTTGGGGGAGGTTGTAGCTGCAATTAATGTAAGTATTAAGTCTTAGTTTGCTGATATGGGGGCTTAGCACAGGTGACTTCATTTGGGACCTATTTCTTTTTAACAGGTATGATGCGATTAAAGCTATCAGTTCAGTTCAATCGCTCAGTCGTGTCTGACTCTTTGGGACCCCATGGACTGCAGCACACCAGGCCTCCCTGTCCATCACCAACTCCCAGAGTTTACTCAAGCTCATGTCCATTGAATCAGGGATGCCATCCAATCATCTCATCCTCTGTTGTCCCCTTTTCCTCTTGCCTTCAATCTTTCCCAGCATCAGGGTCTTTTCAAATGAGTCAGTTCTTTGCATCAGGTGGCCAAAGTATTGGAGTTTCAGCTTCATCAGTCCTTCCAATGAATATTCAGGACTGATTTCCTTTAGGATGGACTGGTTGGATCTCCTTGCAGTCCAAGGGATTCTCAAGAGTCTTTTCCAACACCACAGTTCAAAAGCATCAATTCTTCAGCGCTCAGCTTGATTAAAGCTATACTCTTAGAAAATTAAGGTGAAGGATAGCTCAAAGCAGGGCAGCTCAGACTTGAAGATAATGGCAACTCGGTTTCAACAACTCTGTGATTCTGTATTTCTAACAAGTTCCCTGCCTTAAAGATACTCACCCAGTGTGGCTGGGGTAGGCTTAAGTATCTAAAAGCTCCATTTAGAGAAACACTGGCAGGATGGACCCAAGCGAAAGTAAGAAGTTTCAGGCTGAGAGGACTTCCTTTGTTTAGAGCCTCAGGACAGGAAGAGGAATTAGAGCAGGAAGAAGTGGTGATGCGAGAAGCCTGGAGGTAGCTTTTTGTCCACCTCTTGAAACAGGAAAGGGTCCAGGAAAGGGTGAACTATTCTGTCTTTTCCCAGCCTTTCTATGCACACACATGAGTGTTTTTTGGTCATCTTACTCCTCTTCCACAGTAGATTAAAACAACTTGAGGCTGTCTGACTCCAGTTTCTCCCAGGGTCCCCTCCCCAGGGGAGGGCATTAGCAAAGCAGTATTCACCAACATTTTGCTGAGAGCTTTAGGGTGTACATGTCTGACTCCTGATTTCCTCTGCCTGAGCCCTGCTTCTGGCTGTAAAATTTCCCCTTTATCCCCAGTCTTGGATCCAATGGCAAGATATGCTTTTGCTCCTGTAACGGAGCCAGAATATAATGGGATGGGGTGAAGGTCAGTTCTGTTCTGTAAATGGTTATTTGGTGCTTTCTGTGTTAGGCATACAACCTTATATCTTCTCTCTTGGACCGGAAACTTCCAGATCAGAACTTCAACTCTAAACTGCTTTATCTGTGCTTCTTTTGAATTTAGCCTTAGAATATCACTTTTTTTTCCCAGAAGACTGTAGTTGGCCCTGTTGTCTGAATTCCCCTGTCTTCTGTTTGCACCCTCAACTCCACTCTGAGGAGCTCATTTCTTGCTGATCTCCAGCAGCCTAGAGCCACTTACTCTCCCTTACTGGGGTTGGCATCAATGCCAAGTGCTATGGAGAGCTGCAGGACAGTGAGAACTGGGGACAGGTAATTCTGCCTGCCAACTGAGAGTCGTTAGTGACTTTAGACTAAAGAGGCATTTTCAGTCAAAAGGTAAAGGCAAACACCATATTTTTTATTTATTTATTTATTTATTGTTTTTGCCATACAATGTCATGATATCACCATGGGTTTACATATGCTCCCCCTCCAGAACCCCCCTCCCTCTTCCCTCCCCCCAGAAAATCTCACTGCACCAGCCCCGAGCATCAATCCTGGGCTGGCGATTGATTAGACTTATGATAATTAACGCAAACGCCATATTATAGGTAGTAAAATAAATAGTGAGTGGTGAGGGCTAGATGCAGCAAATCTAAAGTGTTCTTTGAAAATAGTATGTCCTGAAAGAGAGAAAACGAAAGTTCAAGCAAGCGGTAGGTTTGAGGGAGGCAGTCGTGAATAAAGCAGAGGATTTATCAGGACTGTAGAAAGACACAAATGCTCCAACAGAGATCTGAGAAAAATGAAATCCTCCTTTGCTACTTCTAGGGACATTTGCATTTGGGGAAGGGACTTTTCCATCCTGCAGACAAGTTCTGCCTGGTCAGTGTGCTAAAAGCATTTAAATGAAGTGCCTTATTTCTGAAAAATGTGAACTTTATATATTTTTAAAAATCCAGGTTTCTATCTTCTCTTGAAAAATGGGAAGAGTTAGCAACATTGGGTGAATATTCCCCCAGCTGTCATTTATATTATTTATATTCTTTGCCTTTCACTAAAGGCATTTGAAATTGCAGTGTCGATGTTAAAGTCATCTGTATTGATTGGAGGGCTTCCCAGGTGGCGCGTTAGTGGTAAAGAACCTGCCTGTCAATGCAGGAAACATAAGAGATGTGGGTTTGATCTCTGGGTTCAGAAGAACCCCTGGAGGAGGGCATGGCAACCCACTCCAGTATTCTTTGCCTGGAGAATTCCCACGGACAGAGAAGCCTGGCTGGCTAGCGTCCATAGGGCTGTATAGAGTCAGATGTGACTGAAGTGACTTACTTTAAGAAGGGCACTGCTTCTTAAAGGGGCAGGTGATTCTAACGTGTAGCCTGAGTAACTCCTATTGTCAAGCTTTGTGGCATTAACCCCTTCCACTCCAGGCCTTGTGTCACCCCTGGACAAAAGCTGGATATTTGGACTCAAAATTGTATTTCTTAGTGCCTACTTTGACACCTGACTCCTCTGTGATCATCAGCTGCCTGCCTGGCTGCTCTTTGCATGTAGCATTTAGCCCCTCGTGACTGAGTTCAATGATCTTGAATTTTAACTCTCAGTTGCAAAGCTAACCACTTGATCCAGGCTCACTAAAGGATAACACAGCCTCCTTTTACTGGAACTGCAACAAAGACTCAGGAAAAGCAAAGTAGAATTGAAAACCAAATGAAACAAATCTACAAAGGCTAAAAATGAAATATGGGTAGGGTGACTCACTGTCCTAAATTGACTGGATAGTCCCAGGTTCCCAGGTTTAACTTTTTTGGTGAATCATTTTAGGTAAGAATTTAGATTTCTTGCCAGGAAAATAGGGGGCCTAGAAACAGGTGGTTTGTAAATTTTTCAGTCTGTGAGTTGGCAGGGGAGAAATGCAAAAACTAAATAATAGCTATTGTCTTATTAAAATTCTTAATAATTTCCAGATTTTGTTGATACTTTCTCAACCTCCTCTAACAACTCTGTCCAAAAGAGCTTTCTGGGAAAATAGAAATGTTCTGTGCTATCCAATACAGTAGTCATTAACCATTTGCAGCGGTTGAGCATTTGAATTGAGGCTACCTTGACTAAGGATCTGAAGTTTTAACATTATTTCATATCAATTAATTTAAATGTAAATGAAAATATCTATAGGAGTTTAGTAGCTAGTTACTGTACAAGGCTTTATTTTTGTTGTACTGCAAAGTTGCTATTATTTATGGTAGACATATCATGGGGTGATTCATCTCCTATACTTCCTTTGTAGAGAAAGAGCAACCCTATATATTGGATTTAGCAGATTTAACTGGGTGGGGGGATGTGGGGTGGTGGGGAGGGGAGGGCCGTTGGGGAGAGGGTTGGGACAGAGAAATAGTAATTGATCCAAACTGGGCCAATTAGATTTTTTCTTTCAAGAGTCTGAAATTGAGATACTGAAAGTCTGTATCCATTTGGATACAAGCTGGGCAAGCAGGGTTGGCACAGACATTGTGCCATGGAGTCTCAACTCCATGTTAGGACTAATCCTAACTTAATACATGCAATCATAAGTTATGCTTGGGTGGAGACTAGAAACTCTGTAGTGCAGGTAGGGTAGAGGGAAGAAGAGAAGGGGAATGGAGAAGGCAAAGAGGGAAGAAATCCTTTCAAATGAGTGATGGACATAATACCTGAGTTTTGTTGTACTCCATTGTTTCTAATTTGGATGTTAGAGAAGAGGGGGAAGAAAGAAATAAAGATACAGAAGAAGGGGGAATAAAAAATTACAAAAATATCTTAATGTAAGTACTAGAAATAATGGTGACATATATTTTCTAATAAACTAGTTTATAAAAGTCCTGTTCTTCAACTGACAAACAGTGGTTCTCTTTCACATGGGAGGTTTGTTTTCTTTGAGGACTCTTTGAGAAAGAGACATGTATATATATCTTAGCATGTAATGGTTTTCAGTAAATACTTATTTAATGAATGAATAAATGAATGAGCAATGGGAAATGCAGCATCTTCCCAGTCATATCAACACTTTCGTGCAACAGTTTTTTTTTTTTGTTTCAACTAAAGCATCTTCCTTTGTTTTCTGGTTTGTTTGTTTTAAATTTATTTATTTTTATTTTTTGCTGCACTGGGTCTTTGTTTCTTTGTGAGGGCTTTTCTTTAGTTGCAGAGTGGGGGCTATTCTCTAGTTGTGCTGGGCAGGCTTTTCGTCCCAGTGGCTTCTCTTGTGGAGCTCAGGCTCTAGGGCACAGGCTCAATAGCTGTGGTGCATAGGCTTAGTTGCTTCAAGGAATGTGGGATCTTCCCAGATCAGGGATCCAACCTGCATCTCCTGCACTGGCAGGCAGATTCTTAACCAGTGAACCACCAGGGGAGCCCCAGTTTGTTTTTTTATTATTGTTCATTAGTCTTGTCCTTCCATTGTTTCTTTTTTTAAAAAAAATTGAAATATAATTCAGCATAAAATTCATCCTTTCAAACGGTACAATTCAGTGGTTTTTGGTGTATTCAAATGATCATGTGATCTTCATTAGTGTCTAATTTCAGAGTATTTTTCATTGCTAAAAAGGAAACCCATAACCATTAGCCCTATTTTCTTCTTCCCCAAATAACTTTCTTGAATTATAATTCTTTACAGATTAGCATGAGGTTTATGTTACACTTGGTGTAACATATATACAAAGTATTTTTTAAAGGATGACTCCATTTTTATAGTAACAGGGATTTTATTTGCTTAAAGTAATCTATTTCCGTCTCTCTTTTTACCCCCATTGGCAGAGTACTGTGAAATACTATTTACTTGTAAAGAAGTAGCACAATACAGATTGATCATTCATTTCACTGAATATTATCCAAATGAAGAAGTGCCACAAACCAAAGGAGCCAGGTGCTGCCTCGAGAATTGCTAAATATGCTCTTTTCTTGAATTATACTTTTTGCATTATATAGACTGAGAAATACGAACTATTACTTCTTAGCTTGTTTTAGTAAGGAAAAAATAGTCCTCAAAAGGATTTTGGAGCCACCTTAAACTTCACATGACACAAGAAACCTTGATCAATCAGACCTTTGTTGAGAGTAATCTTTTGGTGGTAGGGAACAGAGACTCATTCAAAGTCACACCCGAAGTGACAGCTGTTTACTCTTGACAGGGTAACTAGGACGCTCTTTAGGAAGCGGCTGGATACAGTGAAGCCACAGGGACCTGGATACTCATATTATCCTCCGGAGCAGGTCTTTGTTGTTTTTAATACATCATTGGGTCTCAGCTTCCCTTCGAGGCACTTCTACCACTTTCACCCATACTCACCTTCGACTTCATCCTTAGTTTTTGCTTACTCCAGTGTTTTGCTTTGTCAGGCCCCTTTTCCCAGTTTCTGCCTCAAGCCCTCTCAGCTTCAGCCTTCCTGTCACTCTGCTCACTCTCTGTATTCATTCACCCTTTTCAATTTCCAAGGGAGAATCTGATTGGCTTATCTAATGATCCTGGTTTGTGAGGACTGTTTGTTCCAGGTCACTTCCTAGGGTGATGGCCAGTTTATGGACTGTGTCTCTTGGGTCATATGACCGTTCTTAATCCAATCAGCTACAGCGGTTGGGGGGAACTTTGGGGGCAATTATTTGTGCAACCTTTGTCCTAGGAATAGTTCGGGTCAGTTCTCTTGGCAGAGGCTTGGTTTCCTTTTTGAAAGGATACCAGGTAGAGCAAACATCACACACACACACACTCAGAGATTAAAATAACAGTTACTATAATAAAGGATGTATGAATAAAACGATTGAATTATGCGGTTACATGTAGGAAATAATGAATAAAGGGGAAGAAATCTACATTGACCCAGGGCCAAAGAATTATAATAGCTTTATCCAAGTAAAGCTTCTTTGCAGTAAAGGAGTTTCCAAAACTGCATTTTCTTTCGCCAATCAGACCATCCTGCTGTCATATTTGTAGCTTTCTGAAAGCCCCCTGCCCTGGGCTGAAGTTCCGCGCAGTGGTAAAGAATCCGCCTGCCAATGCAGGAGCCACAGGAAACACCACTTCTATCCCTGGGTCTAGAAGTTCTTCTGGAGAAGGACATGGCAACCCACTCCAGTGTTCTTGCCTGGCAAATTCCCTGGACAGAGGACCCTGGCGGGCTTCAGTCCGTGAGGGCAAGGAGTAAGACCCACTAAGCACGCAGGCAAAGGAGATCTCAGCATTCTGCACGTTGGGAGAGCTTTTTTTTTTTTTTTCCTTGCGTTAGGAGAGAGATCCTGGCAGGAAGTCAATTTCCAGGAAAAGATGCGGGGGTTGGAGCTCCTCGCTCCGAGTGACGCGGGGCAAAGGTGGGGATAATTGGAGCCCTGGATGCATTTTCCTAGAAGCCTCCAGCGCTAAGCCACCTGTGCGGAGTCTGCCCCATTCTTGGCGTCTCCGCCCCAGAGTTTCCTCCTCCTAGGTTAGTCCCTGGAAGTGTGGGCGGCCCCATTCCTGAGCGCTGAAACTCTCCCCCCCTCCCCCCGCTCGCCCTCCGCCTGCTGCACACCAACCAGCCTTTCTCTTTGCCTCAGTCACTTCCTTCCTCGGCTTCTTCCTCCCCAGTGCGTAGAAGAAGGCAACCAGCCCGCACCGACGCTGCCCGTTTTCTCGGAAAAGAACAGGAGGCAAAGAGGTGAGTGATCGTCCTGGGAAGTGGCGTCCAGGTAGAAAGGATGGACTGGGGTAGCCGGGGGAGGTCAAACAGCCGGAGGAGGGGATCGTGGGCTGAGGTTGGAGAGCCAGGACCGGGAAGAGAGGGGGCGAAGGCGCCTGGAGGGTATAACTGGCATTGGGCTGAGCCGGGTGCTGGGGACCGCGTGGGCGCGCCCCCACCTCTGGGGCAGACTTCCGTACTCGGCTCACGTGACATTTTGCCGGTCCGGGGGCGGATCGGGCAGGGAGATCAGCAGCGTTTATAAAGGTTTTTTTTTTTTTCTTTCTTTCTTTCTTTTTTTTTTTACCGCGGAGCAACTTGCCGGCTTTGCACTTGGAGAGCCAGTTCCGCAGAACTGAGCGGGAACAGACTGGCAGTGAGGCCAGGCTCCCCCCAAGGAATTCTGTGGCTTCAGGGCAGTGGGGTCTGCGGGCGTGGCGGCGGGTGCGGGTCTGAACACTCCCCGTTGTGTGTACGGGGTCGGGGGTAGTGAGAAGACGCTAGCGACTCGGGGAGCCCCAAGCCGGGTCCGTTTGCGTCGCTGGGTTTGGGCGCCGGCTCTCGAGGCGCGCCTGGGGCGCACAGACCGCCGGGGAGCGCGGGCCTCGCGGAGACAAAGGCTTCCGGGATGCGGATGCTGCCCTTCCCCGGGAGTCTGCTCGGACCCCGCCGTGCGCTCGGGAGCCGGGGGCCGAGCCTCGCGCTCCCCAGCTCTGCAGCGGTGCCGGTGATGACCGTTCTGATGGCTTGCGGGAGACAGGGTCTTGGGACCCCTTCCGGGCCAGCTCCCAACTTGGTTGTGGATGACCAAATATGGAGCGTGCGCGCCTGCGAGGAGGCGGGAAGGAACCCAGTCATTCTTTGACCTCCACCAGCTGCTTGTCGGGGATTGTGAAGGAGGGCTGGGAAAGAGTGGCCAGCCCTAGTGTGGACAGGTGGCTCCCGGTTCCCAGACGTCCCCACTCGAGTAGGCTTATTCCTTGACTTTAGAAAATCTCCAGGTATTGCCTCCAAACTTAAGAAAACAAACCAACCAAAATAAAAAAAATCCAAAAACTGTTAGTTGGGTCCTTAAATATATCCTCAAGTGCCTACTGAAAGTGGAGCATTTCAGCATATGGCCCAGTCCGCCCACATTCCGCTTTCTTTGTGGTTCCCACTACAGTGCCTAATTGGTTTCTGTCACAAAGAGAGGGCTCAGCTGGCATCTGCCATCCTCTTCCCCTGAGCCTCTCATTGACCCGGCTCTTTCTTTCCCTTAGACTTGCTCTGCCCGTGGCCTCTCATTGTTCTTGATCTTGCTGCTTGCACCAGCCGCAGGCTTCTGTCCTCAAAAAAATAAATGTCGTGGACCTTCTGAGGTTTGTGCAGCAGTGTATTTTATACTCTTTTGTCCTCATTAAACAATCAAAGAAATAAACCATGCCAGGTTATGTAGGCTAGCAATTAGTTTTTAAGCCTGTCATTTTCCTACTCAAAAGGATCAGTGCAGGGAGACTTTTTTGCTTTTTAAGGATTCTGTCTTAGTAAGTACTCAAATATTTCACACAAATACAGCTTACTGTTACATTTAGTTTCATTTGCCTATAAACAGCCCCAACCCAAAGCAGCAGAAGAGGCAGAATGATGAAGTAAAAACAGCATTTAATTGTGGGAAACCCCTCTAAGTCAGTTTCATCATCCATAAAATAGGGATAAATAATACTTTACAAGGTTCTTAGAATAAACACAGATAAGGAGCCTCAGGTGTAATTAATTATAAGGAAATCCTGATTGTCTTCCTTCTTAAAAGATGAACATGCATCCGCTTAATGTGATGCACATATTCACACTACTCAAGAGTGGGATTTCCGCTTTGAGTCTCATTATTAAAGGAGAACTATGACTAGTGTGGATGGTGGTGGGTGGAAGGAATGGAAAATGATGTTAAAGAGATGAATATTCTGGGTGGGAGGAAATCAAAGCATTTGAGAATTAGAGAAGACTGTAATCCCCTTGGACATTTTCCTTTTCCTTTTGTCCAATGTGGGCTGACTTCCTCATCAACCTTCACAGATCTTTACTACTTCTGCAAACTTTATTCACCATTAGATGGTTTTGATTATTAGAGAAATTTTTTCTCTTATGGCTTCCAAATCTGCCTTTCTGTTCACCTGTCTACCCAATATGGTAACGCAAACAAGACTATTCACTGAGTACATAATGGACTTTTACTTTTTTTAAAATCAGCAGGTTGTCTCTAGGCTAACTTTAAAAATCAAGATTCTTTAGAGTGGAAGTGACAGAAACTCAAATCAGCATAAACAAAACTGGAGAAGATTGATTAGTTCATGTAACAGGAAAATCCAAGCTCATATACAGGCTCAATCACTGATGCATGATTGAATTTTTCATTGTGCTGAATTTATTCCTGGCAGGCTCTTTTCACATGGTAGCTGTTTATATACCAGCCATAAACTTAATCTTAGAGCCCAGTAGGAGAGAGTCATTTTACTAGTAGTCTGGCAAAATTCCTGGGCCGACCCCATTGTTCAAGATAGGATCACCTATCCTATGCTCCAAACCAATTACTCTAACTTTGAACCATTCCTGGAGTCCAGAATGAGGCTCCACCCAAGATCCATGAGATAAGAACAAGGAAGGACTGTCTCTATCAAAAAAACAAACAAACAAAAAAAAACTGGACTGCTGATGCCAGAAGGTAGAAAGGGTGCTGAGCAGGGAGAAATGACAGCTATTCACCACACTGACTTTAACAGGTTTTTTTCCTCTACCACTAGTCTCATGGCATGTCTTTCAGTTGTGTCCTCTGGTTATATTTTAGTGTCTCTCTTAAACTGTATTTTGAATTGAATATAATGTTACAATTTCACCAATAAATACAAAGTTCTCATATTTGGACACTTAGTTTTTGATATTGGATTTTATGTAGCTGCTTTAACCTAAGATGTTGCATCTTTGTTGCAGTGTTGTTGTTTAGTTGCTAAGTCCTGTCCAACTCTTTTGGGACCCTGTGGACTGTAGCCCTTCAGGCTCCTCTGTCCATAGAATTTCCCAGGCAAGAACACTGAACTGGGTTTTTGTCATTTCCTACTTCAGGGATCTTCCCCACCTAGGGATCAAACACGTGTCTCTTGTATCTCCTGCATTGGCAGGCGGATTCTTTACCACTGAGCCACCAGGGAGGGAAGCCCATCTTGTTGCCATATAAACTTCTTAAATTATAAAATTTACACAAAAGTGTAGCAGATGGTAGTAATAATAATAATAATAGTTAATTATTAACTATTAGAAATCTGGGGTCCTGATCAATATAATTTAAACATAGATGTCATTCTTGTTTTTTAAAAGCTACCAAGAATTAGTTATGATCTGTCTGAATAAAATTATTTCTTCCAAATCATCACCCCAAAGTAAACCATTCAGGCTGTCCAACTCTTTTCATCCCTTATTTAATTTGGAAAACTTAAAACACGACTGCGTTGATGCCTCTTCTGCCTATGCTTTTCACCCTCATATTGCTGTTTCCAGTGTAAATTATTTCCTTCTTATGAAAACTCATTCTTCTTCCTTTCCTGCTCTACTTCTTTGCTTCAACAGAGTTGGGTTTCTCTCCTTCAGCTCCACCTGTGGCTTCCCTGTTTCTTGCTGGTATCTGTCTCCTCCCACTTTCTGTAACTGTTTGCCACGCCTCCTTTAGGCTTCCTCTTCTCTGAGTCCATTTCTCCCCTTAGAGCTCCTCTCTGTGCCTCACTGAAATCAGCAGCTCCCTGGCAGTAACTCCTACAGGTGTGTTTTCATCCCCTCTCATGCCTTTGCTCATTTCCTGTTTGCCAGCCAATTATTTGTTGAAGTCCTACTCTTGATGCCAAACAGGGTCCCGCAGTAGCAGAATGGTCAGATCCCTGCAGAGAGCTCACTGTCTAGTGATAAAAGACAAGAAGTTGGCCTTTCCAATCAAGTGAAATGAAGAGTATGCACAGTACTCTGGGAACACACATGGGGGAGCACTCCTTCTCCGGGGTTTCAGGGAGGGCTTCCTGGAGGAAGTCGTATCTCCGTTGGGACTGGACAGTGGAAGTTAACTCCAAGAAAGAGGAACAGTCAGAGATGGGCTGACGAAGAAGCAGTACCTGTGAAGGCTGGACGTCAGAGAGTGAGGGGACATTTGAGGAGTGAAAAGAAGTGCCGTGTAGCTGCAACCTGGCATTCACGAGCATAGATGCGAGGTGACCGGAATGATGGGCACAAACCCAGCCAATGGAGGACCTCATGAGCCAAGGGAACTCACCCAGCTGCTGCGCTAACCCTGAACTCCTTCCTCATCCGAAAATAAATGGTGTTCGCCACAGGCTCTCCATTGCAGTCAGATTGCATTACGAACTGGGGGAAGAGCAGGAGTGTTTGTGACCCGGAAGTCATCATGGCTCTGACCTCGTGGTACTAAAATTGCACTTGTAGGATTCCGCCTGGACCGCCTCTTTCACCTCGGGTCTCCTAGCTGGGAGGGATTGTGTTGGTTTATCTGGTTTATCCTGGTACCTCCAGCTCCTAGTTTAGGGCTTGCCCTAGGTGTGCTGCAGTTTCTCCTTGTTTCTGTGCTTTTGCATATTCTCTTCCCAACTACTTGCCTGGTCCACTCCTCCCCCAGGAACCTCCCTGAAACCTGTGGCTTTCTCCCTCAAGCTCCCTTAAGGCCTTGGACCCGCCACTCAAAGACAGCTTGTCCCATTGCTAGTCAGTCCAGGCCTTTCTCTGCTTCTGGATGATGAGTTCCCTGAGGGCCGGTCTTGTGTCACCCACCTTTGTGTTTTTGGTGCCAGGCAGAGCTTGGGTTTGGAGTTAAGAGTGGGTGCAAGGAGAATGGCTTCGTTCTCCCCAGTAGATTGCATGGTGTAAGAGTGGGACCGCCCACAAAGGCAGTTACAAAGATGGGGGAAGTGGAGGTACTCTACCTGGGGGAGTTACATCACACAAGTGTGTTTAGGAAGAGTGACATAGTAAATTAACAGTGACAAATGCTACATGAAAAAAACCAAGGGCCCTTGGATTTGGCAAGATAGGCTTAATGGAATGTAGAAACTAATAATACAGATATTTTTTCTCCTTCAGGCAACAATGAATGTGGATCATGAAGTTAAACTCTTAGTGGAGGAAATTCATCGTCTTGGTTCAAAAAGTAAGTATTATATGATAGATATGATGTTTCTTCTGAGTTTGTTTTAGAGCAAGAAGGACTAACTCTTTGGGTGCTGTGCTGTGCTAAGTTGCTTCGTCGTGTCCAGTTCTTTGGGACTCCATGGCTACTCCACCAGGCTACTCTTTTCATGCGATTCTCCAGGCTAGAGTACTGGAGTGGGTTGCCATTTCCTTCTCCAAACTCTTGGTAGAAGCCTAAAAGTTTTGGCAGTTGTCAGCTAACTGCTCTCAGCCCTGAAGTAATTTCTGGAGACACAGAGCTATTGGGGTATTTTGATTCTTATACAAAGAATGGTTGAATTATTTCATTATCCTTTGAGTGGAAAGAAAATCACTGTACATCTGTAAACTAGCTGCATTAAAATCTTGTAATTGAATCTTGTTCGAATTTTTGTCATACTATTAAAATTCTTTTTTTTTTTTCTGCTTTACCCTGCCACCATTTTGCAAATTGCCAAATAACTAGGGACTCATTGAAATTGCAATACATTGTCTTTATTTTCTTCAAACTTTTGGATTTTGTATAATCAGGTATGTATGTAAATATAACTAAAAGAACCCATCCTTTGGGTAGTTTTTTTTTTAAAAAGTCGGCTTTTCCCTCAGCAGCATATAAGCAGCTACCATGAAGTTTGAGACATGTAAAATTGGTAGTATTAGTGCTGTTTTCCTAAATTGTAATGAAAGCTACAAACTCTTATGCTTGTAACTGTAAGTATTAATATTTTGTACATCTCAGACCAGACATGTAATAGTTTGGGGAGCGTTTTAAAAATTGTAAGAGCAGTAGATGTATGCAGCAACAACTGGGATAATGGACCCCAAAGTTTTAAAATTATATCATGCAAGTGAAAAAACAACTTTAAAAAGTACATTATAGCTTTTTTTTTTTTACATTGGAGGATAGTTGCTTTACAATGTTTTGTCATCATTATAGCTTGATTTTCTTACATATAGCTGTGATTACTTATGAATCACAAATCATTTGCACTTGATCTTAGCCAAGAGGCTGAGAAGCGATGACTCACAAATCATTTGAAATAACAAGAGGTACTTTGAAAATTCCATTGTCATTATTATCAAACATCCCTTGTAGTTTTCTTTTGCTTATGTAACATTACTTCAAACTTTGTGACATGAAACAACAAATGTAATATTTTTCATTAAAGATATATTGAAGTGTAGTTGTTTTAAAACATTGTATTAATTTCTGCTATACTGCAAAGTGATTCAGTTATACATATATATGTATTCTTTTCCATTATAGTTTATCACAGGATGTTGAGTATAATTCTCTGTGCTATACAGTAGGACCTTTTTGTTTATCCATTCTATGTATAATAGTTTGTGTCTACCAACCACAAACTCTAACCCTCACACCATCTTCTTCTTGGCAGCCACAAGTCTGTTCTCTTTGTGAGTCTGTTTCTGTTTCATAAATAAGTTCATTTGTGTCATATTTTAGATTCTACATGTTAGTGATATCACATGGTATTTGGCTTTCTCTTTCTGATTTACTTCACTTGGTATCATCATCTCTAGGTCCAGCCATGTTGCTGCAAATGGTATTTTAATTCATTCCTCTTTGTGGCTGAGTAGTATTCTGTTGTATGTATGTAGCACATTTTCTTGTAAATCATGCTATTGTGATCATAGGGCTGCATGTATCTTTTTGAATTATAGTTTTGTCCACATTTAATATCTTAATGGTTATGTAGGTTGGGAGTCTGTCTCAATCTGTTTGGGCTGCTGTAACAAAATACTCCAGACTGTGTGGCTTATAAACAGCAGAAATTTTATTGCTTATAGTTCTGAAGGCTGGAGGTCCAGGATCAGTGTGCCAACATGGTCAACTTGGAGTCTTCTAGGTCTCAGACTTCTTGTATCTTTTCATGGTGAAAGGGACTAGGGATCTCTTTGTAGCCTTATCTGTCATCATTCTTGTCTATCTATTATTGTGGTAACACTGATTTATAAGATCATGTATGTTTCATATAAAATAATATTGGCTTGTCAAAAAAGATCATTCAGGTTTTTCCGTTACTTCGCAGGGAAAAACTCAAATGAACTTACTGGCCACCTCAATACTTAGCAGACTGAACCTGCACTTCAAAATAAGCAGGTTTACAAACTAGATGACTGTAAGGTAATTATCATAACTCTTATAAGGATGAAACTATTTTGGACATTGCAGCTTCACCAGGCCTCCTTGACTTACCTATTCATGGTAATAGATGAATTACTGAGTTGGAAAGTCTCTCACTGTTTCCATTGTTTCCCCATCTATTTGCCATGAAGTGATGGGACCAGATGCCATGATCTTAGTTTTCTGAATGTTGAGTTTTAAGCCAACTTTCTCACTCTCCTCTTTCACTTTCATCAAGAGGCTCTTTAGTTCTTCGCTTTCTGCCATAAGAGTGGTGTTATGTGCATATCTGAGGTTATTGATATTTCTCCCAGCAATCTTGATTCCAGCTTATGCGTTATCCAGTCCAACATTTTTCCTGATGTAATCTGCATATACATTAAATAAGCAGGGTGACAGTATACAGCCTTGATGTATTCCTTTCCCGATTTGGAACCAGTCTGTTGTTCCATGTCCAATTCTAACTCTTGCTTGTTGACCTGCATACAGATTTCTTAGAAGGCAGATTTCTCAGAAGATGGTCTGGTATTCCCATCTCTTTCAGAATTTTCCACAGTTTATTGTGACCCACACAGCCAAAGGCTTTGGCATAGTCAGTAAAGCAGAAGTAGATGTTTTTCTGGAACTCACTTGTTTTTTCAATGATCCAGTGGATGTTGGCAATTTCTGGTTCCTCTGCCTTTCCTAAAACCAGCTTGAACATCTGAAAGTTCACGGTTCATGTACTGTTGAAGCTTGCCTTGGAGAATTTTGAGCATTACTTTGCTAGCATGTGAGATGAATGCAATTGTGCATTAGTTTTTGCATTCTTTGGCATTGCCTTTCTTTGAGATTGGAATGAAAACTGACCTTTTCCAGTCCTGTGGCCATTGCTGAATTTTCCAAATTTGCTGGCATATTGAGTGCAACACTTTCATAGCATCATCTTTTAGGATCTGGAATAGCTCAACTGGAATTCCATCACCTCCACTAGCTTTGTTTGTAGTGATTCTTCCTAAGGCCCACTTAACTTTGCATTCCAGGATGTCTGGTTCTAGGTGACAGAACCAGGTAACCATAGTGGTTATCTGGGTCATGAAGATCTTTTCTGTATAGTTCTTCTGTGTATTCTTGCCACCTCTTCGTAATATATATCTTCTGCTTCTGTTAGATCCATACCATTTCTGTCCTTTATTATGTACATCTTTGCATGGAATGTTCCCTTGGTGTCTCTGATTTTCTTGATTTCTAACTTTTATTCTATAGAAAAGAGTTAAGTGGATAAAGATTATTTGGAGGTTTAAATTCTTTAACAAATTTGTTTTGAGTGCTGCCTTTGTGCTCAAGTACTGGAGACAGGAAAATAAACAGAAGTCCATCTCAGCCCTGTGGGCCCCTATAGGTAATGAGAAGACAGATAAATTGGAAGCATATTTTGGGAAGTGATTAAGAGCGTGTGCTCTGGAGTCAGACTCGGGGAAGGAATTCAAGCTCTTCCACATTCCTGCTATGTGACCTTGGGCACATTTCTAAACTTTTCTGTGCCTTGGTTTCCTTATTTGTATAATACTGCTGCTGCTGCTAAGTTGCTTCAGTCGTGTCCAGCTCTGTGCAACCCCATAGACGGCAGCCCACCAGGCTCCCCCGTCCCCAGGATTCTCCAGGCAATATACTACTCTATTTCAGTGAGTGTTGGAGACACATTTTTCACACTTTAAAATCTCTAAAATAAGGATTATTTTATGATATATAGTCTGCTATCGTTAAATTGGCAGTTTAATTGGAACATGAAATAATGGTGCTTCTTATAATCAATGGTGTCTTATCTTTGACAAAATGGTTAAGTGAGTTTTAATGACTGTAAAATGCATTGAACAGTTCTAGGAACATACTGAGTACTCAATAAATGGTAGCTTTCATTACTGTAATTGATGGTGAATGCTTTGATTGATATACATTCCATTTTTTAAGAAGCGCTGTTAACTCGACTAAAGGAATCATAGAGGACTTCTCAGAGAAGGTGACATTTGAGTCCATTTTTGAAGAAAAAAAGAATTTAGCTAGAAAAGAGGATCTGGGATGCCAGGTAGATAGCTCAGTGTGGACAAAGTTACCAGGAGAGGTGATTCTTATCACCCTGGATTATAGCAGGTTGCTCATTTTGACTGAATCACAAGATGCATGGAATGAGATGGCAGGAGGCCAGGTGAGAGGTGAGGCAAGGGCCAGAGGATGAAGAATCTTATTCACTCTATCTTAAAGGTGCTAGGGAGCCATTGAAAGGTTAAAGTAGAAGAATATCAATTAAGCTTGTCTCATACAAAGTTTCTTCCACATTTTAAATTCTGTGTGAATGTGGAGGATGTAGTGAGGGTAAAAATGGAGAAGGGAAAACTCATAAGGAGTCTGGCAATTAGCCATGTGAGAATCAATTTGGGCCTGAACCAAGGAATTAATTGTCCCTGGAGAGGGAAGGCTAGAGCAACAGAAGATACAGAGAAGGTGGCATTGCTTGGACATTTGTCAGATTGAGGGGTTAGCGGGCAGGAGAACTCCAAGATTGCAGCAGGATTTCTGCCTTTGGTGGCTTTAAAAAATTTAACCTAAATTGAGAATTTACCATAGGCTGGGCATGCTATAAAAGACTTTACTTACATTCTGTGCTTTAGTCCTTGTAACAACTCCGAGAGGGATATTTTTTACCCTCGTTTGATGGATGAAGTAACTGCAGCTCAGAGAGCTTGAAGGACCAATCAGGTTACCCAGCAGCTGCACTGATTCCTGTAATCAGTGAAAAGTTTTCATTGCTAATGAAGGGTCGTGCTGTTGGAAGTGAAAGAATCAAACAGGTACTTCTTAACTTTCCAGGCCAAGCATGGTCAGACTCCCTATTTTCCATTACCAACTTATTTCCTCCTTCTTGTCTTAGATGGTTTACTTGAGCTGAGTAAACTAGTCACTGTTCCCCTAGACACTTAACTTCTTTCACCTGTGCCTATGGCTTGACATATTCTCCCATTTCTTTCACTCATAATTGAACCAGTGATCACCAATTTAGTGCTTAGCATGGGCTGGACTCTGTGCTCTGTGCTTCAGAACTGTGTCCCCAACCATACAGTGTGGGAGGTATTAAGATCCCCATTATACAAATGAGGAAACAGGCTTAGGGAATTTATGCAGGTTTCCTAGGCCAAGCAACTAGCAGATGACCAAAATTTCAACTGAGGACTGTCAGGGTTTTTGTTTGTTGGTTGGTTTTGTTTTTAAAGCTCTGTATTATACTCCCCTTAAAGTCTGGTGACTCAGAGGGTAAAGCGTCCGCCTGCAGTGTGGGAGACCTGGGTTCAACCCCTGGGTCAGGAAGCTCCACTGGAGAAGAAAAGGGCAACCCACTCCAGTATTCTTGCTTGCAGAATCCCATGGACGGAGGAGCCTGGTTGACCACAGTCCATGGGGTCGCAAAGAGTCGGACACAATTGAGCGACTTCACTTTCTTTACTTTCTTTCTTCCAAGCCCAGAACAGGTACCACTAGTCATGAAATCTTCCCTTCCTGGTCAAGCCCAGAGTCATCTTGGTCTTGATAAACAATCATGTACCTCTTTGTCGTGTTGCTCTACCTACTGTGCGTATGGTTATTCCCTCATAGGAGGGGAAATCATTTCTTTGATAGCCAGAAAGTGACTCTATACTTCCTTCTCTCTGCCTCTAGAGCCCAGCACAGCGCTACACCTACAGGGGGAGTTTATTAAGCCGCCTGCTGTAAGCTCTAGCAGGGGAGCACAGGAACCCAAGAACCCTTCTTGCTGTGATGGCCATTTCCTTCACAGGGGATACAGCTTTGGGAGGGAAGAACTTGGGGCATTGCAGTAGGATGGGGTGAAATGTTCAGTCAGGTAGATCAAAGGATTCAACTAACATTGGGGAAGTGTCCTTGATTACCCTTATCTTTGAGATGTCCTCTTACTGACTTTTAACCAAAGATCCACCTTTTATTTACCTCAATTAAAAAAGGACTTTATTTTTTAAGGGCAGTTTTAGATTTACAAAAAAATTGAGTGGAAGGTAGTGAGATTTCCCATATACCCTCTGCTCCCACACATGCATAGTCTTCCCTATTATTAACATCTTCCACCAGAGGGGTACCTTTGTTACAGTTGATGCCCCTGCATCATTGTTGTTGTTCAGTTGCTAAGTTGTGTCCGACTCTTTGTGGCCCCATGAATTGCAGCATGCCAGGCTTCCCTGTTCTTCACTATCTCCTAGAGTTTGTTCAAACTCACGTCCATTGAGTCAGTGATGCCATCCAACAATCTCATCCTCTGTCAACCCCTTCTCCTCTTGTCCTCAATATTTCCCAACATCAGGGTCTTTTCCAATAAGTCTGCCCAATAACTCAGTTGGTAAAGAATCCACCTGCAATGCAGGAGACCCCAGTTCAATTCCTGAGTTGGGAAGATCCCCTGGAGAAGGGCTAGACTACCCACTTCAGTATTCTTGGACTTCTCTTGTGGCTCAGCTGGTAAAGAATCTGCCTGCAAGGTGGGAGACCTGGGTTCAATCCATGGGTTGGGAAGATCCCCTGGAGAAGGGAAAGGCTACCCACTCCAGTATTCTGGCCTGGAGAATTCCATGGACTGTGTAGTCCATGGGGTCGCAGAGTCAGACACAACTGGTTACTTTCACTTTCACTTTCTTTTCCATCAGGTGGCCAAAGTATTGCAGCTTCAGCTTCAGCATCAGTCCTTCCAGTGAATATTCAGGGTTGATTTCCTTTAGGTTTGACTGATTTGATCTCTAGGATTGATCCTGCATTGACATATAATTATCCAGAGTCCATAGTTCACATTACATTTTACTCTTGGTTTTGTACATTCTGTGGGTTTGAACTGATGTGTAATGATGTCTCCATCATTATAATATCACAGAGTGTCTTCATTGCTTTAAAAATTCTTTGCACTCTGCCTGTTCACCCCTCCCCTATCCTAACCATTGAAAACCACTGATATTTTTACTTTGTTTTCTCTTTTTCCATAGTTTTGCCTTTTCCAGAATATCCCATAGTTGGAGTCATATAGCACATAGCTTTTTTTCAGATTTCTTTCTTTCATTTACTAATATGTATTTAAGGTTCCTCCAGGTTTTTCATGACTTGATAGCTCATTTCTTTTTAGTGTTTATTTTAATTTTTAGCATCTATGTTAAAAACTAGCCTTCAAACTAGATAATGTAGAGATTATGGTAAATAAAGATTTCTTCATTTTTGTGGTCACCACTTCTTTCCTGGGGTTTCTGAGCATGTTCAGAACACACTTAGAGAAATACTGCTCCTGATCTGGGGTTTCTCTTATATTTGTTACTTTTACTGATTCAACATCTAACAATTAGGAAATTGAAATTTGGAGACTTCGCTGGCGGTCCAGTGGTTAAGACTGCCTTCCAGTGCAGGGTGTGCAGGTTCAATCCCTGATCAGGGAGCTAAGATCCCACATGCCTTGTAGCCAGAAAACAAAATCATAAAACAGAAGCAGTATTGTAACAAATTCAATAAAGATTTTAAAAATGGTTCACACCAAAAAAAAGCGTTTAAAAAAAATCAAAATTTAGACAGAGAAATCATCCACTATATGAGCACTGTAACACATTCACTTTTTGTTAATATTTCTTAGTTCTCACTCCACTCTTTGTACAGATGATACTAAGGCTAGAAGATATACTACACATTGCATTTACTCCATTCCTTTTTGAATCTGGAAAGAATTTACACTGAATTTTTGACTGTTGACTGTTACGTTGTAATGTTGGTTAACCTCCAGTTGTTTATGAAAGATGATGTGTATTTGCCATACATGGTGGCAATAAACAAACTTTGCACTGGCTAACATTGTGTTTTCTCAATTAGATGCTGATGGAAAATTAAGTGTGAAATTTGGGGTCCTCTTCCAAGATGACAAGTGTGCCAACCTCTTTGAAGCACTGGTAGGGACTCTAAAAGCGGCAAAACGAAGGAAGATTATTACATACTCAGGAGAGCTACTTTTGCAAGGTGTTCATGATGATGTTGACATTATACTGCTTCAAGATTAATGTGGTTTATATAGCTCTGTTTATTGTTTTTTGTTTGTTTCTGGTAAACTGGAATATTAAGTCAAAGGACAAACATACAAACCGACTTAATGTATTTTTATAGAACTTTGTAAACAAAAGGAGACTCATTTTAGAAGTCTCCTTTTTTCTATCTTGAAAGCAAATTTGTGTATTACACTGTAAAATGAACAAAACCTGTTATTTTTCTCAGGAATCTGGTTGGAAAATGTAAACAATGGGGCTTTTTTGGTGGGGGTACCAGGAATGTTTGTTTCATAAATTATTCATAGACAATTTCTATAGATATTGGACATTCTGTGAAATCAAGAAACTAACTTGTAAGACTAGCTCCCACAAGGAATATAATGTTTATGTAATAAAAACAAATAACACCCTTAAAATTGTCTTATTGTCTTATTTTGTCATTTGAGATTTATGTACCTCACAGACTTGAGTTTTTGCATCAACATTAGGTAACTGCAGTAAGTTTTCTTAATTTGGAGAAATATTTTCTTAAAACTATAGAATTTAAAAAGTAGGGCTGATTAATGTTACAACTGGGCCCTGTTAAATATAATGATTTTGATGCCTATAACATGCTTAGCACTGGTAGGGGACATGCCCAAAAAATGTAACCCCAAAACTTCACTTTCTAACTGGATTAGTCAGACCCACCTGAAACAATACAGGAGTATTTATGATTACATGTTGCAGCTTGTAGTCCAGAACTGAAAATGATACAGAATCTCAAGAAGGACAAGATCAGTGAAAGGCCCTGTGGTTGGAAGAGATATAGAGGAGGCAGAATTTGTAGGATTAGAGCTACAGATATTCAGAGGGGGAAAGATGGGGTGGGTGAGGGTGATGACCCAAGGGAAGGGAGAGGGACATGGATTATTAGCAAGGCAGATTTTGTAAGAGGATATCAGAATTCACTGGCACTCACTGCTGCTGCTGCTGCTGCTAAGTTGCTTCACTTGTGTCTGACTCTGTGCAACCCCATAGACAGCAGCCCTCCAGGCTCCCCCATCCCTGGGATTCTCCAGGCAAGAACACTGGAGTGGGTTGCCATTTCCTTCTCCAATGCATGAAAGTGAAAAGTGAAAGTGAAGTTGCTCAGTCGTGTCCTACCCTTAGTGACCCCGTGGACTGCAGCCTATCAGGCTCCTGAGTCCAAGGGATTTTCCAGGCAAGAGTACTGGAGTGGGGTGCCATTGCCTTTTCCACGTGGTCACTGTGAACATTTATTGAGCCTTTATTATGCTAATCCTCATATAACCCTGTGAGGTAGGTATTAATGTTACCTCTAATTTCATAGATGAGGTAAGAAAGACACAGAAAAGTTAAGAGCTTGTTTAAGTTCACCTAGCCAGAAAGTAGGTAAGTCAGGATTTTGAAATTTGACTCATGTAATTGGCAAGTCCAGGGATGGGATGGACTTCAGGCATGGGTGGCTCCAGGGACTTGAACACTGTCATTTAAACACTATCTTGCCATATTGGTGCTGATGTGTTTTTTGGCTCTTTCTCATTCTCTTTCTACTGTAAATAGATTTCCTGCATATATTAATAGATGCCTACAGATAGTTGCAAATGCATCTACTCTTAGATTAGCAATACTAGTAGAGAGAGAATTATATACTATTAATCATATATAATTATATACCATTAATTATATATAATTGATTATAAATGTTAATTATGCATTTTAAGACAGGAACTCTGATTGGCTCCACTTGCAGCATAAGTTGACCCTTCTGATCAATAGCATTTGCCAGAGGGATGAGATATCTTGAATGATATGGGTCATATGCTTATTTCTGAGTGAGGATTGGGTAGGACCTGTGCTTCACAGCCTCACCTCAAATAGGAACGGGACAGTTCCCTAAGGGAAGGAGGCTGAGCACATGGGAACAACACAGGTTGACCATAGATAAAGGACACCTTTTGAGGGATGAATCCACAAAACCATGCATATGAGAGAAAACAAAAGATAAATGAGAAATAGTCAAAAGCTACTATGGTATGGCCTCAGTAACTGGGAGAAAAATGTGTTTGCAGAGACAGGGAAATTGAGTGGAGCAGGAAGGCTGGTTTTAGGGAAAGTACATTTGGACATGGTGGACTTGGAGTGTTTGGACTGGAAACGTGTAATAAGCAGGTGAGGATTAGGTTCTGCAACTTAGGTGAAGGTTCAGGAATATCGATAAAGAAGTGAGAATTATTTTGATTTTGATATGTACATGATCATAATTCTGCCTCTATTATTATCTAAGTTGAGATTTTAATTATCAGGCATTTAGAAAACATAAGGTATACAATCTACAGACATAACACAAAGCCTGGCATAAGAAATTGAAACAATTTTAAAAGGAAAACAATTTGGGTAACTCACATGTCTGATGGAACCTTTTTGAGAGGAGGTTGATCATAGTCAAAGACCTCCTTAAAACTTCAGAAAGTGAAAAGAGTTACTCAGTTTGTTACTTTGTTTAATGTCTTCTTGGTGAGTATCAAATGCAATTTCAAACCCATAATGGTTTTAGAATTTGAGAAATATCTTCCAGAAAAATATCCAAGGGGTTATCTAGCTATTTTTAGAAACTTAGCAGAGCAGCATTCTTATCTACCACTCACATCCATAATAATACAGTTTTATATATTTTCCCTTAGATTCAAGATGGTCAGATCCTTTGAAATAATATATGTATCATGATCTTAAAAATTCAAAATCATAAATTTGATTTGATCCACATTTACATTTAAAATAATTTCTCTTGGCCATAAGCTGCATTTTGGTTAATCATCTCAGTAATGCGTGTCACTGACTATAGGCAGATGGGAATTAGAAATTATAAACAACTGTACAGAAACATTTCTTTTGTTATGCAACAGAAATATATAGTATCTACTTTATTCAAGTCACTGTGCTAGGCATTAGGGTTTATTATTCTCAAAGAGAAGCAAGTAACTTGCACAATGTATATTAAACATAGGACCTTTGCATAAATGACATAGGGATACAGGTGCAAAAATGATTAATTGTTTTGGGGTGAACTGAATGAAGATTGCCTTAAAGCAGGAGAATGATCCAGAAGGACTTTACTGGTGCAGTTCTTTATGCCTGCAAAGGTAGAGAAAGGCAAGTAACTGAACGAAGAAAGAGGAGTATTGGGACCTGAGGCTAGAAAGGGTTGGGACATTACTTTGAACCTTAAAGATTGAAGAAACGATTCTAAGTATATGTCTTAATAACAGTGAATTACAAAGAACTGCAAAAAACTTACATGAAATGATTTTATAAGCCCACTCAATATGAAATAACTTTAATTTGTAAGATCCACAGCAGTGCTATTTTGTATACTGATATTACACCAAACAGTCTATAATTGCAGCTTATTATCTTCAGAGTGGATGACTGTTAATTGTAAAATTGATTAGTGTCACCAGTTGTGCAAACTCAAATTTCCGTAAGTTCCCATCATAAAACATCCAGGCACACGTTCCTTTGTTTGCGGGAGGAACAATTTAAAAATAAGTTACAGAAATGTTGATTTGAGGAATTTGTCTTCTTCAAACACTCGCATCCCCAGAAGTCCCTGGTGTCTGAGCTGCTTCCTATGGTTTCAAACAATGAGAGGAAAAAAGGCCTGTGTATTGACACACAAAATACAAACATATTATGTGATGGCAAAGGAACAAGCCTGCTTTTCTGTGTGGCATGCATGTTGACCTCACTAATTTATAGCCTCGAACATCTAAAAATGTCAAGAGAACGGCCAGCACATACCTTTAATTTATTTATTGTCAGATAATCTTGGAATTTCCTTCTCCTTAACAAAAGCTGTAAAGAACTCTTCAAAGAAAACCACTCTTGGGAGCCTTGTATGATTAGAAATCAGAAATGACCACATGTTTTTTGGAAGATGTTTTTGTATGGAAACCCCTCTCTGGTAGCTTTTACTTAGCTGACTCAACCAAAGGCTTAATTTTTTTGTGACATCTGCATTTCCCCTTTCAGTGGGGAAGTGGAGAGACTTTGTAGTGAGAGACTTCTGGTTGGAAGGAATGGAGACTCTGCCGGGTGAGGGGGGTTAACTATGAGCATGTGAAGTGGGCGATTAGGAAGATAAAGGAACTCCCTGAAATTGGCGACACCGGACATTACCAAAGGGGGATTTCTGGGGGAACTCCTAACCAGAGGGCATCAGAGTGACTTCTGTAGCTTTTTCAACATCTAAATGTTCTGCAGACTGAATGAATACATCGGGGTGGGATCCCAAGCATTTCCACTGAAGTATTATCTCCCAGGTTGATTCTGATGAGCAGCTGTGGGAAAGAATTACTCCTCACTGCCTTAGAGCAGAGGCCCCCAACCGCAGGGACCTAATGACTGATGATCTAAGGTGGCGCTATGTAATAATAATGGGGGGGAAAGTGCATAATGTGCTTGAATCATCCCCAAACCATCCCCGCCGCTGGCTCTGGTCTATGAAAGAAATGTCTTCCGCGAAACCAGAGACTGGTTGCGGACCCCTGCGTTAGAGAATCTCTGTCAACAGCACTCAGCTGTGTTCCTGGATCCACTCCTTTCTATTTGCTTCCCCTCCTGCTTCCAGTCAACTCATCCTCTATCTTTTCTCTATTCATAGCTTCTCCTTCAGCGTCAATTTGCTCCCTATTACTCTGATTTATTAGTGCCAGTTCTTGCCGCTGGCTGTGTCATGTGCTGAATGTCTGTATGTCTAAATTAAAATGCTTAATATGAAAGAGTTTGAGTAGCACAATTTGTCGTTACCGTGCCAGACCACCCCATAGGTCACTGGCCGGTTTAAGCGCTGCTTGAGTCAGCTGTGCACCCTCATCCAGTGGCTCATGGCAGCCAGCGGGCGGGGAAGACGTAGAACCTGGAGCTGCTGTCATAGGGTTTGAGAGCTGAGCTGCCTCAGAAGTGATTGGGGGTCTGCCAGGCAGTGGGACTGCATTCCAACCATCTTCTCAGAGATCCTCTGTGACTTACAGTAGAATGTGGAAACAGTAAGGTTCAATTTGGAAGATATGGCCACCCATTTTAAGCATAAAGAATATTTCTTACGTGTTAATTGTATTTTCAATATCCATGATTAAGAAAATACATAACACAAGAGGTATAAAATACAAAAAAGTACAACTGAAGCAAAGATTTTTTAGAAGTTTGCATTTTATTACTTGTAACAGTAGTACTTATGCTTTAATGATAATAGCACAGTTATTTATGTATACAAGATGCATCATTTATCCACAGAGAAAGTTTGATGCACATATGGTTTCTTAAACTCTTTGAAGTAACTCTTGGCTCCTTAGGAGTGCTCCTTCCACAGGTTATAAATGAATTTGTGGTACACTAAACACTGGTCCTATATCAAGAAAGGCTTCACTGGAGTCTCCAGGGTTTGCTACTCACTAACTTCGGTTCTTAGAGTTAGCGGTAGTTCTGTTTGCCTCCTTTGGAATCTAGACAGGCTTGTGACTACTTCAGCAAATGGAATACAGTGGAAATTATGCTAATGGTTTCTGAGGGTCTGTCATAAATGGCCATAGAGCAGCTACCAGGCAAGTGTAATGAAGTGTTGAGAGGGAAGCAGGGCTTCAGGGATAGTTTGATCAAGCAATTCAATGATGTCACCAAGATCCTGGGTTGTTTTTTACTCTGCTTTCTGTGATGTGAGTTTCATAGTTTTCATCCTAAGTATGACTTTCTTCTGGGTCAAAATAGAGCTGCCAACAACTTCAGTCTCCTGAGAAGAATTCAGCTATTTTTTTTTGCTCTGGGTGTGTTTCATGACTGCCGTCACTTGGAAACAGGGTAGAGGGAAGAGGCTGGTGGGTCTTACTCCTTAACCAGCTAACTGGACTCCTGTTTTCAGATTTTCCCATCACCCTTCCTCTCTGCCATAACTGGGGTTCTCTGGTATGGAACTACTTCCTTTCCATTTTCCTGTATGTCCTGTATGTCTCCTGTGGGGAGGAGGAGGGTTGTCTGGTTTTATGGGAGGGGACATGGGACCAGGGAAAATTCTACCAGCTCAGTGAACAGAGGTCAGCCAGTTCTCCACACGAATCTCATTGCTGCCTTAAGGGTTCCGTGGAAGTACCAAGTTCTGAGCCTTTCTGGGGCCCTGAGTGGGTGAGAAGGCTCAGTTCCTATCATAGATGCTTAGGTAGCACCTTTCTCAAGTCTGTTATCATGCTCCCATCTGCTTTCCAACCTCTAAAAGATTGTTGATGTTGTCCATAAGCTTTGTCTCCTCTTACATTCTCTTTATCCTTATGAATCTGTGGCTTTCTTCTTTTGTCTGCTTCAGTTTAGAACAGATTCAAGAGTAAAAGAATATTTAAAAGGCGACTGAGTCAGCATTGTTGTTATTATTGTTTATTCAGTAAGTCATGTCCAACTCTTTTGTGACAAGGTTCATCTAAGGGATTTCCCAGGCAAGAATATTGGAGCAGGTTGCCTTTTTCTTCAGGTGATCTTCCTGACCCAGGGATTGAACTTGCATCTCCTGGGAAGCCCTGATTCACCATTATTTAGGTGGAAAAATCTCTCCTTTTCTTTCATTCTTAAACTATTTTCACTAATATTTTTTGCTCTAAGACCCCCCAGATTGCAAATGAAAGAAATCAAGAGTTCATTTTTAGCTCTACTTTGTCATCAGCTGTGTTGGAGGTCACTGATGTGTTGATCCCCCAGTGCTGATTCTGTAACATTCTCAAGGCAAACTTTGCCCGATTGTTGACTCCTTCAGCCTGTAGGTCATCCAGAGAGAAGAGCAGGAAAGTAAGCGTGATGTCCTAGGAGAAGCACAATATATGTGTTTCCTGGAGAAACACAATCCAGGTTCATCATATTTTATTTCACATGAGTGTGTTTGGAAGAGAGAGAAGAAAAGGAAGTGGGAAAAGAAATAGGACATCATATCAGGAAATGGTTGATCCTGCAAAATTAAAAATGAGAGTAGAAAATATAGGATAATTATTTGGGGACAGATTACAGAATTTATTGGAACTGCTTTATGTAATTGCTATACAATGCAATAACAATTATGTGTCTGATTAAATCGGTGTCAAATTAACTTTGTGGAGTACAACATTTGATTAGAATAGTATTCAATATTTGTTGTGTTGATGTAATCAGCAGAGAAAGAGCTTGCTGACAACTGGCTGTTGGGAGAGGCAAAGGGCCTTAGCACTTACAGCACATGATAAAAGTGAGGTGTTTTTGGATCTGAGTCTACCACTGAGTTCAGGACTCTACCAGTGCAGCTAAGAGAGGTTTGGCAAATCAAAGAACTAGATTCTTGCCTTGTGTTGGTGGGAAAGCACAATAACCTTTAATTCTGGGTCTTTCTTTGTCTATAAAATGGGCATGCTTGCGTGCTTAGTTGCTAAGTCATATCCGACTCTTTGCAACCCCGTGGTCCCACCAGGCTCCTCTGTCCATGGAATTTCCCATGCAAGAATTCTGGAGTGGGTTGCCATTTCCTTCTCCAAGGGATCTTCTCAACACAGGAATTGAACCTGCACTTCCTTTTTGGTACTTACCACTGAAACACCAAGGAAGCCCGTAAAAAGGGAGGAATAACAATAAATATCTAACTACTAGGATTGCTGTAAGAACTAAATGTCTGAAGTATAGTACAAATCTTTCTCACCTTATAGGTTACGTGCATAAGCCCACCGTAAATTGAAAATATCCTAAGTTGAAATGCATTTAATACACCTAACTGACAACACCATAGCTTAGCCCTGGTCTGGTCTGGTGTGTGTGTGTTCACTTGTTCAACTCTTCGCGACTCCACAACTATAGCCCTCCAGGATCCTCTGTCCATGGGATTTTCCTGGCAAGAATATGGGGGGAGGGGATGAGGGTGGGGTACACATTTTCCTCCTTCAGGGAAAATCATCCCGACCCAGGGATCAAACCTGTATCTCTTGTGTCTCCTGCACTGCAGGCTGATTCTTTACTGATGAGCTACCCAGCCTACCTGAAATGTGCGTGGAATATTTACATTAGCCTACAGATGAGCAAAATCATCTAACACAAGGCCTATTTTGTAATCAGATGTTGAATATCTCATGTAACTTATTAACTTCTGTATTGAAAAAGAAAAACAGAATTGTTCTAAGTGTGTCAGTCGTTAATCCTTATGGTCATGTACCTGGCTGGGAGCCAGGGTTCCCTGCCACTGCATGGTGTCACAAGAGAGGATCCGCACATTGCAATGTATCTGTAATACACATAGCAATACCACATATTGCCATCCCAGGAAGAGATCAAAATTCAAAGGATGGCTTCCACTGAATGCGCATCACTTTCACACCATTGCAAAGCCAAATAATCGAAAATGAAACCATCATAATTGGAGATCATTTGGAATTGCTTAATAGCCTAATTCTTCTCTAGCAGATCTTCCTGACCCAGGAATCAAACTGGGGTCTCCTGCATTGCAGCCATATTCTTTACCAACTGAGCTGTGAGGGAAGCTCTGATAAATGTTAGTTGTTGCTATTGTTGTCTTGGCAGGGACTTTGTTGTGGGGATTATACTTGTTATCATCATTTGTTTTATGCAGTATTGAAAATGATCTGAGGATCAAGGGTGACTCTGGCAAGCAGGAAGTGGTCATGGATCAAGGTTTCACTGCATCAGAAATCAAGCAGAGGAAAAAAGGCTTACTGAGACACAGACTAAATCCATAGACCAATTTACAAATGACGTTTTTCTTTTGGTGAATTGTTATTTGAAGGCTAAATCTCCAGCTCTCATCACTCACTATACCTTCATCCATCCTACGGGAGACTGTCTTCTTATTCACTGGTGAATCTCTAGTACTAGACCATTGCTAGCACATAATAGGTTCTTAATAAATAATTGCTAAATGAATGGGTAAATGAAAAAATTATGGATGGATGGGTGAATACATTCAGTAGATGAGCTTGGTTTTTGTTCTGAGCATCAGAAGCATGCTCATGTATCATGGTCACTTACAGCTTAAAATAATAAGAAAGAATATGAGTTGGCAGTTACAGTTCTTTGATTTGGCGGTATGCTATAGCTTTTTTAAGTCAGTGTTTTGGCAGTTTTTATTATAGAGTGTTTGGATGATAAATGAGTACTTTCTTACAGAAAGGTAACACATGGCTCCTGTATTTTATGAAATAAGAAACCCTCAATTTCATTGCCAGATTTTTAGAATATGTTTCATAATTAGAGAAATAAAAATGAGCCTTTGCGAGGCTGTGCCAAAACTGAAAAGTTTTGGGATAGATCCAGAACAATGCAGCCTTAGGAATGTGCGTATTTGGGAACTAAAGTCTTACATGCACAAGAGCTCGTAAGGGAGGGGCAGAGAGGGTGGCAGCTGTTTTCCCAGAGAGCTGTGGCCGACAGAAGCTTCCACTATAAATAGGCCTGGTTGATGAGGCCCTTGTTTCACATAACATTCCAAAGGTAATCAAAGAACAGGAGTAGGATATGATAAATTTGAATAAAGGTTTGGTGAGGCTTTGTTTTCGAATGACAATAGGTTTGAAAGTTTGGAGGGGCCTCAAACTCTGGGTTGAGAGAGAAGGAATGACAAAGGTCAGAGTACACAGTAAAATGAGAGAGAAGAGCTTCAGTAGCAGAGATGGGGCAGAGACACCCACAGAGGAGGGATAGGGCAGCCTAAAGCAGCAGCCGGTTGCATATTCTGGGGTGCCCAGGTGCCATTAGTGGTAAAGAACCCTGATGCAGGAGACTTAAAGATGTGATTTCCATCTCTGGGTGGGGAAGATTTCCCTGGAAGAGTGCATGGCAACCTACTCCAGTATTCTTGCCGGGTGAATCCGATGAACAGAAGAGTCTGGAAGAGCCATAGGGTCATAAAAGAATCAGACACAACTGAAGTGACTTAGCACACACTCATGTTTGCATATTCTAGATTAGCATCATGATTTTCAAAGTGGGGTCCATTGCAGGGTCCACTTGGGAGCCCCAAACTGACTTAAACATGCCAAGTATTTCTTTGGTGCTTAAGGACAAGTGGCTTTCATTTTACATAGATCTAAGAGAAGCTTCCCTGGTGGCTCAGATGGTAAAAAAGTCTGTCTGCAATGCAGGAGAACTGGGTTCGATCCCTGGGTCAGGAAGATGCCTTGGAGAAGGGAATGGCTACCACTCTAGTATTCTTGCCTGGAGAACTCCATGGACAGGGGTGCCTGGTGGGTTACAGTCCACGAGGTCGCAAAGAGTTAGGCATGACTGAGCGACTAACACTTTCACTTTCAAGAGACGCTTACTAGTAACTTATAAAGAAAGCTAAGGGTTGCCAAATTTAGTTATTTGGAAGTTAAAATTAGTGTCCTAGTAGAGCAGACACATCACCTACCTGTAGACTACTGATCACTCTGGTTGGAACTCAGTACCACCCAGTACTGTTGTAAAGCTTGTGTTGCATATACATATGATGACAGTTGGAATTTCCATACTTTTTTGAAGGTATTGCTTTGTTTAATGTTTATCATCAATGTTTTATTGAGTTAATCATGATTTTCAGTTGCTACCATGCTAGCATATTTATGACTATGAATTTAGTATTATTATTATAAATTTGTTGGTTGTTTGAGTAGTATATTTGCATCTGGTAACATATATTTGAGGCAATGGCATTTTTGGCCTTAATTTTCCATGAAATTAAACTTTGAGATATAAATAACCCATACTCAGTTGCTAGGGTATTACATAAAATATATGCTTATAGAGCAAGAGTTTATTTTTATCAGTTCTTTCTCCTACTAGAAAATGAGACTATTTGGTGATACTTGGGCTCATTTTTCTTACTTAAAGGGACTATGATCCAAAAATTTTGAGCTACAGTATTCAGACAAATAGCTCAATAAAACTTTAACAAAGCACAGCTACTTATTGAATGTTGGTGACATTGAAGAAAATAAAATTCCCATTTATTAGGTTATAGTAAAAGTGAAACTGAGGGCAGTCATCAGTTAGGTCCCTTAAGCCATAACTTGCTTAATAAATAATATCCTGTAACCTGCCTTCACTGACCAAGCTTGCCTTAACTGTTCCTGAAAATTGCATATTCTCTAAGCTTCATGTGGTTTGGGCAATATATTATATTGTAAGATTCCTTTAACCACTTCCTCCATGAATTCTCCAAGTAAGAATACTGGAGAGGGTAGCCATTCCCTTCACTATGGGATCTTCCCAATCCAGGGATTGAACCTGGATCTCTCTCATTGCAGGCAGATTCTTCACCCTCTGAGCCAGCAGGGAAGCCTAATTAGTACACAGATAACACTGCCGACCTATTCTAGGTCTCTATAGTAACAGTTGCTTAAGTTGTTTTTCAATTGGACCTGTGGGGAGTATCTAATGGATGACATTTGACCTCAACAGGATAAGAACTCAACCCTCAGATCATGTGAATGCTGCCATTTTCTGAGCATGCATCCTGTAAAGAAGCATATAACTCAAGTACCGCTGCACAGAGCAGTGGTTACTTCACCTTTTTCCAGCCTCTAATCACCTTCTCCTGCACCTTTGACCACCTTATACTCTCCACCCATAAATACGCCAAGGCCTGGCCTTCAGGGAAGTGGATCTAAGATTTGTTCTCCTACCTTCTCATCTGGCTGCTATATGATTAAATTCTCAGCTGCAAACCTCAGCGTCTCAGCATTTAGCTTGTTTGATGTTGGGCCACTGAACTGAGTTTGGTAATGAGTTTTAACTTCACTTTTACTAACGTATACTTGGAATTCTACGTGTCGTGATTCAGCAAGATTTGATTGCAAAGAAACACTTACTGGAAAAGTCTCTGATGCTGGGAAAGGTTGAGGGCATGAGGAGAAGGGGATGACAGAGGATAAGATGGTTGGATGGTATCACTGACTCACTGGACATGAGTTTGAGCAAGTTCTGGGAGACAGTGAGGGACAGGGGAGCTTGGCTGGAGTCGCAGAGTTGGACACAACTGAGTGACTTAACCACAACAAAACAACAAAGAAGCAGATACCTCTGTAGCACTGGGTTTCTAAGAAATGGTGCCCGTAGCAGGGAATGTGAGAAACTCCAGGTTGACCCAGTTAGGTTGAAGCTACCAGTCTCTAAACTCTGAGATGCTGACTACTGGGTTTCTTGAATCCAGAATTCTAGTCCAGAATCCTAAATCTTCAACTAGGCAAAACCATAGATGCCTCTTAATTTCAATTGATTCCTTAACAACATGGGAGTTGAGGATGCCAGTGCTCCACATGGTGGAAAATCCCAGTGTAATTTATCTATGTCATGTAATTTATCCTCTATATTCACTGTTCCTCCATATCTGAGGCTCAACATCTGCCTATTCCACCAATCATGGATGGTATACGATACTGTAGTAATTCTATTAAAGATATTTGCATGTAAGTGGACTTGTGCAGTTCAAACCTCTGTTGTTCAAGGGTCAACTGTAATTATATTTCAGGCCTGCCTACTCTCTGCTCTGTTAGAATGTCTTACAAGACTCAACCCAACTCTAAATCAGACATGAGAAAGGAGGGAAAAGAAGGTTGAGAATGAAGGTCTGAGGTCCAGAACGATTCTCTGAATGGGTTCAGGTGTTTTTAGGGGCTTTTTAGGCAGTGACTCATGAAGCAGAAAAGGGGGAGAAAGGGAAAGAATAAAAATAGGCTCCTTAAAGAAACTTACTAATCTCTCTTTTAGGATCTGCCAAAGTCTAAGACAACTCTGTTTTGGGCTCAATTATGGGTTTCTTTTGGAGAAGGAAATGGCAACCTACTCCAGTATTCTTGCCTGGAGAATCCCATGGACAGAGGAGCCTGGCGGGTGTACAGTCCATGGGGTTGCAAGAGGCAGATACGACTTAGTGACTAAACCACCACCACCAGGGGTTTCTTTTAAGTACAATAAGACAAAAACTGAAGAACATCAAAAGGCAAAGAAACGTGAATGGGTTTCTCTTCTTTTTATTCACCATCGAATCATATATTAAATGTTCAGGCATCACCTATACCTGAGGGCTTTCATCCCTCAGCCCAAAGTGAAATGATGAAGGTGATAGTAATAGCTACAATTTATTACATTTTTACTCTGTATTTAGCAATGTACTAAGGACTTCACATACATTATTTAATCTTTACAATATCCATGAAATAAGTATTAATAAATGTATTATTCTTCACACTTTATATTCTGAGGCTAAGGGAATCTAGTAACTTCCTCAAGTTACTCACCCAGGAAGTAATATAACTGGAAGTCTGATCTCTCTGTCCACTATTCTACATTGTTTTCAAGAAGTTTACAATCTAGTTAGGAAAATAAAATGAATGCACGTGAAGTGATTAGCCTAGTGGTTGTTTCTATGCTCCATTCAGGGCATGTGAATCACCTGAGACCCTAGCAAAATGCATGTGGTGTTTCCATACGTCTGGAATGAGGCGCAAGAGACCATGGGTCAAATAAGCTCCCAGGTGATTTCAGTACTGTGGGCCCCAGCTCGACACTGAGAAACAGGAGTCACCTGTGGAACACTGCAGTGAGAGTGAGTGAGTGTCAAATTTGCTCAGTCGTGTCTGATTCTTTGTGACCCCATGAACTGTATAGTTCACCAGGCTTCTCTGTCCATGGATTCTCCAGGCAAGAATACTGGAGTATGTCGCCATTTCCTTCTCCAAAAGAAACCCATAATTTAGCCCCAAATGGAGAGTTGTCTTGGACTTTGGAAGATCTCCAGGGGATCTTCCTGACCCAGGGCTTGAACCCAGCTCTCCCACTTTACAGGCAGATTCTTTACCATCTGAGCCACCAGGGAAGCCCTGTGGAATTCTGGAGCTACCCTTAATTCAGGACTTTTGATTAAATAGATTCACTTTAAAAAAAATGGAAATATATTGTTTCAAATTTTATTGATTTTTTCCTAGAATAAGTGATAAAGTGCATAATCTTATCTGTATAGTGCCATGGATCTTTACACATACATATACACATGTAATTACCACCCATATTAAGATACAAAGCTTTTCCAACCCTAGAAGTTTCCCTCTTGCCCTTTCTCAGTGAATATCGCTTCCTCAGGTAACCACTGTTTTGACATCTATCCCCATAAATCAGTTTTGACTATTTTTGAATTCATACAAATGGAATTGTATAGCACACATTCTTTTTTGTCTGCCATCTTTGCTGATCACAGCATCTGAGAGATTCATCCATGTTGTTGTATGTAGCAGTAGTTTGTTCTTTTTTTATTAATGTATGCTGTTGTTCAGTTGCTAAGTCATATCTGACTCTTTGCAACCTCATGGACTGCAGTATGCCAGACTTCCCTGTCCTTCACTATCTCTCAGAGTTTGCTCAGATTCATGTCTGCTGAGTCAGTGATGCTATCTAACCATCTTATCCACTCCCACCCCCTTCTCCTTCAGTGTATAGTATTCCATTATACTAATATTCCATAGTTGATTTATCCATTTTACTGTTGATTGAAATTTAGGCTGTTTATATTTTGAATATTAAAAATAAAACTTGTACTTATCTTTTGGTGGGTAGATATATAGTATTATTGGATCATAGAGTTGGCAGAAATTTGCTTTTGAACTATATTCATAAAAAGGAACTTCTATTATGGGCTTAAGGTGCTACCTATTTTTTCTAAGTGCACAGTAAATATTTACATTAATAATATTAATAGCACAATAAAATACTAATAACTGTTAATAATAACATTACCTATGTACCACTGAAAATTTTTTCACATATGCTATTTTGGAAAACATTGATAAAGCAGAAAAAAAAGCATGGGCTTTGGAATGAGACAGCCCTGAGCCAGACTCCGGGCTCTGCTGCTTTCTATAGCTCTGTGCTCTTGGTCAAATAATTTGCATGATTTAGGCGATAGTTTATAATCTCCAAGTCTCACATTAATGAATTGTAGCATTATATTAATGGATAAATCTTACAGAGATAAAGGTTGAGGAAATGAGCCCAAAGCTGGAGCCCAAAGAGTAAACATTTGTATGATTCCATTTATATAGAAAATAGTAATAAGCAAAATGAATCTTTGCTGTTAGAAGTCAGGATAGTGGTTACCTTTGAAAGGAAGTAGTGATTGGAAGAGAGCCAAAGGGAACCTTCTGAGGTACTGGAAATGATTTATATCTTGATCTGGACAGTGGTTACACATGTACATTTGTATATATTCAAACATATTTATATAAACATATACAACCTAATGGGGGCCTCACTAGTAGCTCAGATGGTAAAGAATCTGCTTTCAATGCGATCCCTGAGTTAGGAAGATCCCCTGGAGGAGGAAATGGCAACCCACCCCAGTATTCTTGCCTGGAAAATTCCAAGGACAGAGGAGTCTCGCAGGCTACAGTCCATGGGTGCAGGCTACAGTCTCGCAGCTACAGATGTGACTGAGGGACTAACACTTTCACTTTCATACAACATAATACTTGGGTGCTTTTGGGACACTGGTCAAGTTGCTTCTTGGTAGAGGGGCTGGCTACATAGGTGTGCTCAGATTGTGAAAATGCATCAGGCTAAAATTCATATGATGTGCTCTAGAGGTGGTTTCCTGCTCTGTAAAAATGGGGTTAATAATAAAAATAGTCTACTTTAGAAGTTTGTTGAGCAAAGTCTAGTAAACGTCTGCTCAGTAAATATTAGTTCCTTTGCTCATATTTCCCCATGGATTGAGAGGTGCAGCCAAAAGAAGAATTAGAACTCACAATGCTCCGTGAAAAAATAGCCACTTTATCATATTCACATTTTACTTAAAAAATGGTTTAGGGTAGACACGATGAACAAGGAAGTGCATGAACAACAATGAACAATGATGGAAGAAGTGCAATTTCCAGATTCATTGATGGGGATCTTACCAGTCAAGGTGCTCCAGAAAAACAGAATCAATAGGAGATACATCCATGCATATTGATGCCTTCGAACTGTGGTGTTGGAGAAGACTCCTGAGACTCCCTTGGTCAACAAGGAAATCAAACCAGTCAGTCTTTAGGGAAATCCACCCTGAATACTTGTTGGAAGGATGATGCTGAAGCTGAAACTCCAATATTTTGGTCACTTGATGAGAACAGCTAACTCACTGGAAAAGTTCCTGATGCTGGGAAAGATTGAGGGCAGAAGGAGAAGAGGGTATCAGAGGATGAGATGGCTGGCTGGATGGCATCACTGATGCAATTGGGCAAACTTCGGGAGATGGTGAAGGATAGAGAGGCCTGGCATGCTGCAGTCCATGGCGTCACAGAGTTGGACATGACTGGGTGATTGAACAACAACAATATCTATGCATATATAGAGAGATTTATTTTGAGACAGCTTATGTGATTGTGGGTACTGGTAAGTCTAAAATTTGTAGGGCAGGCTAGTAGGCTGGAAACTCAGGCAGGACTTCTAGGTTACAGTCTTGAGACGGAGTTCCTTCTTCTGTGGATAATCAGTCTTTGCTTCAACTGACTGGACAAGGCTCACTCACATCAAGGAGGGTAACCTCCTTTACTTAAAACCAACTGTTTATAAATATTTATCATCTCTAAAAAAATACCTTCACAGCAACAACTACATTAATATTTGGGGATCATATGTCAGCCAGTTTGACACAAAATTAACCATCGCAGAATCTATAAATTTAAAGACAGTTGGTGATGGGCTCTGCTTGAATAACCCTGACTAAATACTTAGTCAGAGCACATTAATCTTCTTGTAGATATTTATATGCATTCCAAGAGGTACATGATCTCATGCTTTAATATTGCATGGGCCACAGGCAATGATACTAATCTTGACAGAGGAATCTTCATTATGAAGGAGACTAGATATCATCCTCACAGCAAGAACATCAGATAGCTAGCTAAGTCTTCAGGCATTCTCCCAAATCTTTTCAGATCATATCTCTCAGAAAACTGTCTCCTTGGATACATTGGATACAATGGTATCCTTCCACTCATTAAAGGGTTGAGTTCCACAAGTGGACTGCTTTTTGTTGTTGCAAATTGAAAAATATTTCCCCCAAATAATGTTATAAATGATAGTTATTATGTTCCCTTCACCAGGGGATCTTCCGACCCAGGGATCGAACCCAGGTCTCCTGCATTGCAGGCAGATTCTTCACTGTCTGAGCCACCAGGGGAGTCAATTATGTTCCCAGGCTCACAGAAAAACCTAGGTAGATAGAGCTATAGATCTGTTTTCTATCTATAGAAAAAACTAGTTAAATCTCCATTTGTATAATTTTAACCATTCCTTTAGGTAATTAGCTTCACAATTCATTTGCAGATTGCCCAGTCCCCTTTCTCAGACCTCCTGAAGGCGCTGGCAATGAGTGACCAGGTGCTCCCGCTGCAAAGGTCCAAGGAGAAGTTCAATGAACAGAAAAAACTGTTGAACTGACACATGGATTCTGAGATTATGTCTGCCCCACAGAAGTATTTCATTTTGATTCATTGCTTAAAAACAAAAGCAGTTATTGATATTTGAGGACTTTCCCGATGGCTCCCTCATACAGTAAAGAATCTGCCTGCAATCTGGGAGACAGGTTTGTTCCCTGGGTTGGGAAGATCCCCTGGAGAAGGGCATGGCAACCCGCTCAAGTATTCTTGCCTGGAGAATCCCATGGACAGAGGAGCCTGGTGAGCTACAGTACAGGGGGGTCTCAAAGAGTCGGACATGACTGAGCAACTAACACATGCACTGATGGCTCTGCGGGTAAAGAACGAACCACAGTGTAGGAGACACAAGAAACTGGCCCCTGGGCCAGGAAGATCCCCTGGAAGAGGAAACGGCAACCCACTCCAGTATTCTTTCTTGGGAAATCTCATGGACAGGGGAGCTTGGCGGGCTACAGTCCATGGGCTGCCAAGACACGACCGAGCAACTGAGCCCACACTGACATTTAAAAATAAAGAGATTTCTCAGAAAAACACAGATTCCTGAATTTTCCTGAAAATAAAGCAAAACAGAGATCTGGTGAAACTAGATCAAGATTATGACACAGAAAATATTGGTGGGAACAAAGTAACAGAAGCCCCTGAGGCATGCTCCCCAGGTCAGCAGAGTACTCCCTGGTGACTTCACCGCTGGTGCCCAGAGTTGTCCGGCAGGCAGCTGAGTTGTGTGACCTCTGTCCTAGACACACTCTGACACCTTGCTGACGGCTCTGTCGCGGATCCAGTGACTGGCTGTCAGTGGGGCTTTATGGTCTCTATTTTTCTCCTCCTGTCTGCCAAGTAGATATGCAGCCCTTAGGGTCCCGGCCCCAAGGGACACTTGCTCCCCAAATCTTTCTCCACGGCTGGAGGAAAAGGCTTAAATCCTTACACCTTTGGGGGTGTGGGGAGGAGGGCCACTACCCTTCCTTCCCTTCTTTACCAGTCTGCTTGCTTTTCTCTCTTGTTTCCATCTCTTCCTCCTGCCTTTCTTCTGCCCTTTCTCTTCACATTCCCTTTTCTTTTTCCCCTCTGTCTTTCTCTCAGTCTCTCTCTCCTTACTGTCATCCTAGCAGCCAATTCTTCCCCCAACAACTCTGCAAACACCTCCCCTCCTCCATCTCCTGGGGTGAGTCTCAGTGGCTGTGACCAGGGTGAGGAGCGGGTGGTGGAGCAAAGCTGGGGCCAGGGCTGTGGGTCCGCATTTAGAGCAGGGGTCCTGGGGTGCAGGCTGAGGGCTGAGGGTGGAAGAGTTGAGCCAGGACCATTTCCCCTTCTTTTCCAGCCCTTGTCTTTGGGAGTTCTTTCTCTTCTTTAAGGCTCCTCAGTTGGCTCAGGTAGTAAAGAATCTTTAGGCAATGTGGGCGACCCAGGTTTGATCCCTGGGTTGATCCTTGGGTTGGGAAGATCCCTTGGAGAAGGGAATGGCTACCCACCCATGTTCTTGCCCGGAGAATTCCATGGACAGAGGAGCCTGGTGGCCTGCAGTCCATGGGGCTGGAGTCGGACATGACTGAACAGCTAACACTTTCACTTTATCTTCTTAAAGGTGAATGGGGAGGAGGAGCAGGCTTTAGCCAGAAAAGTTTCTCTTTTGCCTCCTTCCTGATGCCTCCTTCTTATCTGGCCATTCTCTATTCTTCTGCCTGCTCTGTCCCTCCCACTTACAAACAGTCCTGCGCACCTTGCCCCCTCACCCCAAACCGACTGGGACCCAACACAGGGGACTTGGCATGTGCGCCAGAAGATAAATAATGGTGCAGGGTGTGCGTGCCTGTGGCCACCTCTGGAAGGAAGAGGGATGTTCTGAGAAACCCTGGAAGGGAGACCCCTTCCTCAAGCAACTTCACGAGATGTAATATCCCATTGCGTGCTGAGGGGTAAAGGAAGACACCTCTACTTTACATGTTTACCCTACGTTCCTGGAGCTTTGTGCCCTGTCACCTTATGCAGGTGTGTTTCAATTAAGTAAATTATATGATCATTAAAAAAAGGCCTAACAGAGCTAAGGAAATAGGTCCTCAAGTCCAGTCTTCTTTCCTTCTGTGCCTATCATGCCAGAGTTTCTAGCACTATAGAAAGGGCCTTCCTTTAAAAATAGGTACTAATCACTGCATAGTATAGAGAAACAAAGACTGGCCAGATGTTTCAAACACAGTGTTTATTTTAATTTAGTCCAAATAAATCTGGGCTCCGTTATCTTCTCTCAACTCCAAGTACATAACCAACACATGCGGCAAGATAGCGCCTGTGTTACAATGATCAAATGGACAGTTTACATTGTTAGTATTCAATTAACATCCCCAAATGTTTATTAAATGCTGACATATTGATGGAGCTGTGATTAGACTCTACATTAAACAAATTTATCAGACAGGTAACCACTCAGGCACCATTCACTATTCAAAGTAAACAACATTGCTAATAAGACACATGAAACAATGACATTAGTCTGATAAGCATGGCATTTTCAGAAATGATTGGGCTCATTCCATTTTACCACCAGCTTCTGTGGAAATAGTAACTTCATCAAAGCTATGTTGCCTATAACTGGATTGTATTTTTAATAATATTTGTATAAAATACATATATAAATAAGTATTTTTCTATATTTGCATAGAGACTAGCATTTTTAATTCCCATTTTTCAGAAAAGAATAAAATAATTGTTAAATCAAATTTTGTGAATCCTCTTATTCTCTTTGTTTCTGTTTTTTTTCAGTAACAGAGGGGTGGAACCAGGAAAGCCTTCGAGAGGGATGTAAGTTGAGTGTTAAAAGAAGATTATATGCTTGCTACGATGACATGAAGTATGAAGGTTTTTTTTTTTAATTTGTTGGCGTATAGAAATGAAGGTTATTTCAGAGGAAAGAGGAGAGAGAGAAAAGGTCTAAAAACAGTGGACAACTTAGTGTAGCTCAGTTTTCTGGAGTGCAGGATGGGAGAAGCATGTCAGGGATGAGTCTAGCAAGGCAAGCAAGCATCACATCACATTCTAGAACCAAATGTTTCATTTGAATATGTTGGTGCTTCATTCTACAGCCAACAGAGTTCACTTCAAGCTCCAGTGTCAAGATGAGACTCTAATAAATAAACATTGCTTCCAGAGAAGTGGACAAAATGAAAAGCAAGGGCTCAAACCAAGGCAGTGGCTGTCAGGATAAAGAAACCAGAAATGACAGAAATGTTAGGGAGATAAAATGATTAGGGCTTGGGGTGCTTCCTTGGTGGTCTAGTGGTTAAGAATCTGCCTGCCATGCAGGGAACACGGGCTTGACCCCTGGTCCAGAAAGATCCCACATGCAGCAGGGCAACTAAGCTTCTGAGCCACGACTACTGAGCCCATGTGCCACATCTACTGAAACCTGCATGCCAAGAGCCTGTGCCCTGGAACAAGAAGAACTCCCTCAAATGAGAAGCCCATGCACAGCAACGAAGAGAACCCTTGCTTGCTGCAACTAGAGAAAGTAGCAGCAAAGATCCAGCACAGCCAGAAATGAATAAATAAATCTTACAAAAAACGATTAGGGTTGGACACCAGGTGGATGTGGGGAGTGAGAGAAAAGGAGACTTACAGAACAATCCAAGTTTCTGGGTTGGTTAAGAAGTCAGGATTGTGCTTGGCTAGGAAAGCTGGCAGCACAATCCATCTACAGATTGTGATGTGAGCAGGGCTGTAGGCTCCTCCTAGCTTTCTGTCCAACTTTCTTTAGTGTGGGGCTTCATCCACATGTTGTCATCTTGTTACTGTGAGAAGCGTATGCTATCACATCTGTGGTCCAGGATGGATGCAGAAGAGGGGCCAAGGAGAAAAGGCTGAGTCTGCCCCCATTCAATGACATCCCCAGGAATCCTTGAAGAAATGACTGATTCTGGGGCTGGTATATGTGTATGCTAAGTAACTTCAGTCGTCTCCGACTTGTTGCGACTCTATGGACTGTACCCTGCCAGGCTCCTCTGTCCATACGATTTTCCAGGCAAGAATACTGGAGTGGATTTGGGATCTTACCCACCCAGGGACCAAACCTGTGTCTCCTGCAGTTCCTGTATTTCAGGCTGATTCTTTACTGCTGAGCCACCTGGGAAGCCCCATTTAAAGGAACTTTCCTGGATGTCCCATCCCCGTCACTATAATATGCACTAGTCAGAACTAGGCTGACTGTTAGCCACCCTTAGTTGCAAGGGAGTTTATATGTCTCTCTGAACTAAGTAGTGTTCTATTAGTGAAGAATGGATTTTGGGTGAGCAACAGATGCATTTTCTACAGGTGATGAGGTAGACACTGGTTTCATACTCTGAGGCAGGAAATATAGAATGAGTAGCAGATCTGAATAGAAAGACAATGAGTTCAGTTATGGATGTGCAGTGTTTGAGGTGAATGTGAGTCATCAGTTGTGATATACAGCTGGCATCTGAGAGCCATGAAGAAACATAACTGGTGATAATTTTAGGAATCCTTAGCCTGCAAATGGCAATTGGCCTTTCTCAGCATAACAATCATTATTATTGATTATATGCCTGGTTCCTTTAGGTGTCAAAACAGATTGATTCCTAATAGCAGTAGTCTCTAGACAGGGGAACTCCTGAACATAGGAGAATTTCCAAAGGGCATCTGAGGATAGTTTTGAGGGCATCAACTTCTAGGTTCTCAATTCCCACACATATTCTGACTTGAAACTGACAACTTGAGAAGTGGTAGCTCTGTTTATGAAGGTTCTTCATTATGAACATTCCTTTTCCCAAAAGTTCTCTTCCCCCTTGAAAGGGAAAAATTCACTTCCACTCAGCTGGAATTTCATACTACGTCACTTAATTACAGATTTGTTATAAGAAATAGCATTATTTTCTTGTTTTATGACTTATTGTTAAAAATGAAAAAAATTAATTCTATTACCTCTATGAAATTTAGATTTCATATTTACTACTCTAACAACCAGTTTTATAAGATGTTCTTCATAATTTATTCCTCAGTAGTTTCTGTAATATTTCTTAGATGTATATATTAATTGATTTGTTTGAACAGAAACTGAAATCAGAGTTATTCTGAAGAGAGTAATTCTGAAGTGACTGCTTTTGCTGAGTTGATTTTCCACAAATTCAGTGACCTAAATCTGCTGTTTTAGCTCATCAAAGTTTTGACAAAATATGGTGGCTCAGTGATAAAGAATCCACCTGCCACTTCAGGAGACATAGGAGACGTGGGTTAGATCCCTGGGTCAGGAAGATCCCCTGGGGTAGGAAATGGGTACCCACTCCAGTATTCTTGTCTGGAAAATTCCATGGACAGAGGAGCATGGCGGACTACAGTCCATGGGGTCACAAAGAGTCAGACACGACCAAGCCTCTGAGAAGGGACATACACACACATACACAAAATACTTAAAACATGTGATGAGATAAAAATAATTTTATTAAAAACTGTGACTGTGCAAAGTTACATTAAAAATGAAAGTTTTTATTTTATCAACCTATTTTGAATATATCCTATGTTAGAAAGTACCTCTAAGTAGAAAGTAGCATATATAATTAATTGTCTTTTGATAAGTCTTGGCAAAGCTTTCCTGGTGAAAGACCTAATAACTGGATAAAAATTCTGTTGCAAGCCAGGTGGTTTCCAATTCTTTTCTTCCAACAAAATTGAAGGCAAGTCTAATCAAGTTGTCATTTAATAGAACATGAAAAAGAATTTTATAACAAATCACTAGGTGCTCTTGGTATAGAGTGAGTTCAAAGAACTGAGTGATTGTGTTTCAGCAAAATCTTTTCTATCTGCATATATTTATTTATCTCAACAAGATTTCTCAGTCCCAACATTTGTAAAATCAAAAAATAGAAATAAAAGCAATGCCAAATCTTTATCATATCAGTAATAATAATATTCATGAGTGAATATATGAACTAACTTTAGAAACATGCCCTTATTCATCTCATTAAGAGAAGCGTTTCCGAAGAAAACTTTCTTCTGATTTAATGATTATCTAAAGTGTCAGCATTTTGATTTTTTTGATTGACTGTGTACTAGTAATTATAATGATAGAAAATTTTAACATTTAAGGCATTGTGGGCACAGAAGTTAAAAAAAAATTCCATTTATATACACATTTCCCTTGCAGATAGTATAATATGGTGATCTAGAAAAGACCTGAGCATAGAGTGATATTCCATTTGGATAAATTCATGTGGAAGAGGTTGAATGGATTTAGCAAGGGATAAAGTAAACTTTCTGACTGCTAAATGGAATTACTTGCTCAGATATTTCAAAAACAGACACGTGTGGGTATCAAATCACTAGTATACTTAGATTTCATTGGTTGCTTTTAAAAGACTGAGGTAACAGTTGTAAGAATGCATCAATATTTAATACACAGTGGAAATTATATTCTTTGCAACTATTAAACCTTATCATAGCAAGTACTCCTAGAAGCAGGTTGCCAAGAGACTAAGGACAAATGGCTCTTTGGACTTACTCTGGTGGTGGAAGAGCATCAGGATCAGGACTGATGCTGAAGCTGAAACTCCAATACTTTGGCCACCTGATGCGAAGAACTGACTCATTGGAAAAGACCCTGATGCTGGGAAAGATTGACGGCGGGAGGAGAAGGGGATAACAGAGGATGAGCTGGTTGGATTGCATCACTGACGCAATGGACATGAGTTTAAGTAGGCTCTGGGAGTTGGTGATGGACAGGGAGGCCTGGCGTGCTGCAGTCCGTGGGGTCGCAAAGAGTCGGACACGACTGAGTGACTGAACTGAACTGAACTGGTGTGGAACAGGAGTCATTTGAATCTTTCCAGATAGATGGCAGGATGAAAAGATAGATATTCCATGTTCTGGTTTTGTAGCCTTAATAACAGCCTTAATAATCTCCATGTAATAAATATAGTATCAAGATTGCTATTGCTGCTCACCACTGCTAGGATGACTCACTCTTTATGCTATTATTAACATTACAACCCTCCTTACAATGAAATCTGGATAAAGTGGCTGCCTGTTTGTCACTGTAAAGTGGCAATACACCAAATGGTAATTTTGTAGGCTGCAAGGTGGAAAAACTTGAATTCAACTTTCTGGGTACCCTATCATGAACATATTGTTGGACTTAAAGGATCACCTAAACAAAAAAAAAGGATTAGCTAGCTCATTTGCTGCTTTGTTTTTCATGGAGCACATTTATTTATATTTTTAAATATTTATTTATTGGAGGATAATTGCTTTACAAATTGTGTTGGCCTCTGCTACACATCAACATGAATCAGCTACAGGTGCATACATACGTATGCACCCTCCCTCCTGAATCCCCCTCCCATCTCCCATCCCATCCCACCCCTCTGTTGTCACAGAGCACTGGATTGAGCTCCCTGTATCCCACAGCAAATTCCCACTTGCTATCTATTTTACATATGGTAATATATATGTTTCCATTGAAGGACCATTACTTTACAATGTTGTGTTGGTTTCTGCCGGACAACAGTGTGAATCAGCTATAAGTGTACATATATCCCCTGCCTCTTGAACAACTACATTTGAATAATCAAGACAGATCTGATCATTAGTACTGTATCTTAAGGACTGTTCTTGTATCCTGATAAAACTACATAAATAATAGGCTATAGATATCTAAAAGGCCAGCCTCTTTTTAAGCCTGTGATGTCCCAACAAATAAAATAGCACATATCATGCCCATTTTTCGTATAGTGAGGGTCATCTGTAGATTTGAATCTGAATACATTTGTGATCTGAATATGCAGATTATTGATAAAGGACACTTTGAGGAGATTATTTCATGAAAGAATGAAAGCCAAGTCCTCTCCAGTGGTCAGAAGAGAGAAAAGAAAGGTGTCCTTTTGAAATGGAGCGGGACCAGATGGTCCTTGCCCGCCTCCGCCCACCCCCTCCCCCACCCCCATCATGTTCTCTGCCGGCCTTTTGCCTGTGGAAAACTTTGGTCAAAGAATAGGTTTAATCAGGGAAGTGAGAGATGCTGAAACAAAGGAAAACAGTCAAAGGAGACTAAATAATAATAATGTAGTCACTGAGCATAGTCAAGGACTTCAGTTCTTTCTCAAGGGCTTTAGATAATATTCTGAGCCATGTCCTGTGAGCTGTCTTATAGACACTAAACACCAGGCGGAGAAGCTAACTACTTGATGACCAGGTGGTACCCAGGACATGAGTTGCCACAATGCCAAGAACTGACTGCAAAGAAATGGTAACAAGTGCACCCCAGAACTGAAAATTAACTGTACCTAAAACAACCAAGATGTTGCTAGTCAGACCACTGATGACCAATTTGAAGATGACTGTTAGAGATAGCCGTGCTGTTTCTGCATGTTGCCCCCTTCCCCTGCCTCTGCCTGTAAATGCTCTCACTCCCTGCTTGTCAGAGGGGGAACTGGCCTTGGACAGATGTCCACAACCCTCCCTCTCAGTTGCCTGCCTCTGAAATAAAGCAAATTTTCCTTCCCACCAACCTGGCCTGTTTACTGGCTTTTGAACAGCAAGCAGCTGAACCCCCCCTGCATACCTTTCAGTAACACTTTCTGTATTAAATAAATGAAGTGTTCTGAGTCTTGGCTGTGGTGCCACTGTTCACAGTGGAGGCTCTAAGCAGGGTTACATGGGGTAGGAGGCTACTGAGATGAAGAAGGACCTTTTCCTTTGCATATTTCTGTATTTCTGCCACCACCCTCTATTTCTGTCTCTTTCTCTCTCACACAAAGACACACATAGACACACTCCACACACATTTTTATCTTTACCCAGTTTTGGAAGGCAAAGCCACTCCATAGCTAAGTTTGGACTTTGAAGTCAAGCTCCACTGTGGCCTAGTTCTGGGACTCTGCTAACACTATTTAACGCATCTGAGTTTCAGCTAATGCACTGAGAATTATTATGACTCTACCAGCCTCTTAGTTTTGTTGAGGGAGTGAACAAAGTAATATTTATGAGATACTCAGTGCAGAGCGTGACACATAGTAAATTCTCATTAAACAGGAGCTATTTATTTTATTCTCAGAGAATACTTACAGATCACATTATTAAACTGTAGTGGACAGAAATTACATCTAAATTTTTAAAGAGTTCATTTTTGGAGGAAATAACATTAAGAATAAGCATATACCAAGGTTAGTATCAGAGAACTTGTAAATATCTCATGATAAAGTAACAAGAAAATGGTGTTTGCTATCAGCCCTAAAGTTCAAGTCTATATCTGGTAGTTAACCTTAATGCTTAAAAGTGGCATCAGCTCTTTTAGTCCACTTCCAAGACATTAAGTATATTAAAAAAATACATTAAATAGTTTATAATGTTGTGATAAAAATGTAGAACTCATATTCAAGGGGGAAAGCATGAAAAAGTAAAAGAATTTTTTTTTGAAAAGGCCTCTCTGTGGGGATAGCGGTTGGAGGGTTGGTTGCATGTTCTGCATATTAAGTAAAGATCTTTTTGTTTCTTGCCCTGAAGCTGTGGAAGAAGAGAGATCTTTTCAAAGGAGTTTCAAGAAGCAACTATAGAGAAAGGAGTCATCTATTCCTATGGAACTCAATCCTCCCCGCCAAAAGCAACAGGGATGGTTGAAATAGTTCTTTCCAGGAGGATGTGAGCAGGACCTAATATTCAGGGAAACACAGGAGCATTTGGAGCTGAGAAGCTGAGTGAGCCACAGCAGCACCCAGGAAAAGAGCAGGGGCCCACTGAGGCTAGGGGGAAGAATGGACAGAATGTGAGGAAGGCCAGAAGGAAGTTACTGATCTTGTAGTCTTGCAGCCAAACACATCCCCTTGGTAGACTGTCTTTGGGGCCTGGTGGGCAAAGAGAAATCACAGTTTTGAGGAGGCAGAGCAAAGGACAAAGAATCACAGATCAAACCAGGAGTCAGAGCTTTGGGACCTCACCTAGAGGGCCTGGCACTCAAGGATGGGTTTAGTATTGCCTGTGAGCGGACATGAATGCCACAGTGATAGGAGGTATGAGATAAAAGCATTGAAGTAACAATGGTTTCCTGAGAAAAGGCCAAAAACCTAGGGAAATTTGAGGAATTCTTGCAAAGTCATGACTATTTCAAAAGACAGAGTAATCTGGCCAGGTCAATCCTAGAATCCAGGGTAGGTCAAGGCTGAGGACCACGACTAAGACTGAGGCTGTGTTGGACTTCCCTAGTGGTCCAGTAGCTGGGACTCTAAGCTTCTAATGCAGGAGAGTCAGTTCGATCCCTGGTCAGGAAACTAAGATCCTGCATCCCTCACTGAGTGGCCAAAAAAATAAAAAGACTGAGAGTGTCCACACTCACCTGTGTCTGGACACACTGACCAGTCCTTTGATGAGAAAGTATGTGGTGACCACATGGAAATCATGCCTGTTTATTAGTATTTATAGGTAACAGAATGCAAATATATGTCCACAGTAAAAGCTTGGCACATCTATAGTATAGCCTGGATTCCTCTCAATTAATCTCCATGCGTTCTCAATTCTCAAGATAAAGGGTTCTGTTCAGATGTTTCAATAACATCTGATGTTTCAGTAACATCAGTTTCATTCAGAGGAAGCTGAATCAAAGTAAACAACTAAACTTCAATGATGAAGATGACTGTCAGCTTGGAGAGTAGCATGGTGCAATTGTAATCATAATAAGAGTACATATTTTGGAGTCAGCCAGATCTAGGTCTGAGACCCGTCTCGAGCACTAGTTAGATCTGTGGTCACATTTTTAACCTGTGCTGGCATTAACTCCTCAGGCACTGTAATGACAACCTTGCAGGGTGGTTTGTCTTATAAGATTAATGGACCTTGCACATGGAAAGTATCTGGAACAAGGTAAGTGCCCAGTAAACATAAATCCCTTTTGTAATGATTTTGACCTTGTCAAGAAACGCAGACCCAGATACAGGTCTGACAGGCACCCTGACAGCTATGACCCTGATGCCAAGTTTTGCCAAATTGTGCAGGCTTCCAAAAGGGTCCTACGGTCTCTGGAGTCAGACTTACTGGGTTCAGAACCACTCGGTGGTGTTAAGGACTTGGAGGAACTGCTTATCCTCTCTATGACTTGGATTATTTACCTGCCAGTTAGGATGTCATATGCACCTCACAGGGTTGTTTTGAGTGCTACATGAAATACTTCACATAGGGAATTTGGAATGATCTAAGAAATGCAGACTTAGGTGAAGTCCATACAGGTAGATTTTCCAGAATGTTGAGATCTGATGTAGCAGTCTCTAGAGCTCCCTGGATAAGCCTACACGCAGCACTGGAGAGAAGCAGGTTGGTTGCAAGAGCCCTACTAGTCCCTGTGGATGATTGTAAATGGGCCATAGTAACCTCCAAGGAGACGTGATAGCGTAGGTGCAGAACGTGGAATGGCCTCTCCTGCTCAAATATAATGCCATCCAACTTACTAGAGCTAATCTCTGTGGCACTCCAACTCCCTAGGACCAACTGTGGAAGAGTAGCCTTTACTCCAGGTCCTGCTCTCTGTTTATCTTCTTATTTAATTATTTTCTCTTCTCCCAACTTAGATGTAAGCCTTCTGGAAACACTGGCACTGAATTATGGATTTCTGCGTCCCTAGTGCCTGGAACAGAACTTGGCACAAAGAAGATGAGTAGATTTCTCCATAATATTTACTGAATGAATGCGTAGGCATTCCTTTGCTGATCACACTAGATCGTTTCTGAGAATTGCATCCAAGGTGCTATACTTAGACAGTCTCTTTTGGTGAAAGAGACAGGAACTGCACGAACCAAACAGGCTAAGTTAAAAGGAAATTTATTAACTTATATAACCAAGAAGTCCAAGAGTCAGATCCATGGCCTTGATCATGGTAATCAGGATTCTAGAATTCGGCTTTCCTCTGGGTTAGTGTTGTATGTTTGAGATAAATGTTTGTATATTATTCACTGGCAAGTACTCTTGGCATCAGGTGTGAGGAGAGTGAAGAGTAGGCTTGGGCAGCGGGAGGCAGCTGATTCTGTGGGGAGCTTGGGAACTGAAGAGCCCTTCAGTCATCCATTCAAGTGCCTCTGTCTGGCTGAGGGCAACTCATGGAGAGCAACTCAGTTGAGAGCCACCAGCTGCCAGTATTCCAAGCTACCAGGAAAATGAGTGCTCCAATGTAATCTTCCTGTTGGTTGACTTCAGATTTCACATTGGCTTAGGCATCTGAATTGTAATGTTTACTTATCTCCAAAGGTATTCTTGGCTATCTGTTTTCTACATGGATCTGTCATTTTGTAAGGGATGACTTCTCTCTCATTTTCTTCCTCTAGAGAAAGGCTCCCCCAAACTCCAAGAATTTCTGATATCCTCTGTTGTCCTGACTCTCCAACTAGGATTTTGATGTGTTTTCTGGAATCACAGAATTCATTTTTTAAGAATTGTTTTGAGTTTATACAATTTCATATTTAATTTTTCTTACTCTAAAACAGTTTTCATTATTAACAGTTCTTGGGAATATCATTTCTATGATTTAGTAGCATATGTTCTATGAATGTATCAATAGTTATTTAAAATTATTTCTCTATAATTGGACATTTAAGTTAATTTCAATTTTTTATGCTTATAAATAAATAAACTATAATAACATTCTGTGCATGTCTGTTTACATTTCAAATTACTTCTTAGGATTGATTTCTACCAGTAAAATAAATGGACTCTAGAATATGGACATGTTTATCTTCATTATGTTTTAAAAATTATAAATGTAATGCTTGCTTATTATAAAGAATTCATGAAATACAGGAGATTTAGCTAACACATTTTTATTAAGAAGTAATTAATATATATAACCTCACTTCCAAACAAATAAACCAGCTCTTATTGCAATCATCTGGACTTCTGTTTCCTGATGATCATTTTTATGCTTCTATTATCTTAGAAATTCTTTCTTGGTAATTATATTGATTCTTGAAATCACATAATTAACAATTATTTCAACTTAACTCTAACTTTTACATATTTCTCTGCACCTGGTTTTACTTCTTGCTTTTCTGGGAATATCTCTTCTTTACTTGTTAATCCACAAAGTCACAGTGGGAGCAGCCATATTCTTATACATTGTCATTCAAGCTACAGTTGACTGTATCAGGGGTGGTCCCCTAACCCAAACTGGAATATAAGTTCCATTCCCTGAGAAAGTTAGAGTTAAAGTAGGGAGATCAAGACTCAATTCGGCTTAGCTTCTCTCTTGATTGAAGAGGTTGTAAATTCACTTCTCATTATGTAGAATGGGAAGCCCCTGGTGGCTCAATGGTAAAAGAATCTGCCAAAATAATCTGCCTGCCAATGAAGAAGACCTGGGTTCAATCCCTGGGTCAGGAACATTCCTTGGAGAAGGGAATGGCAATGCACTCCAGTATTCTTGCCCAGGAAATTCCATGGACAGAGGAGCCTGGCGGGCTACAATCCATGGAGTCACAAAGAGTTAGACACGACTTAGTGACTAAACAACAACAACCAATCCAGTAGAATAGATTAAAATAAATAATATTTTTAATGCTTTCCTGTGTTGAAAAGAAGAATGAGAAACTCCTAAATGCCAAAGACTGAGAGTAGTAAAAACACAAGGTAAAACTATAACAATCTCAGACTAAGGTATCAAATTCAGTATCATCTCTTACTCTACTACATATATTATCTATGTTGCTTAACTTTTCTATTATCTTTATCAATCTTTTAAATAGATATTGAAAGAGATGGTCCTCAACATTATCTTCTTTCTCCTATAGTACCTTGGGTTCTTCTAGGATAAGCTTTCTGATTGTTCATTTTGACCTACCTTTCAGTTCAGCTCAGTTCAGTTCAGTTGCTCAGTCGTGTCCGACTCTTTGCGACTCCATGAACTGCAGCACGCCAGGCCTCCCTGTCCACCACCAACTCCCAGAGTCCACCCAAACCCATGTCCACCGAGTCGGTGATGCCATCCAGCCATCTCATCCTCTGTCATCCCCTTCTCCTCCTGCCCCTAATACTTCCCCAAATCAGGGTCTTTCCAATGAGTCAACTCTTCATATGAGGTGGCCAAAGGATTGGAGTTTCGGTTGCAACATCAGTCCTTCCAGTGAACACCCAGGACTGATTTCCTTTAGGATGGACTGGTTGGATTTCCTTGCAGTCAGGAGTTTTCTCCAACACCACAGTTCAAAAACATCAATTCTTCGGCGCTCAGTCTTTTTCACTGTCCAACTCTCACATCCATACACGACTACTGGAAAAACCATAGCCTTGACTAGACAGACCTTTGTTGGCAAAGTAATGTCTCTGCTTTTCAATATGCTATCTAGGTTGGCCATAACTTTCCTTCCAAGGAGGAAGCGTCTTTTGATTTCATGGCTGCAATCACCATCTGCAGTGATTTTGGAGCCCCCCCAAATAAAGTCTGACACTATTTCCACTATTTCCCCATCTATTTCCCAGGAAGTTATGGGACCAGATGCCATGATCTTAGTTTTCTGAATGTTGAGCCTTAAGCCAACTTTTTCACTCTCTTTCACTTTCATCAAGAGGCTTTTTAGTTCCCCTTCACTTTCTGCCATAAGGGTGGTGGCACCTGCATATCTGAGGTTATTGATATTTCTCCCGGCAAAGTTGATTCCAGCTTGTGCTTCTTCCAGCCCAGCGTTTACATGCCTCAAATGTCTGGTGATTTCTCTTTGTGTTTATAATGAGGAACATGGTTGATCACTCAGGGTGTCTGCTTGTGTTTGCCCAGCAATTGTGAATCTTTTTCCACAGCAGACTGTCCCCTCAAGAGAAGGGCTGATTATAAAATAAGTAAGATGATAAAATAAGTAAGTCTGAAAGACAAATAATAATGTTTATTTATTGAGTTAAAAATAAGGTAAAACTAAACTCTAAAGAAATAGTTGTAAGTGAGATGGGAAGATTTTATTTTATTTTTGGAGTATTTTAAGTGTTAGGGCTTCCTGGGCGGCTCAGCAGTAAAGAATCCACCTGCCAGTCAGTGCAAGAGATAAGGGTTCAATTCCTGGATGGGGAAGATCCCCTGGGGTAGGAAATGGCAACCCATGTCAGTATTCTTGCTTGGGGAATCACATGGACAGAGGGGCCTGGCAGGTTACAGTCCAAGAGTTGGAGTTAGCAACTAAACAACAACATTCTAAGCCTTGGTACTTAGATTATGTTAATTATCCAGGTGGAGTAGCTCTGCAGAGGGCTGATTCAAAGTCTTGATGAAAGCGAGCGCTTTGACAAAAAGTGTATCAAGTACATTTTACTGTGATAGTCTCTAAGCATACCAGAGAACATCAGACAGGCAGATATATTTAGTGAGTGTGGCTTCTTGAGTCTTCCCAAAGGCTTCAGACAGGCTTGAACTGGGCAATACTGTTCTGTCTGTTTAAGGTAAAGCAATGTTTATGAGGGCTTCCCTGGTGGCTCAGATGGTAAAGAATCTGCCTGCAGTGCAGGACACTTGGGTTGGGAAGATCCCCTGGAGAAGGGAATGGCAGTCTACTTCAGTATTCTTGCCTAGAGAATTCCATGGATAGAGGAGCCTGGTGGGCTACAGTCGATGGGGTAGCAAACAGCCAGACATGACTGAGCGACTAACACTACGATCACTACTAAAGTGAAAGTAGAATAACAGGAATATAGAGGAAGACTTTCAAACTAGTTGAAGAATAAAAGGAAATGCATAAAACTAAGGTCACTCAAAATAAAGCAGGGAATGATAAAGGCATAGACAGACACACACACACAGAAAAAGAATCAATAGTTTTTTTTTTAAAAAAAAACAAACCAACCTGCCTATAAACAAAACTAAACATCATAAAGTCAAAATGGTTTTATAAGCAAGTTGACTGACTCTTCAAGCAACAGAACAGATAACTTTCATCTTATACATAATATTCCAAAGAGTAGTTAAGTAGGATCAATCTTCTAATTCATGTTATGAGAATAATGTAACCTTGAATCTAAGGACTGAACAAGAAAGGAAAATTATTGGTTAATTTTACCTGGAGACACAGGTGAAAATGCAGCCGGAGAGCAGTTTGAGTCTATCATTGACTCTTCCAGCAGGGGGAGCCCACTGACAGTATCCATCCTCATGGCAGCTTCTTCCCGCGGTTGAAAAGTTGAGCCTGTGGGATCAGGTCCTGATCCGAGAACTTTACTGCTGTTCTTCAGTCTCTCATGGTATGAAGAGTCGGGCTGATACCTGTTATGAGTCGAGTTACATCCTTCCTCTAAAATATGTTGATGTTTTAATCTCCAGTACCTGTGACTATGACCTTATTTGGAATTAGGGTCTTTGCAAATGATCAAGTTAAGGTGAGGTCATAACCCAAGGTGACTGGTATTCATATCACACTTCCTATGACTGGGGGAGATTTATACACAGATACAGTCACACAGGGAGCATGCCATGTGAAGAGAGAGGATTGGCGTGACGTATCTACAAGCTTCTTATTACCAGAAGATGAGAGTACAGTATGGAACAGATTGTCCCTCAGACACCTCAGAAAGAACCAACTCTGCCAATACCTTAATTTTGGACTTCTAGTCTCCGTTCTGAGACAATATATTTATGTTGTCTTAAGTCACCTGGTTTGTAGTACTTTGTTATGACACCCCCCAACCAGGAAACTGATACATTACCGATAACCTTAGTTTCAAGACAAGATGAAATTCACCCCCTATTCCATGACATGCTGGGATTGGGGCCAAGAAGATATAAAGATCTCTTGGTTTCCATTCATGGTTTTCCTTGTTCCCATTCCTGTTAAGCTGGTACTTTCCCAGATACCCATGCCTAAGGGTGGGAATAATTGTCCAGCCTGCTGTGTGTGTGCGCATGTGTGTGTGTGTGTGTGTGTGTGTGCGTGCGCGCGCATGCAAGTGCTCAGGTGCTCAGTCTATCTGACTGTTTGTGATCCTATAGGCTGTACCTCCCAGGATCTTCTGGCCTTGGATTTCCCAGGTGAGAACACTAGAGTGGGTTGCCATTTCCTCCTCTAGGGGATCTTGCCGACCCAGGGATTGAACCTGTGTCTCCTGAATTGGCAGGTGGATTCTTTACTACTGAGCCACTTGAGAAGCCTGTTTCAACCTGCTCTTGGAATATTTTATGGGCATCATCAGGTAGAGGTTTCAGGGAGGGCATTTTATAGGATTCTACAACCCCGCCCCTCCCCCCCCCCAGTACTATATCTTGGTGGAGGTCTCCTTTGGGATTGAGACAAGGTCTGACTGATATCCAAGCCTTCCCTCTCTACTTCTATATAATTTAGAGAAGCTACAACAGTGATTCTCAATTGTGCAGTGTAAATATGGGATAGAAATCCTCTACCATGATGAATATTGGAATTTTCTGGAGTGAGTGGGGAATAAGACATAGTTTTGAAAAATGTGTCAGCAAATTAGGAAACATTCTGGGAACCTATGTGAAAAGTCAGCTGTGATTGCTACACTCTTTAACTTTGTTGAAGTTTTGAACCTTTTAAATTCAATAAACTTATACACGTTCCTAAAAGTCTATTTGAGATTTGAAAATAATTGGAAAAATAAATTGCTATGAATCTGTAATATTTAAAAATTAAAAACTAAAAAATGGAAAATCATGTGTATTAGCTTCCTAGAGCTGCCGTAACAAAGTACTATGAACTGGGTAGCTTACAACAACAGAAATCATTTTCTTGAAGTTCTAGAGGCTAGAAGTCCAAGATCAAGTGTCAGCAGGTTTGGCTGCTTTGATGGAGAACCTGTTCCATACCTCTCTGGACTTGCAGATGCACGACCCTGATTTTGGCTTTCATCTTCCCATGGCATTCACCTTCTGTGACAGTGTTTGTGTCCACATTTTCCCACTTTGTGATGATATGGGCTTCCCAGGTGATGCTAGTAGTAAAGAATCCACCTGCAATACAGGAGACACAGGTTTGATTCCTGGGTCAGGAAGATCCCCTGGAGGAGGGCATGGCCACCCACTCTAGTATTCCTGCCTAGAGAATTCCATGGACAGAGGAGCCTGGTGGACTACAGTCCAAGGGCCACAAAAGAGTTGGACATGACTGAAGTGACTAAGCATGCATAAGGGTATAGTCATGTTAGACTAGGGTCCACCCTAATGACCTCAACTTGGTCATTTGCAAGGTGGCTCAGACGGTAAAGAATCTGCCTACAATGCAGGAGACCTAGGTTTGATCACTGAGTTGGGAAGATCCCCTGGAGAAGTGAATGGCTACTTACTCCAGTATTCTTGCCTGGGAAATCCCATGGACAGAGGGGCCTGGCGGGCTACAGTGTATGGTGTTACACAGAGTCGGACATGACTGAGCAACTAACACTTTTCATTTTTTTATATTAAAATAATGTCACTTTTGCAGATATTGACAATTAGGAATCCAACATATTTTGGGAGTGGGAGGGGACACAATTCACCCCATAACAGAGTATATGAGCTTTTTATGTTTATCAAAAATAAATATTGGCTTCAAACATTGAGAATGTTAAAAACCTAAAAAGTGTAGCCATCTCAGCTGTGACTTTTTACATTGGCTTCTTTGAGATACTCTCTAACTTGTTGACATACATCACAGCTTTTTAAGCTCTTGCTATAGAACTCCTATTCCCCACCCCACCTTCAAACACCCCTCAAATTCAGCAAATCAGAGGATTCAGAGGTCTCACTAGGGTAGTTTCCTCACTGTCAGTAAGTTTGGGCTCCCCAGATGAGCAATAGTCAGCAGTAATTTTCCATATAGTTTTCTTGAAAAATTCCGTTTATATCTGCAGAGAAAAAGATAATTAACTTTTCTTAAAAACCTGAATTACGCTAGCAACACCCCCCAATACATACACACAAAACACAGACACACACACGTGTGTCTATATATATACAATTCAAGGCTGAATCTGCTACAGAAGAGTTTTCACAAAGGAGACAGTGAGGTACTGACTTGGTTTGGGTCCTGCAGAAGGTGTTATGGAGCAGCAGAGAGGATCCAGGTTGAACAGGGAAAAAAAAAGATCCTGTGCAAACAACCTGGTTGTGAGTTCCTTACCATCCAGCCCCATATGCCATGCTACGCTAAACTGCTTCAGTCGTGTCCAACTCTTGGTGATCCTGTGGACTACCCGAGTCTCCTGCATTGCCAGGTGGGTTCTTTACCACTAGCACCACCTGGGAAGCCCCTAGAGTCTTCTCTCTGCTCTAATTTCTTCTCATGATTGTATGCAGGGCTGGTTTCCTCTCATAATCAGCTGTTCATTGCCTTCACAATATTTATTTTTCAATTTTTAATCATAATTTTAAACTTGTCTGCCTGTTTATTGATAGTTTTCCCCCATTAAACTCTGAGAGAGCAGAGACTAGCCTGGACTACTCAACATCTGGCACTAGTGCAGCCTCAGTATTTGTTGAATGAATGAAAGGGTGAATGAATGAATTTATGATTGAGGGGTTGTGGCCTCAAAGACAAACTGTGACTCTTTCAATATTTTTCAAGCTCAGACATTATACCATTCCCACAGATCCTATGAACGAGTCCAGCATATCTTATTCCATGTTTTCACTGGAAGGTGATAAGGATGCTCTGTTTAATCCTGCCACGTCTTGCTACCTATTGATGACAACTGCTGATAAATGCTTGCTATTGGAGCTACAGATGCTGACTGCATGGTCCTCAGGGAAAGATCCTGATACTGGGAAAAACTGAGGGCAGGAGGAGAAGAGGGCAACAGAGGATGAGATGGTTGGATGGCATCACTGCCTCAGTGGACCTAAGTTTGAACAAACTCTTGGAGGTAGAGAAGCCTGTCCAAAATCAAGGTGTTGGCTGTCCATGAAGTTGCCAAAGTCAGACACGACTTACTGACTAAACAACAACAGCAACAAGGGAAGATGGTACAGGAAGGTCATGCTTGACTTTCCAGCAAGTCTCATTAAAATTTCACTATCAATTAATTAGCCAGTGAATAGCTACTTTATATATCTCACAAACTACCCATAGTTGGTTCCACTCTCTCGGAAACAAAAGTATTATTTAAAACAGGATGATAAATATTTCAGAATTTTTAAAAGGGAACTAAGTACAACTCTAATGGTATTATTAGATTCTAAAGTTCAGTGAAAATATTTTATTGAAATATGATGTTTCCCTCCATGGTCATAGGACCATCAGCCTAGAGCCCTTAACAGCTATCTACTCTGTTTGGGGATATTGGGAAATTTATATGATCTCAGAGTTATCTTTCATTCAGTGCAATCAGGGTAACATTTGGTTTGCTGAAAATAAGAAATTACTAATAGATTGCATTTCCATTCAAATAAAGACAATATGCAGTAGGAAGGGAGAATGAAGAGCATGATCCTTGGGTCTTAATATTTCTAAATCTCTGAGAGCAGACCCAGGATTAAACAGATATAGTGATAAATATAGAACTTAATCTGAGCCACTTAATGATCTTCCATTAAGGTTATTTCAATTCAATAACAATGAAGTTTAATTACTATTTATTGAGTGCCTAGAAGAAACAAAATTTTTATGATGGGTTTCTTGGTGTTCCTTAACTGTTCTCAGTTAAAAGCTCTGTTTCAGTTCTGAACATAATTCATGCTTACACATCTAACTCCCTGACCTAATCTTGACTCCTCTATTCTTATAATCAAATTATGCTCCGTTCTCTTTCAAAATTCTGCTTAAGCCTCATCTCTTTTAAAAGCCTTCCCAGACTAATTCCAATGGATGCCTCTGGTGGCATTTATCCCCCCAATCTCTTTAATATAAGCAGAAATATTGACTCTCAAGAAGAGAAAGTATGAACTGTCATCTGCCCAACTTCCATTCTCCAAATTCCCCACAGATACACTTCAACACATCCAGACCAGTAGCCCTTATTCCTGAGTGCACATTAGAACGACACAAGGATCTTTAAAGAAGTTCTTTTTAGAAGATTAAGAAAAACCTAATTTGGGAGATCTTGGTCAGGCTAATTAAATCATAGTCTCTGAGGGTGAGGCTCTCACAGTTTATTTTATTTTTTAAAATTTTCAGATCATTTTAATATTGGTCTAAGAATGAGACTCTACTGCACAAAGCAGGACTCTCAAGAACCCTAATACACCTGTCTATGTTTCCTGCTTTGCTTTGTGTGTGTGTGTAATCTCACAAAATTACCATTTTATTTATTTATTGGCCACACCACGTGGCATGCAAGATCTTAGTTCCCCAACCAGGGATGGGACTTGTGCCCCCTCAGTGGAATCATTGTCTTAACCACTGGACCATGAGGGACATCCCTAGAATTACTAGTTTTAAAATTAAAACTTATAGGTCATCTCTTCCAATTAATTTTTTATTTTTGGAAATCTCCTGCAAAGGACCTGGTTTACTCAATCCATGAATAAAGCACCATTTGAAAAATTTCAAGATTAACTAAGTAAAAGATGTTCGGAATATAATTATCTAGAAAGCAAATGCAAGGGTCCTTTGTATTTGGAGTAGCAGAAGAAAGTGAACCCAGAGATCAGTGGAACAGTGATGCTGTGGTGGACACACCTGGCTCTGAGATGTCAAGTTTGGCTCCTGGAATGTTGAGTGGTCTCAGCTCTTCCTCCTTCAGCCTGTTTCCTTATTTGCAAACATGTGGACAGTAATGCCTCCAGGTTTGTTTTGAAGATTAAATTGGGTAAATAGTTGTGAAAGTAGATGATACATAGTTTAATTTTTTAACAGTTTTAAAATTGTGAGAACCTTCTTTCTCCGACCCTAGAAAGGTAAAAAGAGAAACCTGTTTTGCATTTAAATAAATATTTCTTTATTCTGCCAATTCTAATGATTTTCAAACATCTCAAAGTCTCCCTGGGTAATCTGGGTTTTTCCGCCCTTTTGGTTGCAAAAATGTTTCCATTTCTAGAAAGTATTCCAGCTTTCTAGAACTCAGTCTGCTCTATTCTTTGAAGCATGTGATAGAAATATATGCTACATTGTTATTCAAAGGGAATTCATCGTATTAGTAACCTATGAGAGAACTAATCTACCGTGTTGGAAATATATCCCTTTCAAAATTTGTTTAGAGGAAGAAAAAGTTAATTATTTGAAGTAAACAAACTTTTTTATGAAGTTATGGTTATAAAAACCCAAAGCAGTTAGAGGACATTGTGATTTATCCATCACAAATGAGGAAGGAGTGTTAGAAATGCAGTAGACTAATGCTCTGTGTGTGTGTGTGTGTGTGCATATGTGTCTGTGTGTATGTGCGACTGTATTTTCCTTATGGTCTTCTTTTAGTTTGAGCCTGGAGGAAAGCAAATATCAAAGCTCTTTTCTCTTATGCCCAGGGCAGCCTATCAGAGGAAGAAAAACAACAGAAGATAAGATCTTAACTAGAGTAATGAGGGCAAGCACTTGCTTCTAACCTCAGATGCAGGGGAAGTGGTAGAGTTTCAGGGTGTTGTTTGTAAAGTCTAAAGTTTTGCCTGAGGCTGAAGTGATGCAGCTGTCTCCCAAGGCCTCTCTGATTTTATGTGGCAAATTTTAACATCAAGTTTATTGGACTAAGAATTAAACAATAATAAATGCCATTCCCTAATATTTTTTAAGGGAAAAAATTCTTGGAAAAATTATTTCCCTTTGTTTTCTATTCCCAAAGCCTTTCACCTGCTTGGTTTTAAGCTGGGGAGAATACAGAAATTGGAACAACATAAGAAATCGAGTGATGACGGTTGAAGCTAGTTGGAGGTAGTGTAGCATTGTACTTGGAGGTAGTGGTGGTGGTTTAGTCACGAAGTTGGGTCCGACTCTTGGAACCACATGGGTTGTAGCCCATCAGGCTCCTCTGTCCATAGGATTTTCCAGGCAAGAGTACTGGAGTAGGTTGCCATTGCCTTCTCCAGGGGATCTTCCCAACCCAGGGATCAATCCCCCGACTCCTACATTGCAGGTGGATTCTTTACCATTGAGTCAACACTTAAATTTTAACTCCATACACTATATGCCTTGAATGTAAGTTGAAATAATGAGTTACGCTATTTACTTTGATTCAAAAGGCACTATTGGATATATACGTATGTAGTTTATTTCACCTCTCTTAATTCTCTGCTAAATTGTCACTCTAGCTACTCAAAGATTTCTCCACAAATTATAACACAGAATCCTATAGACAGCAAAACTGTGATCAATGGAGAAAAATTATAAGTATGCAAGGTTCACCACAACATACAAAGGAACTTTCTGGGAAACAAAAATGTCCAATAAGGAGTCTGCCTTGGCTCACTGTCCTGGGAAGATTTCAAGAAAAGGCTAAATAATAAAGCAAGCTTGGAGTTGGCCTAAGGCTAAATGATCATCTGCTTCAGGACATAATAGAAGGAATTCAAGGGCTCAGTAAGAGCTTAGATTGCAAAGTATCCTCCCAATATAAGATTATATGATTTGTGGACTTTCCTGGTAGAGCAGTGGGTAAGAATCCCTCTGCCAATGCAGAAGACAGGGCTTTGATCTCTGATTTAGGAAGATTCCACAGGCCTCGAAGCAACTATGCCCACAACTACTGAGTCTGCATGCTGCAACTACTGAAGCCATCATGCCTAGAGCCTGTGCTCAGCAACAAGAGAAACCACAACAATGAGAAGCCCCTGAACTACAACAACGAGTAGCTCCTGCTCCCCACTAGAGAAAGCCTGCACGAAGCAAAAAGACAAATACATAAATAATTTAAAATATTAATATACAGTTTTTTAAAAGATTATATGACTTTGGATAAAATAAATTTGACACAGAATACTTTGGTTTCTGCCACTCTTCTGATTTTAGATGATAATTCATCAAGCACTTACGAATAAGGCATTAACTTACAACTGAGAGAATGGTGAATATGGCCTATTTGCAAGCTGGAGACCCTCTTGCTATATTCTGAGAGTTCCTTGGTTTTAAAAACTGAAGCATTGGGGGAGGGAGGAGGGAGGGGGGTTCTGGAGGGGGAACATATGTAAACCCATGGTGATATCATGACACTGTATGGCAATAACAATAAAAAAAATAAAAAAAATAAATAAAAAGCAAAAAAAAACCCTGAAGTATCACTCATATTGTCTCATTCCTTTTACACATATTCCCTTGGTCCTCTTGCATCTTAGCTGCCAATATAGTCTTCTGTTTCATGTTTTACCTATTCATTACGTTCAATTATACCTGAAGACGGGGTACTTTAGTGGTGGCTTGATTTCCATGGCAGACTAGACTGAAACCATATACATCATTTCACCAATAATTTTTGCACACTGTGTGCTGTGTCTACTGCAGACATTAGGATGGCCAAAAAGATCTACCGTTGGTGCTTCGGGTGAAAAATATATTACATAAAACATAATTTATTCCTTTTAACTTATTAGAAGCTATTTCAAAACTGATAGCAAAGTTTATTCCTTACCAAAAATGTAAGGTGAGGCCGCAGATAAAATTGAATCTTTCTCCCCAGTGCCTGGGCATCCCACATGTTTAGGTAACAGCTGGCATGGGATATTAATAGATAGCCATTGTCCTGGCACCTGGCTGGGGAATCACAGCCTGAGACTGTGATAACCAGTGCAGCTGCAGGTTCTTGTTAGATTTTTCTGAGCCACAGAAATGAGAAAAATAATCATTTTAGAAATATAACATACTGGCCCTCATAAAATACCTCCAATGCTCAGGAAAAATAAATGAAGCGCAATGTAAAATTATTTTGAACAGTCTCTAAACTATTTAGTCTATTTTTCTCCTGGTGGCTCAGTCGGTAAGGAACCTGCCTGCAATTTAGGAGATTCTGTTGGATCCCTGAATCAGGAAGCTCCCCTGGAGAAGGAAACAGCAACCCACTCCGGTATTTTTGCCTGGAAAATTCCATGAACAAAAGAGCCTGGCGGGCTATACACAATCCGTGGGGTGCAAGAGTCGGAGGACATGACTTAGTGACTAAACCACCTACCCTACTATCTTAAGAATAAAGAACATTGATTGTAAAGAAAAGGCATTGGAGAAAGAGGAAAATATGGGGCTAAAACTGATATTTGAATATGTATAAACGTTGTGTGGTTTACCAATTCCAACTAAAACAGAGATGCAGTTATGAAAAAAAGAAAAAGTATGAAAAAGCTTGTTTTGAGAAGAAAGAAAATTAAACTAGTACAGAAGACCTATTATACACTCCAGATAAAAAGATGTTACTGAATTTCTTCCACACCCTTCCTTCTCTCTCCTTTCATTTTATTCCATCCCTTTCCACTGCCCTCTTCATTCCCTTTTCCTTCTCTCTCCTTTGCTTTCACAAAGATTTCCTAAAATTGTCAAACCTATAAAGTTGAGGAGAAAGCAGCCATCACAAAGCTGCCACTGCACTCAGGGAGTCTGTATGTTCATAAATAATTAAAAAATAATTTAGAACAGATCTAAGGGGTAATAAGTAAATTACAGAAAAGTGTGGCGGATATTGAGGGCTGGGAGAGACTGCACCTTTCCGGAAGTCGGCGCAGGTCAGACCACAGAAATGGTGGTGGGAATAGAAAGGAAGGGCGTTTACTTATGGGAGACTGAAAAGGCAGAATCCACAGCATCTGGACTCTCCATGGATGAGGTGGGGAGAGTGAGGGGGAAACAAAGATGGCTGCAACTTTTCAGTGATTTTTACTGGTCCGTCACAGAGTTAGGAAAACATCTGGGATGGATGTGCCTGTCCTCTCAGGGCCCCTTCTGTTCTTGTCCCACTCCAGCTGTGAAGTAGGATCAAACACGACTATTGGTTCCCCCAAAAGAAATCCACCCCAGAAGCCAGTGTTTAGAGGCTGATACTGTACAGGAGGTTTTATATTGTGTTATGTGTGTATATGGAGACTGGGGCAGATTGTTACGGGGCAAGTCAGGTTTTCCTTGCAAGAGGCAAGTCTTGTTTCTCCCCCAGATCTACTCCCTTCTGTCCCCCCAACTGATGCATCTCTGGCTCCTTGACTTTCTTCTTCTCTCCCTTGCATAACACCTCCATCTTCCTCCCTTTCTTGGGTTCCTCCCCACCCACCTTTCCCCTCCCTCTGCACAGAAATATATCTCATCACCCCGCCTCCTCACCCTCACTTAATACAGTCTCCAAGTGTCTGTAGTACCAAGGATGACTTCATTTGTGCTCAACAAAAAAAAAAGAGCCTTAAACTGAAAGATCCACCCTCTTTACAGGGTGGCAGATGGATTTGAAATACTAAATTTTTATTTCTGTCACACACAAAAGTTTTTCAACCTTAGTATCTAAAAGCACTGCTGGGTGCAGATCTTAAATATCATTTTGTAATCTCAGTCGCCAGTCAAAGGTACTGGGAAATAATACAATCAATGCAGATAGTGCCCAGTGCTCTCTGATTGGTGGTGGGAAAGTAGATTTCTCATCTATGCCAGTCTTTATTGTTTTGCTTATTTTTATCTGCAGAGATTTGGGAAAGGCTACCCACTCCAGTATTCTGGCCTGGAGAATTCCATGGACTGTGTAGTCCATTGGGTCACAAAGAGTATAACACAACTGAGTGACTTTCACTTTCACTTTACTTTTTGTTATGTTAGTCCCAGTCACCTCTTATGGAGGTCTTTCTGCCATTCACTTGTCTGGTTCACCCAGGCTGCCCTGTATCTGTTGATGAGGAAGCTAGTAATGGTACAAAGAGCTGGAAAACACTACTTCCTTTCACTTTGGTTTGAATACTGAAGAGAAATACTATCTTCATAAAAACAACCATAAAAGCTTTTGCATTCTTTTTGCTTTCCTTTCCCTTCAAGACAAATCTTGTCACCCCTTTTTATTGAATTTGCTTGGAAATTTAAGACTCTTTGATACCAGATGTAGTAATTCTTTCTTTTATATTGACAACTTCCTTTTCTGTTTGCTCTTTCTATTTCTAGTATCAGATGGAAATCAAACTCATGACCCTACCATTTTTTAAAAAATGCAGGTTAGCATGAAATCAGAACTTATCTCCCAAACTCCTTTTGTTCTGTGGTCTTGGATTTCTGAAGGAGCCTGCTATAAACTAGATATAACTCTAACCTCTCATTGATTCTGTGGAGTCCTTCATATTAGTAGACTCCTTTATTCTAAATTTATTATTCATTATATTTAATATTCCTGGTGAACTGAGATATATACACTACAGAGAAAATGAGAATCTTTCAATTGAAGGTGTGTTTTAATTTTTAAAAACATTTATTTGTTTATTTTTGGAAGCGTCAGGTCTTGGTGTGGTGTGTGGACTCAGCAGTCCCATGGCATGTGGGATCTTAGTTCCCCGACCAGGGACTGAACCCACATCCCCTGCATTGGAAGGCTGATTCTTAACTACTGGACCACCAGGAAAGTTCCAGTGTTTTGATTTTTTTTAATGTGAATTTTTACCAGGAAGAGAATGGCATTTGCAAACAATATTCCATCCATAATGAAGGTTAAGAAGGTTAAGTATTTGCAAAATACTTGCATATTTCCTTTGGAAATTGACGTTCCCAGAATCTCTCCTCAATGATGAGAGTGATTCCTCCTCAAACTGCTCCAGTAGTTTGAATGATGAAATTGCAGTTGTGTCCTCTCTGTTCTTCTATAGCACTTTACGCATATTTCTATCACATTATAATGAATTTTTCTGCTTAAGTGAACCCCTGCAAAATTGCTTTTACTGAACTGGACTTTGAGGATAAGACACCAGCGCACACTGAGTAGTGCTGTAAGAAATAGATCTACTCCTTTGTTGCAAGGATATTATTGAGGATGCTCTTCAGGATATCAGTAGTGTTGCATTTGAAGGATCCTTGAGGGTTTTTTTGTTTGGTCTTAGTCAGGATTAGCTATATTTTTCCTGAGCAGTTGGTTGCTCTTTTCTGGTGGAACCCATGCATTGTGTTTCTTCTTTTACAAAGGTTGCCAAAAAATTTAGAGCCAAATTCCTGGTGGATCCTTAGCAAACACTTGTAGGCCTTCATTGTATTTATTTTGTGTATTAGTCCACCTCTGCTGTATGATTCCATCATTGCTTTCCCTTTGCGTCTTTCTCATTTTCTACTGATATACTTCATTTTCTTTTGTTGCACATGTCTTTGTTCTCTGTAAGACCTTTTGAAGAAAAACACAAGAATGAAGACAGTATCTGTAGATATCTCACCAGGCTCTGAGCTCCCTGAGAGTAGACTGGGTGTGTTTCTTCATCACTGCACTTGGATCTGGCACAAACCTTCATTATATGCTCAGTAAATATTTTTAAAATAAAGCAAATTAAGTTGCCATTATAGAAAAGAATTGTCTGATAATTTGATCCATGGCTAAACAGCCATATGGTAAAATGAAGGGAAAAGACTATGAATCGAATTATCACCTATAGACAAAAGGCAGAAGATATACCATGTATGAGTCAAAGATAAATTAAATGAACTAAATCCAAAGTTCCTTCTGTTTTACTTGTTCATACTATAGTGATGATACTTTTGTGACTTATAAATGAATGGTCTTGCTATCTATCTATGACAGGGCTTTGCATAAAATTGATATCAGAAAAATACATGTTGAGTTAAATCTACTTCTCTGGATACTAGGTTGAGAAATAGAATCACCTAGAAGGCTGAGCAGGAAGTGTTTGGCACTTTTTTCATTTCAGACTGAAACCTAAAAATGTCTTGAGAAATTGGGATTACTGGGATTATTGATTTAATCCAGAGTTGGTACAAAAGACATCTAGCTCACTGAGCAGCATCTTTTAATGGCAAAATGCCCAACATTACATAGAACTTTCAAATCTTGATTAGTAATAAAATAATTTTGATCTTTAAAAGCAAACAAAACAATATGGTAATAGGGTTCTTTTTTTACCCTTATGGGCTTTCCCAGAGTAGAATATGCTACCAATTTATTAATGAGTATTGGAATTCATGGTATCAATCTAAATCAAATAAGATATTGATGAAATTGCCTTTCTTTAAGGTCAAAGACTTTTGTTTTTAGGGTCTATGATTTCTTCCTTCAAAATGTCTGTCATGTACATCCTTTCCTCTGGGTTCCGCTGTTGACCTCCTGATCCCAAACTCTCATGATCTTATCTCCAAAATGGTTCAGTAGATTTTTTTTTCTGGCTTCTGAGTCACCACTTTTTCTATCCTGTCAGTCCTGAATGTTACTGTCAGACTGTTCTTCCAAAAATACTATTTTCATGTATTATTTTTTATCTAGTAACTTGTTATAACTTCTTATACCCACACAAATCAACTTCAAACTTTTGGGCAAAGAAAGCATTGCTTCTTATAATCTCCCATTCTGGTTTCCGGCTGTGTACACCAGAGTGCGCTCTGTTGCAATCTTAGCATCCATATGGGTCCCTGGTTTGGACTGTCCCTTTAAAGTACCCGTATTTGCACACAACAGGAAGTAGGGTGTGGTTTGTTCTTGGATGAGACTAAAGTTGTTTGCTGAAAACAGTTTATTCTTGACCTAGAACCAGTGCTGCTTTTAGGAAAAAAAAACTTGTTTACAATTGAAGTGAAATAGCATTTTCAGTTAAAAGGAGGATGTTTGAGTAGCAACAATGAATGCAAACTTTAAATGATTCTGCTAATAACCATGATGGTGGCTACTATGTATTGAGAACTTATTATGTGCTAACCACTACACAAATGTTATCTACCTTAACACTGAAATAGATACCATCATTATCTCTATTTCACAAATAAGTTGTCCAAGATCACACAATAAGCCAAGCCTGAAATCTGGGAAATTTGGCTCCAGGAATAGTCTCCTAACCACACAACTATAACAACTCTTGGTGGTGGTGGTTTAGTCGGTAAGTCGTGTCTGACTCTTGTGACCCCATGAACTGTAGCCCGCCAGGCTTCTCTGGCCATGAAATTTCCCAGGCGAGAATACTGGAGTGGGTTGCCATTTCCTTCTCCAGAAGATCTTCCTGACTCAGGGATCGAACTCGCATCTCCTACATTGCATGCATATTCTTTACTGCTGAGCCATTAGGGAAGCCCTATAATAACTCTTAATAGAACATAAATCCAGTATCCACCCTGAAACCTGAGAAATGGCTGCTCTAGGAAATAATATTTTGGGCTTATGTTGTAGAAGAAATGCCATCTATCTGGAAGAAAATTTTTTATTTTATGTTTTTAACAAAATCGTGACTTATCAGGGGCTCAAAGCCAGCCTTGATGGTCGTCTCCCCACCTTGCTTCCATTTTTGTCTGGTTCCTCCCATTATTGTTCAGCAGACATGTTTCACAAAGAAAACCCACAGTTTAGATAGCACAGTGTTTTATTCCAAATCAGACCATTAGCCTCAGTACTATAGATCAGAGTGCAGTGGGATTACTCTGTAGTAAAGTCCATGCTGTGATCCTCTCTGAGAGCCTCTTGACTAAACCCAATTTGACAGTTTTAATGGCGCAAAAAATGGCTCAAGTCAGAAAGACTAGAATCAGTGTCTCCCATTTAAAGATGCTTCCAACAGAAACGTGATCACAGACTGTATATGAGTAGAGAGAACTGACTAGACAGTCAATGGAACATGGGAAAGCCTATGCCAAGAATTCAGATCTAAAGAGACGTTGAACATGAGACGTTGCCTCAGTTGCCTATTACAGTGTAATCGAGCCCTAGTGACCCAAAGAGCAAGTTGTCACACTTCTTTCTAGCCTTGTATCCAATGGCTCGTGTTGGTAGCCTAAACTCGGCCATGGTAGGAGCAGCTTGGGTAGGTGCAAACACTACAAGTTGTGACTCCTTCCTCTCTTCGGCAGTTTAACAAAAGTACCTCCCCGTGGAACAGCAGCTGTGTGCTACTCACAATTCTGTGAGTTGGCTGGGCTCATCTGGGCTATCTACTTTATATGGTAAAGCTATGGTGACTTCTACGGCTGCCTGCAGCTAAGATAGGATTTCTCAAGTTTGGCTTTACATTTGGAGCTGGATAATTCTTTGTGGTGGAGGTTATCCTGTACATTGCAGGATTTTAGCTGCATCTTTGGCCTTTACCTACTCAGTGCTAGAAGGGACAACCAAAAATGCAGGGTAAAATTGCTCAGGCTGAGAACCATTGGCCCAGGAGCTTGGCTGAGGCTGAAACATCAAAGATTGGCCCTTTTCTTCCAGTTGTCAAGGATCCTTTGTTAAAGGAAAATGTATTGCTGAAACTTGTTTAAGATGGCTATGTTAGTTGCTCAGTCATGTCCGACTCTTGCATACCCTTGGACTGTAGCCTGCCAGGCTCCTCTGTCCATGGGATTTCCCAGGGAAGAATACTGCAATGGGTAGCTGTTTCCTTCTCCAGGGGATCTTCCCAACCCAGGGATCGAACCCAGGTCTTCTGTATTGCAGATGAATTCTTTACCATCTAAGCCACCAGGGAAGCCCTATAAGATGGTTAGGCAGATTTTATTCAGGGGGACTACTACATGGGGAGAGAGATTGGGCTTAACTCCAAATACAGCAAGAAAAGTAGGAATTTATATCCACAGAGCGGGGTTGTGGGGTCAGTGGATGGAAAATTACTGAGTGGAAACATCAGGGGTTGAGACACTGGCTAAACCAACTTGATAGGATTCTTGCTGAAGGCAGCCTGGGCAATAAAAGACCAAGCATGGAATAGTCTTGATAAACTGACTCAGCATGATTCTTACTAAAACTAAACTAAGCAGACCAAAGACAGAACCCGAGATTAGAGTCCAAGCAGCAAGAGGACTCTGAGGAGTCTGTCTCAACTTTGGTCAACAAAAGAGTCTTTGTCATTTCAACGTGGACTCTCATCATTCCGCAGTCTAGTTCAAGCTGCTTCACAGCACAGTGTCTAGCTTTAAGACAATAAGAGCAAATGCTAACTGGAGCAACATCACTTTCACTGTATTTTTGATTGGTCAAAGCATGTCACAAGCCCAGATCAGATTGGAGGGGAGGGGAAATAGAGGAGTAGTAAACTGTGGTTATCTTTAATCCATGTCATACTGTATTTACAAGTACTCACGAGTGAATACTCTGAAGAAGGAAAGAAAATCTTGGGAGACAATTGTATTCAGGATCAGTCCAAATTAACTCCAGAAATATACATAACAGCCCTTATAAGTGGACTAAAGGTAACTTGATTATTCATGAGATGGCAAAGAAGTGTTACCATACTCTGAGGGTACAGGTGTTTATTTTCAGATTCGATTGTATTTATTATATCAAATGTTCTGAACAAGTTGGATACCACTTCTGGTGGTAATATTGGTAAAGACATTTTCCCACTGGAAAAATAAGTAGTCCTTAGTAGGTTGCTGATACTAATTTCTTTGTTCTTCAGTGGAATAGTGATAGCCAAAAAGATGTTCCTGAAAATGGAAGCAGCATTGTGACTGTTTGACTGTTTTATATCATTTAGAATTAATGTTTTATGCATCCTTGTCATTATAACAGTTAGAGTTTGTAGAGTTTTTAAGGATCTTTCCCAAGATGTTTTCTAAAGAACTGGTTGTTTACAAGAGGGATCAGTGACTATTTTCATCTGAATTTTCACCTTTGTATCTTTTCACTAGAATGCTAAGGCTAGGAGCAAGTATTTTTTGCTCTAAGGCACTGCTGCTTCTGCTGCTGCCGCTGCTGCTAAGTCACTTCAGTTGTGTCCGACCCTGTGCGACCCCATAGACAGCAGCCCACCAGGCTCCTCCGTCCGTGGGATTTTTCCAGCGAGAGTACTGAGTGGGTTGCCATTTCCTTTTCCATTCTAAGGCACTATTTTCCCAAAAAAGCAGAACTCTAGTTTCACAGAATGTTAATGGGTATTACACATAAAGGAATTTATAGGTTGTATAAGCTCAGGAAATTCTAAGTTAGGAGTAAGCAGGTTTCTTTACTGCTGGATTTCTTAGGCTGTTTACTATAGTAATGTATATTATAACTCATAAAATATACAGTGTTTCTTAGACTTATTTAACCATAGAAATAGAGGCACATCTTACATAACTAGTGTTCCTCAGGATACCCCTGGTAGAAATTATACTAGATGAAAGTAAAGGAGGAAGAAAAATCTTGAGAATTCTATTTAAGATCAATCAAAATTTACTTCCCAAACAGGCAGAGCAGTAGCCTTAACACTTAAAAAAAGCTGTCCTTGAAGCAGGCACTTGAATCCAATAATGTACTATATTGTGTTTGTTCTAAACATCAATAGTGTTTTGAACACAGAGGACTGAAACAGTTTAAAAGTCATTTTGCAAAAGTTTATTTTACATTCATGAACTTTAGTCCTCAAAGATTTCGTTGAAACAGTAATTCAGAAAGAAAGAACCGGAACAAGTTTATACCTTTTCTCACTCTTTTTTGTCACATTGACAAAGAAAAGCTGTTTATGGTGTATAAAGATTAATGTTTGGATATATATAAACATGATGAAATGATTACCACACTTCACCCTTCTTATAAACTAAATTTGAAGCATTAGGGATTAGAATTTGGATGGCAAGCAATATATTAACATACTTGTGGGCAACTTCTGAGATAGTTTTCAATGATGCCCATATCCTGGTATTCATGTCCTCTTTGATCTTCTCCTCCTGACTGTAGGCTGAGCTTGGTGAGTTTCCTCTAAGGAACAGAGTGCAGCAAAGGTGATGGATATTACTTCTGAGATTAGGTTGCAAATGACTGGCTTCTGTCTTGCTTACCCTTTCCTGCTCTCTGACACACTCACATGAGGCTGCTGAGGGAGGCCCCAGGCCAGCAGCTCCAAGGAGCTGAAGCCTGCAACAGCCTCAGGAGTGAATCTGAAAGTGGATCATCCTCCAGTTAAGCTTTAACTTGACAGGGCTGCATCCCTATTGACATCTGAACCTGGCCTTGTGAGAGACCCTGAGCCCGAGGACCCTGCTAAGCCATGCCTAGATTCCCGACGCAGAAGCTGTGAAAGAATGCGTTTGTTGTTCTGAGCTACTAAATGGTGGGGCAGTTTGGTAGGCAGTGATACAACTAGTGCAGTATTAAGAGAGGTATTTAGAGAAGGCCAGTGCTGTCTTACCTGAGTCAAACCTTGCAGGTAGCGGAAGAAAAGACTAAAGCATTGTGGTGAAATCATGCTTTAGAATGGCAGTGTAGAAAAATCTCGGTTTAACAAAGAGAGAAACAAAGAGGATCTTGAAGATGAAATCTAGGTGAGAAGAGTCTTGAAATTTTCTGTGCCAGTTCAGGAGGAGATAGAGGGTGTAGAAAGTGATAAAAAAGTGTGATCACTGCAATTGCTAAAGAAGATATGGTTGTCATAGGGCTCCTTGTTATACAAACCTAGCCTCCAAGAGATCACCTTTTGGTTTAACTTTTACGCTAGTTATGGGGGAAGGATGTTAGGGCTACCAAGAACATAGTAATATGGTTTATTTATTTATTTTTGGCTGTGCTGGGTGTTCATTGCTGCGTGGGCTTTTCTGTAGTTGCAACAAGCAAGGGCTGCTTTTCTTGGTGGTGCACGGTCTTCGAACTGTGGTGACTTCTGTTGCTGTGGAGCTCAAAGCGGGTGGGCTTCAGTAGTTGAGGCCCCCCAGGCTCTAGAGCACACGCTCAGTAGTTGTGGCTCATGGGCTTATCTGCTCTGCAGCACATGGGATCTTTCTGGATCAGGGTTGAACCCATGTCTCCTGCAGTAGCAGGCTGATTCTTTACCACTGAGCCACCAGGGAAGCCCCTCATGTGGCTCTAGAAGGTTCTTCCCCTTCCCATCCCCTCACTGTGACCTCAGGTTTGGACTGTTCCTTTTAGGTGTTCTTCTATACGTTGTTTTATTCCACAAATCTGTATCAAATACTTACTGTCTGCTTGGCACTATTTTAGGCACTGAGGATTCCATGAAGAAATCCTCACCCTCTTGAAATCTACCTTCTAGTGAGGAAAGACAGTAAACAAAGTGAATAAACATTGATATAAAGGAACAAAAAGAAAAAAACATGTAGTATAGTTATTCAGTCCTACTGGGGAAAAAGAAAGCAAGAAAAAGAGAGAGGGAAGAAGTTCTAGTTTTCTTACCAGTTATCAAGGTCTGGAGTCTAACCAGCTGTGTGTCCACTGCTACACTGGGCCCATTGTAATCTGATTGTTTTCCAGTTCAACCTGATAAACCACCAGAGTCTCTAAGGCTTTCTCTCTCCAATTGGATGCTCCATTCTTATTCTCGACCACATGGCACGCGGGATCTTAGTATCCAACCAGGGTAAAGGAGAAGCTATTTCCAGAGGAAAAAACTGGTGCAAAGAGATAATATACATTATTCAAGTTATCTTTACTTGAAGTGATATTGGCAGATCAGGCTAACTCTGGCCCAAATGAATCAGTTCACTCTGAGAGTTCAGAAAGTGAAAGTTGCTCAGTAATGTCTGACTCTTTGCGACCCCAGGGACTTAGCCTGCCAGGCTCCTCTGTCCATGGAATTTTCCAGGCCAGAATACTGGAGTGAGTAGCTATTTCCTTCTCCAGGAGATCTTCCCAACCCAGGAATCAAACCCAGGTCTCCTGCATTGCAGGCAAATTCTTTACCATCTGAGCCACAGGGAAGCCTGAGAGTTTAGAAGACAAGCACAAATTTCAAACAAGCCAAACAGAATAGCCACATTGAAACAATGACCACTTATTCTCATCCAGCTCTGATGATTAGCTTGTTGCCTCTTTTCTCAAAGGTGTAAATTGTTCAGCTTAGTGATCCTGGTTTGTTGCTATGTTTTATTTAATTGTGCAAAGACCTGAGTGATGGAGCGGGTGATGAAGTTTGGGGGAAGGAAACCTTAGGTAGAGGTACAATTTTTTGAAGTTTATTTCAGAGCACATGCGTTGATCAGGGAAATTAAAGAAAGAGAAGCCATGGGCGGATGTGCAGAACACAGTAGCTTCCTTGGTTTCTTAGAGCTTTTCATGTTTCCTCTGGAAGTATCTGAGGACAGGGCTTTGTGTCACCTCTGCCATCTTGTGCTTTTTAGCCTGGTTCTGTCTTTCTTTCCTTTCCTCCCTCCCTCCTTTGTTCCGTCCCTCCCTCTCTTCCTCCCACCTTCAGAAATGGTGGGGAAAAGGGAAAGATAAAAGGGCTAGAACAGTAGTTCTGTAAAATTCCACATGTTGAATGGAAGTAAAAAATGGAATCCTTTAACTCTACCTAAGTTTTATTTTTAACATTTTGATTTTAGCACTTTTTTGTTGTTGTTGTTGCAATAAAATTGGAACTATTGCCTGTGTGTCAAATTTGACTAAGACTAAAAATAGACTAGCAAGGTTGAGCATGAAAGAAGTGGCCCAGCTTCTCCTTCCTCCCTTTCATTTTGTTTCAGTTTGAATGAGAAGGAGATGGCTCACACAATGAACAAGAACAGCAACTGGCTGGGTGTCTGTGTTCTTTCAGCCAATTATGATATTTTTGTGGGAAAGTTTCCAATTCTGAAGTCTCAGTTATGTAGAGGTGGGAGGCAGCTGGTGTGAATGTCTGTCTGCAGGGTACATGCATGATTACTCTGATCCAATATGGCATGGCAGCAATGCGCTTATTCAAAAAAGTAATGGTCTCAATTTCCCTGTACTTTAAAGCATCTTTATCCTCACCACTTAAAAATAAAAACCCAAAAAGCCTTACAGAGAAAAAAAGGTCAAAGCCAAAGTCACCAAAATATTTTGAGATCTCTCAGCCACCTCTAGGGAGGGATAGCAGTGATGAAATTAATCCAAGTGTAATGGCCCACATTGACTACTATCTTTCTCCACAGCTCCAACAGCCTCCACTTGAAGTCTTCATTTCATTAACTACCATTCCTCCTCTCAATTTTCAGAATTTCTTACCTCTCTCCTTCATCCCTCACATCCAAATGGCCACCAAATCCTGCCACATCTACCTTCAAAGCATTTGTCCATTTACTTACTCATGTATTTGTCATGTACTTACTAAATACCTACTGTGTACCGTGCACTATGTTAGGCACCATGGGATACAGTGACACCTCAGAGAGATAGCTTCTGCCATCACACAGCTTATCGTCTGGTCGGGGGGCCCAGGCAAGAGACAAGTAAACAAGTAATTTCCATACTGTGTGCAAGCTCTTGTGGGCAAGGTAAAAGGGAGTACATTGGGATCCCAGAGAACTGATGATTTAGCTGAGACTGAAAAGTTCAGAATGTAGCCAGAAGAATGCTTTAGGCATCATCCATTCTACAAACTTTATCGAACACTGTGGGTCAGGCTTTATGCTAGACTCTGCAGAGTTAGAAAGATAGACAATTCTGCCTCTCCAACTGCTTAGGGGAGTTGGGGTGAGGGAGACATAGACATGAAAATTTTTGTTGCTGTTCAGTTGCTAAGTGGTGTCTGCAGCATGCCACGCTCCCCTTGTCCTTCATTGTCTTCCAGAGTTTGCTCAAACTCGTGTTCATTGAGTTGGTGATGCCATCCAGCCATCTCATCCTCTGTCGCCCGCTTCTCCTCCTGCCCTCAATCTTTCCCAGCATCAGAGTCTTTTCCAATGAGTCGGCTCTTCAGATTAGGTGGCCAAAGTGTTGGAGCTTCAGCTTCAGTATCAGTCTTTCCAATGAATATTCAGGGTTGATTTCCTTATGCAAAGGAAATCAGCTCTCCTCTGGCAGAATTAGAGAATTAAAAGATTCATCACTTTCCTACTGAAAAGTCCAACCTGCAATTGCTCCTGAGTGCGATCTCTTGCAGCTCCTGGCTCTATTATGAATGTCCAATATTTCCAGGCAGTCTCCCCATTATGTGAACACAGGGCAAGTACTTCCCTGTCTACCTCTTTATGTTTCAGAACACAACTAAAGATTTTTTTAAAAAGTTAAAAAAAATTAAACACTTTTTATTTTGTATTAGAGTATAGCCCATTAAAAATGTGGTAGTTTCAGGTGGACAGCAAAGGGACTCAGCAACACATATAGATAAATCCATTCTCCCCGGTTCTCCCCTCCCATCCAGACTGCCACATGACATTGAGCAGAGTTCCAAGATTCTTTACTGGAGAGCTGGGTTAACTAAAGAAGATCACACTGTACAGGAAGGGAGAACTGTAAATTGTCAGTTAACATAGTTTTGCCTCTACAGTTCATGGGAAAAGCACTTAACTTACACTTTCAACAAATACATGCCTGTCCTGCTGAGGTGACCAAGACAGATGAAATCTCCTACATGTTGAGCTTTCATTTGAGAAGCAGATAGACAGGAAATAAGTAAACATATATACAATGACAACAATTAGAGATGGATGAGGTGGTACTTCTGATAGCCCTTTTGGGGAAGGGTGTCAGTTCTATCACTGTGAAGGAAGTAATGTGCTGGAGCTGAGACCTGAAGGGTGGGAAGGAGCTGGTCTTCAAAAAAGGTGAAAAAGAGCTGCAGGAAAAGAGACCATGTGAAACTGTTCCTGGGGTCCCCTGCCCCTCAAGTCACGGCCTTATCACTGGTGTCATCCTCTGCTCTCCACCTGCTCAAAACAGCGGCCGTCATCTTTCAGGACAACTCAGTCCACGGGGATTGGGTTTCCCCTCCAGGCAGAGCCTGCTTCTCCGTCCCAGGAGACGTTTAGTATCATCCCTGGATGGTGGGTCCTGCTTGAACCAGCGGTTTCACCACTAGACTGTGACGGCCTTCATTCACTGACTCTTCTATCCTTTCTCATTGTCTAGGAATTCGACTCAATTTCTTTAATTAGTGAATCTACAATTATTTCTGAATGGCAGAGCCTTTTGATGGATGATTAGTAAAAAACCCTCTGTTTTCCATTTCTGTTCTGGTCACCCCCCTACTCCCCCTCCATATTGTTCTAAGCCTCAATTACATGAAGGTCAGGAGGCCCCGGACTAACTCCAGATGCCACTGAGTTGGCGTTGAGGGCCATTTCAGGAAGGTGGGTCCGGAGGCGCCCAGGTGCAGCCGGAGACCCGGAGTGCGGGCGCCCCGATGACGTCACTCCAAGGCTGCCGGCTCAGCGCGGGGCGTGACGTCACGCGGGCGGGACAGGCCACCGTGAGGTCACCTGGTGGGCGCGGCCAGGCCGAATCCCCAGTGTCGTCACGGGAGGGGGCGGGGCCAGAGCGTGTCAGCGAAGCCGAATCAAAACAAGCCCGAGACCCGCCTTTTCCCTCCGGCTGGAGAGCGTCCTGCTCGCGCCCCAAGCCCGCGGCGACCGCGCGGCTGCGAGCCTCGGGTGACCGCGCGCCGGCTCCAGGAAGCCGGGGAGGGCGCGGCGGCCGGGATGGCGCGGCGCGGGCCGCGCGGCTAGACGGGCGCCAGCGGAGCCGCCGGCCCGCGCCCTCCGTGCTCGGCCTCCCGGAGCCGGCGTCGCGCCGCCGGGAGCC
>ML660777.1:9292498-9353511 GCA_007570785.1 Antilocapra americana | reverse complement strand
GCGCCGCCAACGCCGCGGCCGCCGCGGGGGCTGCGGCCGCGGGCGACGCCAAGAACGGTGAGTCGGGGCCGGCCGGGCGAGCGCCAACTTCCTCACGGACGGGGACGGCGCGGCGGCGGCGGCGGGGCCCGGGGTGGCGCGGGCGAGGCGTGGACAATGCGAGAGTCAGGAAGTGCTCACCCCGCCCCTCCGCCCCGCCGCGGCTGCCCCTTCCCGGTCCCCACGCGCGGCGGCGGCGGCGATCGACCGGCGGCCCTGGCTCGGGGTCCGCGCGGCTCTCCGGGGGCGCGCCCCGGGCAGCCCGCGCCCCAAACTCCTAGGGGCTTTCGGGTCTCCGGTCGGGGCGGCGCTCCCCTCGGGCCCTGCCCGTTGTGCACGCGCTGGCAAAGCCGAGTGTGCGCCCCAGACCCGGGGGGAGGAAGGAAGGAAGCGAGGAAAGAAAGAGCTGCTCAAGTTGAGAAGAATGGTCCGATTGAAAACTTAGGCACCAGTTCCTTCTTCCCTGTGCTCCCCTCACCCACCCGCCTTCCCCTCCCCTGAGCGAAGGGGAGCCTCAAATCCCGGCCGACCGGGGCATGCTGTGTCGATTGCCACAGGTGAAGAGGCCCCGAGACATTTTTTACTGTAGGGTGTGTGTGTGTGTGTGTCGCTGGGGTGAGGGGGCGGGGGTGTGCTCTTTAAGTCTGCTCGCTTGAGGAAGGAAGAGAATCTGAACTTGACTTCCGTTCTCAGCCCGGAGTTAGAAAAAAAAAATCATTATTTAATTCTACTTCACATTTTAGGAGGAAGCTTAATAATCTGAATGCACCTTTTGAGGGAGCATGTAAGGAATAGTGAAGATGCCACAGGATTGCCGTTGTCACTGTAGAGACACAGTCTTAGAGGATGCTGGGCAAACACTTTTTCGGACTTGGGTAGCTCTTTGAATTCCTCTGGTCAAACAGGTTTTCAGGGCAGGGGCTATAGGTATATTTTAGTGAGAGATTGGGTTCCTAATATCTGACTTTTAACTTGTAAGTTTCAGCTTCCAAAGCCCTTTTTTTGTGTAGATCACTTACTTTTTAAACAAGTGAACTGCACTTAGAAGAACCCCCACGGTGATCAGAGCAGAGAAGGCTGAAGATTAGCCTATTAGAAACAGAACCTTAGGCCCCATTGGCTGTATGTCTGCAATTTTGAAATAGGAAGGTTCCCCTCTCCCCCCACCAGGAACAAACATTCTATTTGTGAATGTTTGAAAAGTCAAATTTTGGCCAGACTGTCTTGGGCGCGTCCTTTTTTTTTTTTCTCCCCTGTGAAGGAGAGTGTAGTCTCTCAACTGTGTCCGACTCTTTGCGACCCCATGAACTGTAGCCCGCCAGGCTCCTCTGTGAAATTCTCCATGCAAGATTACTGAGTGGGTTGCCGGTCCCTTTTCCAGGGGATCTTGACCCAGGAATCAAACCTGGGTCTCCACCTTGCAGGCAGATTCTTTACCTTCTGAGTCAGTTTAATGGACCCCCCTCTCCCCCCCCCCCCCCCCTTTTTGTACTAAACTTCATCTTGGTATTGATGTGACACAGGAGAAAGAAGAGACTCCTTGCTCAGCCATTCAGTTTTGTCATCTTGGGAAGGACAGCTGTTCTGAGCCTCAATTTCCTACCCTGTAAAATCGGGAAAAAGAATTATACTGATTGTATTGGCTCCCTCAGGAAGTTATCATGAAGCCTGGAGTGTCTCTTCTCTACCCAGTCCCCAGTATTTGTTGTTTTAGAGGCTGGTTACATTTGTAACAAGCTTAGTCAAGTTTGTCAAGGAAAGTAAGTGATCAGTGAGTGTTATTCACTCATTCAAAAGATACTAAGCATTTACCATGTTACAAGTACTGTGTTAAGTATTAAAGGACCTCCTGGTCCTCACTGGAACTTACATTCTTGGGGGTGGTTCGGAGGGCTTACCCTGCATCTGCTTGAAAGTTTCAGGTTGACTGTTCCTTTTTCTTCTTTCTTCAAAAGTAAGACCTCATAAAGGTGGTGTGAGGGAATGTCTTCCTTGGGCTGTTGTTATGGTGCCTCTGTTACTGCTCTCCACTGAAGTGGCAATCTTAGGTATATTTAGCAGTTCTGTGTATATCTGTGTGAAGGTATGTATTTGTGATTTGGAGCTTGTTTTATTACATGAAAGGGGGGGGGGGAGGAAGAAATGGGCCAAACATTGCAGTAATCACTTAGAGAAGGTACAAACTTATGTTAGAGCAGTGAGTTGCAATTATTTTGTTTTTAATGTTTGTTTGTTATTATTTATTTGGCTGCTTGTGTCTCAGTTGGGCGTGCAGGATCTTTAGTTGCAGCATGTGGGACCTAGTTCCCTGGCCAGGGATTGAATCTGGGCCCCCTGGACTGGGAGCATGGGTGGAGGCTTAGCCACTGAACCACCCAGGAGTCCCCAGTGAGTTGAATTTCATGATGCCGAATTCTTGATTCTGATGTGTTGTGAAGTCTCACTGAGTGATCCACCTTAATGTGAAGAATCTCTCACTGCAGTTGATGATAATTGCACATGGGTGCTGAGGTCTCCTGTGTGCAAAATCAGTTCCATTCAGTTGCTCAGTTGTGTCCGACTCTTTGCGACCCCATGAACCGCAGCACGCCAGGCCTCCCTGTCCATCACCAACTCCCGGAGTCTACCCAAACTCATGTCCATCGTGTCGGTGATGCCATCCAGCCATCTCATCCTCTGTCATCCCCTTCTCCTCCTGCCCCCAATCCTTCCTAGCATTAGGGTCTTTTCCAATGAGTCAATTCTTCGCATGAGGTGGCCAAAGTATTGGAGTTTCAGCTTCATCATCATCAGTCCTTCCAGTGAACACCCAGGACTGATCTCCTTTAGGATGGATTGGTTGGATCTCTTTGCAAATTGGTAAATAAGGAAATTATAAATGCTTTTTTTGTTCTTTTTTTTTTTAACCATTTAAAGATGTGTTTTTTAATGTGGACGTGGGAGAGGTGGCATTGGTGAATTTTTAAAGGAAGGGGCAACTGATACGTGCAACCTCTCAATCAACTGGTAAATCCCACTTACTTTTAAATTTCAGGATGACATTAATTGAACTCATAGTATTTCTAAGTCAATTTTTTATTTAGCTGTGACATTAGATTTCATGATTATGAATATTATACTTCAGTTATTTCAAGAGTGTAGTACACTTACATTATTAAACTTTTAAATGATTTGCCCTCACTGTTCAAGTCAGTTGTGATCTACATCTGCAAGCATTCAAGCTTTATGACTTCACCTAAAATTAATAGTATTTGTTTGTAGTTGTTTGGAGTTCATAAAATGGTTTTCTGTCTTGTGCTTCCTGGGCAGTGTGGACAGCAGGGCAGGGTAATATTGTTCTTAGGTTTTCACTGTTAGTCAGTAGTTATTTATAACTACTGATTCTATAAAAAAAGATTTGGTGGTTAGGGAAACCTTGAGGAAGCCATGGCTGGATTATAGTTAAAGTTAAACTACTTGAAGTTAGGCTTCTTGGTTAAGTTGAGTATTAATTGTAAGGACTTTGTACCTCTAAGGAGAAATTAATTAGTACATTTTCAGATACTGGTTTATGAAGTTTTTGTGGGGATTGGAGTAAATGATGAGAAAGCGTTGTCCTCTTTCTACATAGTAAACATCTGTCTGCACGTATTGCAACATTTTGATTGTAGATGGACAAGATTTGCCAGTGATTATTTTTAGGATCTAGTAATCATGCAGTAGATTATACCCATGTATAGTTTCACTTTGGAATTCTGGTTCCATAAGGCCACTGGTTTTTGCTTGAGGCCTAAAAATATATGAACCTTTGGTCATAGTATCACTTTTTAATGGGCCTGAATCTCAAATCCTTTTTATAAATTTCTGTTATATGGATGACCATGGTTCACCATGCCATTCATTCCTGAATTCAGCCAGAACTTCTGGGCTGCTGAGTTTGCCTTCATTCATTCAAACATTCATTCATTATTCTTTGTAGTAGATTGGGTTAGTTTACCCAGTAATTGATCTTGCGTTTATATAATATTATACATAATATTAAGCTGATACTTAAGCTCCAATACTTTGGCCACCTGATACGAAGAGCTGCCTCATTGGAAAAGACCCTGATGCTGGGAAAGATGAAGGCAGGAGGAGAAGGGGGTGACAAAGGATGAGTTGGTTAGGTAGCATCACTGATTCAATGGACATGAATTTCAGCAAACTCTAGGAGATAGTGGAGGACAGAGGAACCTGACATGCTGAAGTCCATAGGGTTCCAAAGAGTCAGACATGGCTTATCAACTGAACAGCAACAACAATATATAATATTATATGTATATATGTATGTGTGTGTATATATATGTATATTATATATATACATATATACAATATATAATGTATATATATATATAGTGGCTGACTTACATGATACGAAACTACTGAGGGTTAGCCACTCATCTTAGATTCTGGAAATAGTCTTTGAGACAAAGATTTACCTGCCAGATGTTTACTGGATGTGCTCTTTGCATCATTACTGGTCAGGGAGTGAGGGAAGCAAGAGTGAGCAGAGGGAGGAGCTGAGCTATGATGCAGAGGGAGCTCTGGAGCTCGGCTGGCCCTCCTGAGTTATCTTACCTTGAGGCGTGTGGGTAGGGCCTTAACTACCACCCCTCCCACCCCCCCCACCCCCCTGCCACATACACATTGGTTGGTCATTGGACATGAGGTGCTCTCAGGAAGAGGGAATCATCTGGGAGGGGGTGACAACTGTTAGCTGGAGAGCGTCTGTGGACATTTCAGCAGAGTAGTAAGTACAGGGACATCACTATTTTTAATGATTGCTTAATATACCATTGTGTATCTCCATCTTGGATAAACTGATCATTCTGCTCTTGTTTGATCTTTAAGTTCTTATTTGTACATCTCTAAGAATTATTTAGTTACTTTTTAAAGATAAACTATTACCTGTAGACTTGCTATGTCCAAGAATATGCACTTTATTAGACTTTTAATACATGCCTGGAGAGTGCCCTATGGAAAGGTTGTATCATTTTAACTTGACTGTGATCAGAGTGCCCTTTCCCCACGGCCTCTTCAGTTTCTAGTTCTTATTGTTTTAAAGATGTACTAGAGAATTGCTGGTACTCCCCAAACGTATCAGCAGTAGGGAGGCCCTGTTTAGATTCAGAGCCTGGAGCAGATGCTGCCATATTTGGGGGTATTTTTCAAGGCTGCATTTATTTCTCCTGTGCTCTTTAGTGATCTGGTGGCTAACAAGGATTCAATAAAATACCTAATAATGGTAAATGGTATCTTAGTAACTGGTAATAGTCCATGGGATCACAGAGTCAGACATGGCTCAGAGATTGAACATGCACACATGATTGTTAGTGAAGATGCAAGCATAAGCTTTAGAAATTCTTTCTGCACTGTTATTCTAATCTTAAAAAATAAGCCTTATAATTTTTTGTAAGTTTTAGTCAAAACATGGCGTTTGAACAGACCTGGGTGTAACCCAAGGTGCCACAACTTAAGGGTGAAGTGACCTAACCTCTCTCAGCCTCCACTTGCTGAACACAACCCTTTGGAGTGTTTTTTCAGATTAAGAAAAACGGTATATGTGAAAGATTTTGGCATGGGGTCTGGCAGATATGAACACTATTCACAATGTCTTTTATAAGTTTCATGCTTTGTTCAGCCTTACCCAGTTACAAAACTTGTTAAACTATTCTGTTGAGAATAGACACTGAGAGACAATAAGCTGATTTCTTAATGTAGAAAAAACTGTGGTATCGTACAGATTTTTATTCAGGCATTGATTTGATTATACATGATTTTCTATTCTTACCTCATCATCTCTTTTTCCATAGTTTATCTGGAAAAATCAGAGGATTTAGCCAAAAGAAAAAAGTAAAAAGCAAACTGTGAAAACAATTTCCTCTTCCGTTCTTCATTCATTCGTTTATCCATCTAATATGTATTGAGCGCCTGCTATTTGTTAGGCACTGTGTTAGGCTCTGGGAGTATAAGAACAAAAGAATCAGGCCCTGGGGGCTTATGGCTTAGGTGGAAGTCTGTGGAAATGAATGAGAGTAGGTTATTGCATGTACTACACAAAGGCAGCTATGGAATAAGGAGCAGGAACTTGTGAGGTGGTCACATATTGGATTAAAGCTGGGGCTTGTGTCTGAGGACATGGGTAAATGAACTGGGCACATAGAAGTGAAGAGTAATTCAGAGGAGGTGAGGTGCTCCAGGTATTCTTTGGGAATCAGCTGGGGCTTAATATTATTAAGAATTAAAAGACGCTTTCCTCTCTCCAGGCAGCAGCTTGAAAGTTCATTCATTAGCTCCTGTGTTTGTTTGTTTGCTCATTCACTATTTTGTTCATCTGTGCACTTGTGCATTTACTAAACATTTATTATGTGCCCGCTGTCTTCTATGACTGGAAGTGTAACATTGAATTGTACATGGAGACATCAGAATCTGCACCCCTACAGGCTCATGGTGAAACTGGGAGAGAGACATGTACACGTCAGGGGTAATGATCATAGATACCCAGTACAAGAAAGGATTTGTTTACTGCAACAGGGGACCTTTGAGCTGAGTCTTGCAGGAAGAGAAGCAGTTAGCTCTGAAAGCAGAGGAAGGATGTTTCAGGGGTGGCTAGGGGAGGTGGGCAAGAACCTTGAGTTCTGGTTGCTGCTGTAGTAGTTCGCGGCTGATGTGAGGTTCGGTGGCGGAAAGGAAATGGGTCCAGACAGTCAAATCTGGATGCTTTGTCACCAGTACAGAACCATCCCTGAGGTTTATAAGCAAAGACATGATGGGTTGAGCCTGCAAAGGGGAATACTCATAGGCTGGCAAGCTTGTAAAGTTGTTGTTTATTTTAACATCATGGGTATCTTTCAGCAGTGTTTCTTTTTTTTTTTTTTAATTTTCTTTACTTTATTGTGTTGGTTTTGCCATACATTGACATGAATCCGCCATGGGTATACATATGTTCTCCCTCCAGAACCCCCCTCCCTCCTCCCTCCCGATTCCCTCTTTTATTACAGCTAATCATGGTTTGGTGGTCCAGCCTGCCACTGACCATTGATTGTGATTTTTTTAGTAAAGTAGTGGGCACACATCACACACTGCTTTTCTGCACAGCAAGATGAAAGTGTGACAGCCCCAAGGAAAAGTCTCTCTTAATTGTGGGCACCAGCATCCTGATGCTGTGTTAGCCATGGGAGGTTAGCTAATTGAGGTGAACTTCAGAGAACCTGACGCCTAGGGAGGGCTGGGTACCATATGAGCCAAAGGGCTTCCTCTGGATGGAGGGATTGTCGCTGTGGTTTATTTTTCACATCTTGATAGAGAGTGTCTATCTCTGTGTCAGGTTGGACTAATTATATTTGTCATTTTATTTTTTATCCTCATCGAATCAGCTTTAAAACAATAAACTCTGGTAAGGGAGATGTCATTATTTTATACAAAGTGACTGTGTTTTTAAGTCTGTGTGTTTCAGAAAGCTTCTATTTCTCAGTGGTTGGTGAAATAGTAGCTTGCTTTATTTAATCAACAGGATGCTTTAGCTCAATTGTACTTGAGAGGTTTTTGTAAACTGGCAAAAAATAAGTAGCATTTCTAATTCTTAATTGTATGTTCTGATTTATCAGAAGTGGATAGAAAAACAAATTCTTTCTGCTAAGTTATACTTAGGAGGATAGTATTTGAAAGCAATCTAAAAGTTAGAAACAAGAAAGATATTAAGAGGAAGTTTAAAAAAAAAGTGGAGGAGAACTTAAAAGGAAGTGTTAAATGTTAGTCATATCATTGTTTAGAATCATAACGTTTGCAAGGTTCTCGTATGTACACATAGTGCAGTGTATTGATACTTCACTGATTTAAATTGTCAAGGAGGAAAAACTTTTCTTCTCCCCTCTTAGGTTCATGATTTTGAACTGACAACTTAAACTGACAAGTAGCGAGAGAAAAGACAGATTTACTCACAGACAAAAATGTAACTCAGAGGGTGGTTAGAATTTGTGGCTTATATACTATCTTAAGAAGAGATGGGAAGGGGAGAAGGGTTCTTCTAGGAAAGCAAGTTGCTTCTTAGTAAGAGTAGGGGAGAGGGAGAAAGGGCACCTGTAGGAAAACAAATGAATTTTTGAAGAGCTCGGTGGACCCTAAAAGAGTACATGGGTGATGATCATTTTGTGACAGTGTGTGTTTAGGTGTGGCGTGGAGACTTATTTCTGATGGTAAAAGTCAATCTTCTCAGGTTGCTTTTGAAAGGGGATTTATGACAATTGAGTTCTTTTGAGAGGCTCTGTTTTTAGGGAGGCATTTCAGGAACTCAAATGCCTTCAGCTTAAAATAAGTTTTAGGCCACAGTGGCAGATTCTGAACCCCTTCAAAACTTGTTGAAGTTCAGTATCACCCCCATAATAGCAGTTACAAAAGATAGTGCTGTAATTTTGGATTTCTATTTTTCATTTTATTGGAAATTTATTAGAAATAGATGGCCTTAAGGCATATGCCTTTATAAACTGAGAGGGTAAATTAGGTGAAAGTTAGGAAGATGTCAGCTTGCTCCTATAAGTAAAGAAGATACACTCATCAAATTTCAAATGTATGTTTTTCCCAGGGGTTAGTATAGGTTTGATACCTTAGATCATGTCCCTTTAAGTCATAAAAGCACCTTTTGACACTAGTACTGAAACTAAATCACAGACTACTTTGGGTTTCTAAATGAGCACTCCTGAATGTGACAGTTACATTGATATAATGTTTAGTTGAATTGTAGAATTTATTAAAGTGACACATTACTTGTTATGCCGGACAGACCGCAGTGCCTGGGCAGAAATGGAGGGAATGGAGGGAAGCAAGGTCTGGCTATTTTTGATTGGCAGCAGGCGCAGTCTGTAATCTGAGAGGCAGAACCTGGGATGCTTGGTGATGGTTGTTATGAACAGACACAGCCCTGCCAGAGGCCACGAGAGAGCCTGGCATTGGAAAATAGGAAGCGTTTTTCTGTAGTGTAGGCAGAAACAAGCATGTCTGATACACAGGGCAGCTTGGAGAACTCTTCCACTTCACCTCCTCAGATCTGTGCTTACTAGGCAGTGCTTACAAGCTGGAGTATTGTTCATCCTATAATGATATGATCCTGCTGTATTGGGCATTTAGTTTTACAAATGCTGATAATGTGTTGTGGTTCAGTAGCAAATTAGGTAAAATGTCTGGATGGTAGTTATGTTGGGGCTGTAGAACCCCTGGAACCCACAGAAAGCAGGAGCAGCTATTGCGGGCAACAGGAACACTCCCTTTACGGAGCTCTGACTGGGAGCCAGGTGGGACCCCCTTCCATCGGCAGTCTGCATTGGAGGACAAGGACACTAAACTCCAGAGATGGCCTCCCTCTCTTTTTGCAGAAAAGGCACACTGGTGTTGGAGAGATGTGCTTTACCCTGATGTTGCAGTCAGATGTTACATGATACTGGGTCTGTTTTGACTGGTATGCAAACCTGTGTATGAATAATAAACACATTTTTAAGTAGAGGGCTTAAGTTTAGTATAAAAACATTAAGGAAACCAATCATTATTATTGTTGTTTAGTCACTAAGTTGTGTTCAATTCTTTTAGAACCCATGGACTCTAGCCCGCTAGGCTCCTCTGTCTATGGGGTTTCCTAGGCAAAAATACTGGAGTGGGTAGCCATTCCCTTCTCCAGGGGATCTTGCTGATCCAGGGATCGAACTCAGGCCTCCTTCATTGCAGGCAGATACTTTACTGCTGAGCCACCAGGGCCATTAAAATTACTTTTAAAAGACCTCATGCTTATCTTTCTGGTACTTAAACTGAAATTTAATTTGTAAAACAAGAGAACACTTGACCAAGGAAGCACTTAGCTTACACATTGTATGCTCATGTTAATCTGATCCTTCTCATGATAGAAGGGCTTCCTGGTCTTGGGATGGCGGAAACAGGACATTTGAATGGACACTTCCAGTTCTTAATGGATCACAGTTCATAGCGAGGATGTGATTATCTTCTTTAGGCCGAAGTCCTAGAAGTGAGATCACTGGTCACCAGGCATGTGATTTTCAAGGCTTTGATACACATTGCCAAACTGCTGTCTAGAAAGGGTTTCCCTCCTTCCACTAACTCTGGCGCTGCATGGAGTCCTGCATTTTCCACACTCCTCCACTGGGAGTTTGATAATCACTTTCACCTATGCCAATCAGATAGGTGAAAAATCACATCTCATTGTAATTTTCATTTCCATTTATTGAATTGCCAGCTGAGTGAATGTCTTTTTATTTGTATACTGTTCATTTGTGTTTTTTCCTGTTTGTGTTTTGTGTCCATTTAACTAATGGGCATTGATCTGCACGAGGTCTTTGTATATTCAGGATACTTTTTGACATACATTTCCCCTGGCTTATTGTTTATCTTCTTACCTTGTTTGAAGCATCCTGGCTGGTTAGAAATGTTATAGATTTGTATGATCCCAGAAAAGCCACTTAGAGATAGAAACTCAAGAGAAAGACAATAGAGAGTGGGGAAAGTTTTAAAATTATTTGTAGGAAAAGCAGTTCGGGCCTGGTGTCAGGGTAGTGACTGAATTTATTTGGGTATCAGCGCATAGTAACACTGTTAGGTTTGTGAGGTTCTGTTTCCTTCTGTTTGTGAGGTTCCTGAGGTTCTGTTTGTATTAATTTGCAAGGATTTGTTTCATAGGATTGGTTATAGTTCCTGCCACCTTCCTTCACCTCCTCCCTGACCACTCCTGTCCAGTTGACAGCTGAGCTCCCATGCTCAACACCTGTTGTTTCTTGCACATTCTTAAAGTCCCCTGCAGTTTTTATTCCAGCCAGTTCCAAGGACTTTGAAACTTGTAGATAAAGGCTTACTATTTACTTATCACCTCTGCTACAAACTGAGGCCTCTCTCTTATGACTAAGTTACCTGTAAATTCCTTGTGATCATAAACTTAAATGCTGAATTATAGGAAAGTTCTCACTTTTTTCATTCTGGCACTTACACTGAAATTGCATTTCTGTGTTAAGAAAGTGAGAACACAGAACTCACCTGGACCAAGAGTTTATTTGCGCCCTGTTCATCACGCTGATCTAGTCTGCCCTGAGCTTCTCAAACGTCTGTGACTTGCAGGAGATTCCCAAACTCACTGCTTTTTTAAAGAGTGTGAGATTTGAGAGACCCAGGTCCTAGCTTGAGGTCTGCCATTTTGCAAGGCTGATGGAGCTTTCTGAGGCCAACTATTCTTATCTGTGGAAAGCAGGATAACATGATATTATGTGTGACTAACTCCTTGCAAAAAACTGTAGTGTGTTTTGAAAAAGCCATGGTTGTGTCATGCTTTGGGGTTTTGGGTGTTTTCTAGTTGGTGTTTTGGTTTTCTGTTTGTCATGTGGTTGTGTGTCTGCTTCCCCTAGTGTTGAATGCATGCTCTGATTTCTTGGAAGAACCTGGGGCCAATCTGGGCTTTGCCCCACAGCTTGCAGTGAATGTTGCTCTTCCAAAATGCTGATTCTATTTCCTTGGGAAAGCCTTTCATTTCTCTGCAGGTTCAGGTCTGGCAGCTCTTACTGTGTGGGTTTTCCCAAGGAATCTGTGGTGGTTTTACCTGCTGGCCTCAGGATGAGCGCCCTCCTTGAGTGGGCCCCTCTGGGGTTTCTGACCCACCGAGGGGAAGGCCTGTGGAGGCTGGAGCCAGGGGCCAGGTGCCTTCACCCAGCCCGAGTAGAGCTGACTTGTGGATTGTTTCGTTGTGATCTGTGAATCATCTGTCCCCAGGTTTCATTATAACCACAAACTGTGCTGTGGTTTGAACCATTTGATTAGCAGAGCCTTGCTTTTGGCCTGTTTTACTGCGTGATTTGTACTGGATTGCATGTGTCTGTGGAATCATGCCTTCTTTAGTTTTTGTCCACTCACTTAAGGCTTTTGTGCTCCCTGCTCTTTACCAGCCTCTGGGGTTCTGTGGAGTAGGAGTTTGTGTTGTAAAAGCACTTGGGATACTTTCATAACACTTCAGTGCGTGCATGCTAAGTCACTTCAGTTGTGTCCGACTCTGTGCGACCCTCTGGACTCTAGCCCACCAGGCCCTCTGTCCATCGGATTCTCTATCGGATTCTCTAGGCAGGAACTGGAAGGGGTTGCCATTTTCTTCTCAAGGTCATAACGCTTTGTTTCTTTACCTCCCTTTCAGATTTTGCATCCTAAATAAGATTAAAGAATTGTGAATATACCAAATTGTGTTATGGATTTTAACAAGATGACTTCTACAGGCACATCACACTTGGCGTGTATCTGTGTCGGTGTGTTTATATAAATGTATGGGTGTGTTTTTTTTTAAATCATTGTTTTTCTTGGGATTTGATTGATTAAAAACAAGCCTTCTCTTTGAGACATTCAGATTTGAAATTTTTGACTTTATAATGTATCAGTTTTCCTCATAATTTATTTTTTAATGTTCCATGAGATGTGTGATCTAAAGATGATTTGGAAGAGTTTTTGAAGATTAATTTGAAATTTTTTCTCTTGACAGATTTGGAAATACTGATTAGAATTTATATGGAGTCTAATCATATTTACATTTGTATATGTTTATATATTTTATATATTTTAATAGAATTGTGTTTAACTGGGCATATTCTTTTATGACAAAAGAGAAATTTCTAGATATTTTTGCTAACTCTTTTATAAATGGTATATTTCCCCTCTAGTTTAGAATGAATAGTTTTAAGCCTTTGAAAATAGTCATACTATAAAATTATATTTTGTGTCCCACAAAAGTTAGTAACTGGGAAAGGAATGATTGTTTAGTTATTAATATAATGACATCTTTGGCTTAATATATCAGTGGGGTAAAAACTTTAAGCTTCCTTTGCAGTGGGAAATTTTATGGCATACTCTTCTGAAAATAAGTTATAACAGCTTTATTGAGTATGTATATGTAGTGAACTACTGAGTTTGGACATAGAGATGATTTATTTTTGAGTCTAGTTTTCATTTTCACTGAGGTATGTATAAGGCTTAGACACACCCTCTCCTTTGACAAGTCTTCCCTTGTTACAACAGATTCTATAACTTGCTTGTTGGTTGCTGATGCAGCATTTCAGAAATAGGCCAAGTAGTGTGGCCCCCCAGGCTAAAGCTTTGTCTTCTCTCCCTGGCTCACTGCAGAGTGACTGCAGGGGTGGAAGGGAATGCTGTAACGCTTTTTCCCAGGTTTGTTTTGAAGGGAAGGCAAGAGAAATGAGAGAGAGAGTATTTTTCAGGGAGTTCAGCAGGATAGGAAAGGAATATGGAAAACAAAGGAGTGTAAGGATTTGATTTAGCTTGGAGTGTGGATAGAGTAGGGAAATGAATACAGCCACGTTGTGCTGGGGACTTATTGATTTAATGACAGTAGTAGCCTGAAAATCTTGGGGATTGTTGGCATGTTGACCCAGGCAGGGTTCAGGCCAAGCAGGTTAAGGTTCTGCTTCTCAACGCCAGCGTTCTTTCAGTTGTGCCATTCCATAGTCTCTACTGATAGAATGCCAGATCTTTATGTTCTTCCCAAGGAAAGTTGCTTTATTCTCATTGACAAGTAAGCCTTTGCTCATGGCTTTTTTTTTTTTTTTTTTTTGATCAGCACTTCTGTTAGCTAGAGTAGATTTACCTCACTCTCTCTTTGTTTTTAAGGAGTGCAAAGATTGAGGTCAGGGAATCTTTATATTGTAATTGTGTTTAAGCACTTGTTTCTTTAACTTGACCTTCTGTAGACCTAGTTTTTAAATAATTCTGGATTGATATGGGCATTGACCATTCTGAATAAACTTGTATATTTGGTAAGTAGTTCGATAATAAGAATAAACTTGTATAACCAGTAAGTAGTTCAATAATTTTGAATGAGACACTATTTCAAATTCTGGAACTGCTTACCGTATCTTGTTACACAGAGTTATTGGTCACTGCCTCTCCTAGTAGGCTGGCTCTGTGCTCTTTATTGATCTCTGTGCGGTTTGGGTGGGTATGGAAGAGGGAAGGAGCCTTCCTAGTTGAATGACCTTGGGCAGAACACTAACGGATCCTCTTGGGGCTTAGGACGCGTTTGTAGAATCTGAACCAAGGGATTGTCTTATTTGTATTGTGTGAAATTTTGGTATTTTTAAGAAACATTCAGGGAGAATTATGAAACCATTATCTTCATCCTAATATTCAGCCTAAAGCAGATGTATTTGGGGTCTTTGTCCTTTTAGGTCTTGACCTGATCTCTGGTAGACAAGAAAACTGTGAGTTTTCTACTTTAAAGTAATTATTGACACAGATTTCTTACCGGTATCAGGGTTTTTGAGCCAGAATGGAAATTTAAAAATGGGTAAAATAGAAGTCTGTAGCTTTCTATTTAGATTTAACTTAAGACTAGGTAGGCTTGTGAATTTTAACTGAACCTAAGAAAGAGTGAGTCTAGGAGAATAAACTGAGTCTATTGAGATGTTAAAAACCCAAGTTGTTAAATATAGTTGAAGAGCACATTGTTATTGTTTTTTTTGGTTGGTGGGGGAAATATGAGGCTTCCATGTTTATTTGGGTAGAGTGGTTTGTTTGAGTAAAAGTCTTGTGTTTAAATCCTATTCAAAGCATGAAAACATGTTTAACTGAATTTAATCTCCATGTACTCAAATTGCTACACTCTTTGGAACAGTCTCACACACTAAAATAACATCAGGCAGGATAAACTAAATCAGAGGTTAAGACAGATATGCTTAAGTGAGCTTTACTATAGCTCCCACACTAATTAAAACAAGTTGACAAAATACTTTGAAAGTATTAGTTTCCCTTCATTACAGGACTTAGTATCTTTTAAAAAGTTTTAGTAGAGAAAGTTCTCGAAATAGTTGAGAAAATTTACTTAAAAACTTTTTAGTTTTCACTTGAGAAAAATACTCACCAGTTAGTCAAGAAATGATTTTTAACCCCCTGATGAGTCTGAGGTGTGGTGTGGGCACCAGTCTCCTTCTCCTCTGATCTGCGCTCAGTACTGCCCCACGGGGAGGGCTGGTGACTGAAGCAGAGGCTTGGCACATGGGCCTCGTGGGGGAGGAGGTGGGAGGTCCAGTTCCAGACCTGGTTGTGGAGCTCTTTGAGTGTAGTCGAGGGATGTGGGGCTTTGGGCTGGGAGTTCTGAGATTCCTGAATGCATGTGTGATGTCAACATTGTGTAATTTTCAGAAAGCTGATTCAAAGGTGTTAATAAAACATTTTTAAGACAGATATACTTAAGTAAGCTTTACAATAGCTCCTATACTCATTAAAACAAGTTGACAAAATACTTGAAAAATACTTTTTCTGCTTGTGTATCCCCTAAAGGAATTTGAGAAAGCAAAGTCCCTTTTACTTAAAACTGTTTCAGTCTGGTTTTTTTTGTTTGTTTGCTTAAATTTAAATGCAGAGGGTACAGTCTTCAGTTTATTGTAAATCTTGTCATTTTGATGTATTTAAACAGAATCCAAATATCATAGTAACTTGATAGCCATAGTCATTTAAAAGATCATGGTCAGAAATTTTACATTTTTTTTTCTATTTTTATCATGTTGTCATTTTTCTGTAGCAAAATATGTCTTTAAACTTAAATTGGTATTAAGAACTCTTCTGTTGGTATTAAGAACTACTTCTGGAATGGTAGAAGGACCACTAGATATCTACCTTTCCTTAAAAACAATGTGAACACCAGAAACAATGATCAAAATCAACTTTTCAGAATTCTAGAAATTAGCAAAAGACTTGCTATAATCCTCAGAGTTTTTATTCAAGAGAAATGACTGAGTCATAGTAGGAACAATAAATTTTGTTTTCTCCTAACTTGCTCTATTCCCTTTCCATCTCCCTGGCTCCATGGTAGCTTTTTTTTTTTTTTTTTTTAATTTATATATATGTGTGTGTGAAGTATGGTTGATTTACAGTGTTGTGTTAGTTTCTGGTGTACAGCAAAGTGATTTAGTTTTATGCATGTATATGTGTATATGTATACTTTTCAGATTCTTTTCCTTTGGTTGTTATATTGAATATAATTTCTTGTGCTGTTCAGTAGGACCTTGTTGTTTATCTATTTTATATATAGTAGTATGCATTGTGAAACTAGTGTCTGACTGACTGACTGTGAGCCCATAGACTATATAGTCCATGGAATTCTCCAGGCCAGAATACTGGAGTGGGTAGCTGTTCACGTCTCCAGGGGATCTTCCCAACCCAGGGATCGAACCCAGGTCTCTTGCATTGCTGGTGGGTTCTTTACCAGCTTAGCCTTGAGGGAAGCCCTATAATATAGTAGCTTTAAAACAAGCAGCCTAGTAGTCATTGGAGGGGGAAGAACAGGTTTGAAGCTTCCCCCAAAACTCTCATCCCAGAGAACTACCACCGTTTGATGTGTCTGGAAGCTGCCTGGTAAAAACTCATTCAGAGGGCTGGTCTTTATTTGACCTGGCTCAGAGGTTACCCAGTGTTAGAAGCCCTCTTAGGGTGTCTGCTGAACACACTCAGCAGCAGTTGTTTGTCATTGTAATTGTGATACTAGCCAGCAGCTGTGATACCAGTTGGAGCAAACAAGAAATGGGTCAAAACACTTAAGGAGAATGTCTTGAACGTGGGAAGTCCATAAGGGGTTTTGAGAAGCTCTGACACATTCCTGGTGCCCTAGAATAGGGGTCCCCAGCCTCTAAGATCTAATGCCTGATGATGTGAGGTGGAGTTGATGCACTAATAATAAAAATAATGTGCACAATAAATGGAATGCACTTGAACCATCTCAAAACCATCCCCCCAACCCCTGGTCTATGGAAAAATTGTCTTCCATGAAACTGATCCCGGGTGCCAAAGAAGTTGGAGACTGCTGCTCTAGAAGACCGTGCACGTGGGCAGGGCTCTGAGCATGCCCAGGGAAGACTTGAAGAGCCCCTCATTCTTGCTTCTGGCTGATTTTGAGACTCCAAAAAAGCTGAAAGTAAAGGCCAGTAAGGTTTTAAATTGTTGAAGCATTGAAGGCTTACCCAGCGCACACACACAGCCCCTTGGCAAAGGGTGGGACATTTACTGTTCAGGGCATTTAAGGAAGTCTCTGTCCAGTTATTGGCTGACCACTAAACTAACTGAGCAGAAACTTGGGTGGCTACATGTGATGGAAAAATAGAGACCTTACAGAATTAGTCACTAAACAAACAAACAGCAGTAACAGCAGCAGCATACTGAAAGGAGAGGAAATCTGATTTTCAGAGTTGACACTGTTATTAAAAGTGTCTAGTTTCCAGCAAAAAAGTATAAGATACTCGAAGACACAGGAAAATGTGGCTAGCAAATTTATTCACCATTTGCAGTCCCTATATGTAGCTCTGCACTGGGCACACAACAGGTGTTCAGAAGTGTTATTGAATTGACTTGTAGTTAGCTGATTTTCAGAGACCCTATGTGTTTTTTTCTTTTATATTAAGTGTTTAACCCTGAGACAAACCCTGGCGTGTTTATTTTGTCCCCTAGAACAGGGTCTTTATTAAATGATAAGTATTAAAAGAAGCCATGCATTTGCCCAAATAAGTGTTTATTAGTATTCTGGAAAATTTGAAAGCACTTTCTTTAACTAATTATGTATAATAAATCTGCTAAGAAAACTGCCTCATTCAGAGACCAGATTAGTTTGAAATATTTCCTGTGTGAAGTTTGCCTGTATAGTTTGAATTTTTACAGCATTTTGAGGATATAACTATTGTACTGTTTTGCAAATGTCCAGATCTCTAGAGACCTGTAATCAAGTGCTCATGTTATCCAGTACTTGACTTCTTCATAGTAAAGCTTCCAAAACTTTAGTTTGTCAGACCTAGTAAACTGGTGTTACAGCTACATATCTGAACATGCTTATTAAAAAAAAAAAAACTGGAAAACAAATCTGGTCTCAAATCTGTAATATTTGCAGATAATAAATAAACATTTACTGTGTTCATGATCAGTCTTGAGGATGTCAGAAATTCAGTGTTGTTATGTCCGGTACTGACATTCCCTGATTCACCCCAGGAGCAGAGGAGGAAAGTCGAACTGCTGAAGGTATCACATCAGTGCACAGAGTGTTACCAGTATATCCTGTTTCAGATACTTATTTGTGTAAATTTTTCTATATTTTTTGTTATTCTTTTATGCTCCAGTGTCTGTAAAAAAAGATGAAGCAAACCTACTGGACTGCAAGCCTCAAAACCCCATGCCACTACAAGGAGAAGATGCTCACTGAATTTGCATTGATGCCAGGCAGGAAGGCAAGGGAAGATTAATATCTTAGGGAAAGTGGTCAGAATTCCAAAAGGTGTTGACAGATCCCCGCTGAGGCTAATGCTAGGCTGGCAATATTCAAAGAGTGACACGAGAAGGAGCAACCTATAAAGCTAGTAGTTGTTTACTGGCAGTTGTAATTGCCAAAAGGTCTGGGGTTTACAGTGGATCTTGAAGCTAAAATTTAACTGTTGAAGAACTTGGTTAGCAAAAACCAGGGTCTTTTGTTGTTCACTGTGGAAGTAATATTGCATCTAGAGTAGGTGTGTATGTGTGTAAACATGCATGTGTATGAAATTACACTGTTAGGGTGATATCTGGTTATTCATAGATACACTCAATGTACACCTGTGTATGACTGTGTGCCTTATTTCAGTTGGCACGTTATAAACTTGTTTTTTTCTTATATTCTTATATGTGAGTACATGTATCTATAGTGTACCAATGGACATGACTTTTATTATTAAAACAAGTTGTCATTATAATTATTAATGCCATTAATGAAGGCTCAATGGCTATAGTAATCTGCTTTTCTTGCTGTTAGGTTTTACACTGGCACTTTTTTTTCACTTGCCATCTTCTAGGGGCTTAGATGGTAAAGAATCTGCCTGCAATGCAGGAGACCCGGGTTTGATCCCTGGGTGGGGAACATCCCTCGGAGCAGGGAATGGCTGCCCTCTCCATAGGGTCTCAAAGAGCCAAACGCAACTGAGCGACTAACACAGTCACCCTTAGGAGGTGACGTCGGTCAGACTCTTGTAGTTGTCAGTGGCAATGTAAGCTCGCAGTGGGTTCAGATTGTGTGGCCACATCTGTGATACTTGCCATTTCGCAGTTCATTGCTCTTTTGTCTGCCTCTCCCCTTAGAGCTAGTCTCTGCAGTGAACATGGGACTGTCCTTTGCCTATTTGCCGGAAATGAATTCCTGGGTTTGCTAGGTGATGGAGCAGTGGGGAGAAGGGGAGGTAAAGAGGCTGCTGTTGGGAAGAGTTGAGTGGAGACAAGACTGGGCCCACACAGGGATGACAGAGTCTAGGCTTTGTGGGTTAGAGCCCTGGAGACAGTATCCCCTCTTCCCCGGAGAAGACGAGGTGGGTGGAGTTGGGAAGCGCCAGAGCCCACTTCACCGTGTCTCCTTCACCAGTGAGGCTGGGAGCAGGTGGTGGAGGCGGCACCTGCCTGGTCCAGGTGGGACAAGGAGGCCGGAGGGCCCGGATGGGCTGGCAGAGCTCTGAGCAGCAGGAGTCAGCCTGGGATGTGTCTGAGAGACACCAGGCCGGTTGGGAACAGGTGGATGGCTGGGTCTGAACAGGAGAGTGGGAAGCTGAAGGGGCTGAGCCCAGGCGAAGATTGAGAGTGTGGAGCCGGTGAGCAGTGCTTACGCTGCAGCCGCTCCTCAGGGGTGGGGTGTGGGCAGGTAGAGGGGACACTGCTTCCCGAAGGGGCTATGTTTGTGGGGCTCCTGGGCTCCGTGGGTCAGCACTGGCCTTTCCTCTCAGTTTGCCTCCTTTTCTGGCCAACTTTGGAAAGTGAGGAGGGAGGAGAGCATCTGCCCCCCAACCCCAAATCCACAGTTTGATATGAATTAGGCAAAGCTGGTTTGAAATTTATGGGAAAAGGTGGGGAATGGAGTTTTGTTTTCATCATTTATAGCTTCCTCTTTCTACAAATAAAGTGGCTTTCAAAAATACATGAAATACTATAAGAAATAATAAATAAGGGAGAATATCAGTAATAGGGATGATACTGTTAGGAGAAATAATGGATATCTTGGGGCATTGCAAGAGGTGGGTCACAGATGTGGCTTCAGATTTCTAGTTCACAGAGGGAAGAGGCAAACAGAAGCAGAGGTCTGCACTCCAGGGTCCATCAGATAAAAAAACAAAGCAAGACAAAACCAGTGACTTATAAAATGTTATAAAATACTGAGCAATGCCCATGACAATATCCTTTCATAAATAAATTTATTAAGCCTGCTCACATCATTAAGGGGCTTCCCAGGTGGCACTAGTGGTAGAGAATTCACCTGCCAATGCATGTAATACCTTCATACTGTAAGAGATACGGGTATGAATCCCTGGGTCAGGAAGATCCCCTGGAGGAGGGCATGGCAACCCACTGCAGTATTCTTGTCTGGAGAATCCCATGGACAGAGGAGCCTGGCGGGCTACAGTCCATAGGTCACAAAGAGTCGGACACGACTGAGCAACTGAACATGCATGCATGTACGTCATTAAAAGCAGCCAGCCTGTCCAGGGAATAAAAGAGTGAGGTCCAGGTAACCAGCCCTGTGACACCTGGCTTAACTAAGGGATAGCTTTTACCTAGTGCAAGGCTGACACACTCAGATGCCTCCAGGGTCCTGGCGTATGAATAAGTACATGAACGGGGCTGGACTGGAGACTTGAATGACCCAGAGAGGGCACAATGCATCTAAAAGGCATTTATACTTCATAACAAGAATCCCTGTGCTGGTTTAATAAGACACTGCAGGCCAGACCACTCCACTGGAGCTTGAATTTAGAAGAGTGTGGACATCAGCTGTGACATCTTTCCTAAAAATTGTTTCTCTCACGTTTGAACCGTATTGAACAGCAGTGAATCGTGGGCATGTTTTCTGAAGGGTGCCTCGTCTGCAGATGACCCCTGTTCCCAGTTGACCATGCAGCTGGATGTTTTACCTGTTGGACAGACTGGGGGGAGGTGAAGCCATTTGTCTTTTCAGCTGAGGCCTTCAGGAATCCAGAGGCAAGGGGAGGGCCCAACTCCACTGTGGCCTTTGGTCTGCAGGCACCATTCTGGATGCACCAAGAGAGAAGTAGGCCAACATTTTCGGAACACTGTACTTATAACTTAGGTGGTAAGTGGGAATTACATATAAAAATATTATTTTGGAGTTTTGATTATGGCTGTATTTGGAATATTCGTGCATGCAAAGGGGAGGCCATTGACAGGGATAATCAGAATCAGGTTCTTTAGTGTTTCAGGGAAGGAAGGAACATGCTTTAAAATTGGATTATAATACTGGAGGATAACAGGAAGTCTTTTCTGGAGTCTCAACAGTGAGATGGTTTAATAGCTGGGCAGTCTCTCTGATGTTACATATATGCACACATCCAGACACACGTGCACACACACATGCACTTAACCTGGAGTTCGGTCTGCATCCTGTGGTATTGTGGTTTGATTCCAAGAGCTCATGGATCAGTCTTCAGAGTGAATGCATGCAGTACATGAAATGCCAGGCGCTGTGTAGTTCTCTGTGATTCAGTGCCCTCAAGATCTTAATCTCCAAGCAGGAGAATAGGCAGTCAGCTAATTTATTTCCTACTATCACATGATCCCATTGTATGCAAATTGAATTATGCAAATCTCAACTAATGACACATACATGATAATAAAAGTTTCATGCTATGTGTAAAATTTCGGCAGGCACATTCCCCCAAATTATGCACCAGGCCATCTCATGTTTTCAAAGCCAGCAGGTCAACTGAATTGTAAAAATGCTTTGTTACCCAATGTCACATCCTTTTCTTTTTAAGAGAAATACCTTCTAACTCTTGGCAATATTATGTGAACTCTTATTGCTTACAGATATCCTTCATGGTTTTAAGTGACATTTGTGTTATTGTTTTCAAATTAGCTTATAACTCAAACCTTTATTACAGCATTCAGAGTATCCGAGTTGTGCTAATAATACTCGTGCTGGAAAACATCCTGAAAATCTGTAACTTCGGAACAAAAATAGGATAAAACACTATGCTATGCTATGCTATGCTGTCAATTTATGAGGTACAACTGAGAAATATTAGAGATAATGCTGATATTAAAAAGCAGCTGTAAAGCAAAAACACAGCACAGCGGCTGGGCTGCAGATTTATGTGTTCCGAGGATTCATTCCCCATACTCCGCCTGCAGACTGTGAGATAATCAGTTTTGAATTATATAAGTTCTTTAGGAACACATCTCATGAATCAAAGGCAGCCATCCTTTTTGTGAATCCCTGTTACCCAGGCTTGGAAAAGATCTTTTTAGGTTGAAAACTACGTATAGCAAGGTACTTGGCTGACACTGAGTAGAAGATCTTTAAGGCGCTAGGAGAACAGAATTTTCCTTCTGCTTCTTTGAAACTTGTCAGTACATATTTAGTGACTTATTTTACGCATGCCACCCTGCTTTGTTTTTGGGGGGAAAGCACTTACTTTTTGCAGTTATTTACGGATAGAGAAAGGAGGATGGTCACTTCCTGGTTGTAGCTTTGCTCTAAATGCAATTCTTTTGTTTCTACATCAAGTAATATAAAGTGATAGGGCTTTTAATAATAATTGCTTGTATTTTAATGATGCTTTATTATGGGCTGGGCACCATTCAAACTGCCTTAATAACTCCTTTGATATTCATGGCAACCCTTTGAGGTAGGTGTTCACTCTTGTTGCTGCCATTTTACAGGTGAGAAGAAAGAAGCCCAGGGAGGCTCAAGTGACTAGTCAGAGGTCTTAAAACTGCTAAGTTTAGAGCTGAGAGTCAATACAGGCTGGTTGGCTGGTTCCAGAGTCCGTATCCTCAACCACCATGCTCCAGGCCCTCAGGAAGCTTGGAGACAGATGAACATCCTCAGGTCAGAACAGTCGTCCCCCGAGGGGAACTTGCTCTGCAGACAAGAGGGTGTGCTCCCAGTAAGAGGAATTACTGTATGGAATAAAACAGTTGTTCAGAAACCTTAAAGTTTGCATTTGTTACCTGGATGCTGAAGGAGGATAGAATATAGATCGTGGTAAGTTAGAGGAAGTGAGTGTGAGGGCCAGGCTCTGCTGGAGAGGGGGTCCTGGCTGAGTCTCAAAGGCCTGCGGAGACTGCTGGATAGGGGGCTGAGCTCCCCAGAGGCCACCTTCCTCCGCCTTCCCTGCTCTAGCACTCCGTCACTGCAGACTCCTAAATCTAACTGGGTCCTAGTTGCCTTCCACGAGACATTCATTAGATACGTGACAGTTTTCACCGTAGTGGGTTTGCAAGGATGAATGTAACAGAGTCCCTACCTTAGACTTTGTCTAGAAAGCCTCACATGACTTCAGAAGCCTCTCCACCCTGCCAAACTCCCCACCTGCCTGTGATGCTTGAAATTATTTTAAGAGCTGTGTGAACACTTAATTTCACAGTTAAGAAGCTGAAAACAGCAGTGTCTGGTTTGGGAGTTCCTGTCAATGTGAATGAGTTTATCATCAAGAGCTTTGGGATGGTTGTGCAGCCAGTGTAATTAGCCGCTGTCAGATCCTTCCCTTTCATTAGGTGCTGGGGGTCGGGTTGGGGAGGGGGACACCAAGGCCTGAGGTGGGAGGACGGGTACAGGATGAGATGGAGAGGGACAGATGTTGCCCAAGTGATGTCAGCCTCCTTATCTTATTGTCCAGACAGGAAATGAGATTTTTGCCCAGAATGAGGTGAGAGTGGAAGTGAAAGTCACTCGGTTGTGTCTGACTCCAGGCCAGAATACTGGAGTGGGTAGCCTTTCCCTTCTTCAGGGGATCTTCCCAACCCAGGGATCAAACCCAGGGCTCCTGCGTTGGTTGCAGGCTGATTCTTTACTAGCTGAGCCACAGGGAAGCCCAAGAATACTGGAGGGGGTAGCCTATCCCTTCTCCAGGGGATCTACCCAACCCAGAAATCAAACTGGGGTCTCTTGCATTGCAAGCGGATTCTATACCAGCTGAGCTATCAGGGAACAGATTGAGGTGAACCCTAATTATTTTCACTTAAGCAGGGAAAAATAGAAACTGAGTGTGACATATTTGATGGTGAAGCCGTAAAAACATGTACTGGAGAGTCCCTATATGTTTTTTAAAACCATACTGTCTTCATATAAAGGAACCTTTCCTCATTTTGCTTGTTAGTCAGGCAACACAGCTTAGACCGATGTCTCGAGGGTTGTGCGAAACAGAGGCCCTCACTGAACAGGAGGGTTCCCTTCTCACTTCCCCTCATTTATACCTTTGTGGGACTACTATTCTTAATAGCTAGGAATTTTCTAAATTTAGAAGTAGCTTTCAGGAAACAATCAAATATGTTCTATACTGTGGCAAATTTTGTTATAGGTGTGATATTTGAATGCCACTCAGTTCAGTTCAGTTGCTCAGTTGTGTCTGACTCCTTGTGACTCCATGAATCGCAGCACGCCAGGCCTCCCTGTCCATCACCAACTCCTGGAGTTTATCCAGACTCATATCCATCGAGTCGGTGATGCCATCCAGCCATCTCATCCTTTGTTGTCCCCTTCTCCTCTTGCCCCCAATCCTTTCCAGCATCAGGGTCTTTTCCAGTGAGTCAACTCTTCGCATGAGGTGGCCAAGTATTGGAGTTTCAGCTTTAACATCAGTCTTTCCAATGAACACCCAGGACTTATCTCCTTTAGAATGGACTGGTTGGATCTCCTTGCAGTCCAAGGGACTCTCAAGAGTCTTCTCCAACACCACAGTTCAAAAGCATCAATTCTTCGGCGCTCAGCTTTCTTCACCGTCCAATTCTCACATCCATACATGACTTCTGGAAAAATCATAGCCTTGACTAGACGGACCTTTGTGGGCAAAGTAATGTCTCTGCTTTTTAATAAGTAAGCATCTTTTAATTTCATGGCTGCAATCACCATCTGCAGTGATTTTGGAGCCTAAAAATATAAAGTCTGACACTGTTTCCACTGTTTCCCCATCTATGTCCCATGAAGTGATGGAATCAGATGCCATGATCTTAGTTTTCTGACTGTTGAGCTTTAAGCCAACTTTTTCACTCTCCTCTTTCACTTTCATCAAGAGGCTTTTTAGGTCCTCTTCACTTTCTGCCATAAGGGTGGTGGCACCTGCATATCTGAGGTTATTGATATTTCTCCTGGCAATCTTGATTCCAACTTAAGCTTCATCCAGCCCAGTGTTTCTTATTATGTACTCTGCATATAAGTTAAATAGTTAAATAAGCTGGGTGATAATATACACTTTGACATATTCCTTTCCCGATTTGGAACCAGTTTGTTGTTCCATGTCCAGTTCTAACTGTTGCTTCCTGACCTGCATACAGGTTTCTCAAGAGACAGGTCAGATAGTCTGGTATTCCCATCTCTTTAAGAATTTTCCACAGTTTGCTGTGATCCACACAGTCAAAGGCTTTGGCATAGTCAATAAAGCAGAAATAGATGTTTTTCTGGAGCTCTCTTGCTTTTTCAATGATCCAGTGGATGTGGGCAGTTTGATCTCTGGTTCCTCTGCTTTTTCTAAAACCAGCTGGAACATCTGGAAGTTCACGGTTCACGTATTGCTGAAGCCTGGCTTGGAGAATTTTGAGCATTACTTTACTAGCGTGTGAGATGAGTGCAATTGTGTGGTGGTTTGAGCATTCTTTGACATTGCTTTTCTTTGGGATTGGAATGAAAATTGACCTTTTCCAGTCCTGCGGCCACTGCTGAGTTTTCTAAATTTGCTGGCGTATTGAGTGCAGTGCTTTCATAGCATCATCTTTCAGGATTTGAAATAGCTCAACTGGAATTCCATCACCTCCACTAGCGTTGTTCGTAGTGCTGCTTCCTAAGGCCTACTTGACTTCACATTCCAGGATGTCTGGCTCTAGGTGAGTGATCACACCATCGTGATTATCTGGGTCATGAAGATCTTTTTTGTATAGTTCTTCTGTGTACTCTTGCCACCTCTTCTTAATATCTTCTGCTTCTGTTAGGTCCATATCATTTCTGTCCTTCATTGAGCCTGTTTTTGCATGAGATGTTCCCTTGGTATCTCTGATTTTCTTGAACAGATCTTTAGTCTTTCCCATTCTGTTGTTTTCTTCTATTTCCTTGCACTGATCGTTGAGGAAGGCTTTCTTATCTCTCCTTGCTATTCTTTGGAACTCTGCATTCAAATGGGAATATCTTTCCTTTTCTCCTCTGCTTTTCACTTATCTTCTTTTCACAGCTATTTGTAAGGCCTCCTCAGACAGCCATTTTGCAGTTTTGCATTTCTTTTCCATTGGGATGGTCTTGATCCTTGTCTCCTGTACAGTGTCAGGAACCTCTATCCATAGTTCCTCAGGCACTCTGTCTATCAGATCTAATCCCTTAAATCTATTTCTCACTTCCACTGTAATTATAAGGGATTTGATTTAGGTCATACCTGAATGGCTGTTTTTTACAGTTAAAAGAACGTTTGCTATATGTTTCAGTAACTTGCAAAACTTAGGAAACTGAGAAAAAGGCATGACGTTATTCATTCATTGACTTACTCTCTAAATGTCTTGGAGCAACTTGCATTTAGTGGGGGAGCACTAAATTTAGAAGAGTTTTTATGGAACTTCACAGTCATGAAGCGCTTCCACCTGTATTTGAGGTGAGTGAGCACAAGCATTTGTATCCTTTCTTTACAGATGAGGAAACTACTCCAAGTCAAACAACTAGTCGGTAATGGAACTGGCGCCCACACACCTTTCACTCTTTCCAGCTGCCTTTCCAAACAAATCCTGAAGGAAATTATGTCTTTGAGCAAAAAGGCAAGCCCTCCATGGCTTCATTAGAAGACTGCGTAAGAAAAAGAAAAGGGGGGAAGAAAAAGAAGGCTGTGTAGATATAAAAGCTTTGTCAGAGGCCCTTTCCCAAGGCTCCCCTATTCCTCACACTGTTCCTCAGAGCCTTGCCCTAAGGCTGAAGGTATGTAACAGGGTGAGGTGTCTATCATATATTTGCTATTAAACAAGCCCTGGTTTTACATCTGCATGCACGCATGCATGTTAATGCTATATTTAGCACTTCCCAGGTGGCGCTAGTGGTAAAGAACCTGCTCGCCAATGCAAGAGACACAGGATACCTGGGTTTGATCCCTGGGTTGGGAAGATCTCCTGGAGAAGGAAATGGCAACCCCACTCCAGTATTCTTGCCTGGAGAATCCCATGGACAGAGGGGCCTAGTGGGCTACAGTCCATAGGGTTGCAGAGAATTGGACATGACTGAAGCATCTTGGCATGCATACACTTGGCTTTATATATGTTTTTGAGGTCTAACCATAAGGCCACATCAAAGTGACTGCCATGTGAACCAGCAGAGCTGGCAGATTGGAGTGGAGACCCTTCATTGTGGAGTCCTTGAGGGTGAGAACCAGGTGGGAATGGCTGTGATGAAGACAGACGGGGTTAGAGGGTCAGGGATGAGGAGCTATGTTCCCTCCTCTGTGCATGTGGTCCAGGCATGAACGTTTTTAGAGCTCTTACCACGACTTGCCAATCTTTCCAAGTCCAAAGACATGATTTGCAGGAAGTGCTCAGGATTGGTTGAATGATAGGCATTTGGAACTTTTAAAAAAAGATGTAAGGATAATTTTTCCCCTTTTAGCCTACCTTTTTTTAATGTGAAAAATACTTCTAAAAGAAACATCAAGTCAATCTCAACATTTAAAATTTAAAGTCTTAGATATTGTGAATGCAGAGGTACTCCTGGGTCATTCTTAAATTTGATTTCCTTAGTCCTGGGTTAATATCATTTTGGTTTTTGCCAGTACATTTCAGAGTCGCTCCCTTCAAAGCTGTTCCTCTGCAGGATTGATGATAAAAGCCACTGAGCTTTGTTTAATTGGCTAATTAACATTTTAAAACACTAAAAGTGTTTTAAGATGTCACCTAGAGCCCAGGTGACTGCAGCTAATTTACCTAGTGTACACACAACTCTTCTTTTCAGTATGCTTCCCTGCCTTAGTCTTTCTGCCAGGATCACAGCCTTCACTCTTCCTTCTGCTCTACTTCTCATGTGTGGGCTTCATGTGCCAGTGTCTTTTTAGTGAGCCTTTATTCAGCACTGGATGTGTGTAAGACCTGCACCCAGTAGTGCCAGGAAATCAGATAAGTGTAATAGGCATCCTCACCTAAGTCATTGCCTGATGAGACCACAGTGTGGGCTCAGATAAGGTTCAGATCAGAACCTTTCTGGGAGGGGGGAGATCAGGATCCAAGGGAAGAGGCGAGTCCTGGTATCTAGAGGTGGGTCTTAAAGAATGGGAGGAAGTAGAGGTGGTTTACTGCATGCCAGGCTCTGCTCTAAGCACCACCTGTGTATCCATATGTATCATGCTTTTAAGAACCATATAAGGTCCATTCAGTTGGCACCTGCATTTTATACAGAGGAATCTGACGCAAAGAGAAGTAACCTGTCCACAAGCACACGGCTCATCAGTGGTGCTGCTGGAGTTCTCACCTAGGCAGTCAGGCTGCAGAGTTCATGCTACGAAACGCTACACTGGGCACTTGGGGTTTGGACAAGTGAAGATGAAGCGTGTGACTCTCAGGAGGTTGGGGGGAAGCCATGGTAATCACGGAGGTAGATAAGTCAGTTTGGGCCATTTTGCTGAGTTCCTGGAATCCCACACTGAAGGGGATGATTGTACCATAGAGGGCCATCGGCTTTGTGGGCCCCATCATTGGCATCGCTTCATTTGGTGGCATGTCGTACATGTCATTGGTGGGCAGCGGAAGGTTTAGGGAAATTGCATAGCTTCCAAATGTTCATAAATCTTATTTACTTCTTAAGAAATGGGGTCCACTCTGTGTTACCAAGTTTTACCTCCCTTCTGGGTACCTGCTTGGCTCTTTGTACACCCTGAGGGTAGAGATACCGTGGTGTTCCTGCTTGCTGTCCTCATAGCTTAAGGAGAGTTGTTTTTTTCTTCATGAACTGGCAGTGTAATTCTCTGCAGAGCAACAATTAGTTTAATCAGACATCCCGCCATCAGGTATTAGACCATTCTAGAGTGCTGGGGATGAGGTAGGTCTGTTTTCTTTTCTTTATGGTATTCGGGATTACCCAGCCCTGTGAGACAGGGTTTTGAGAGCCCTTTCGGAGCTACCATCTGAGCTTATTGGTTCGGTTGTTCTTGTTATTTAGTTGCTAAGTCGTGTCCAACTCTTTGTGACTTCATGAGCTGTAGCCCACCAGGCTCCTCTGTCCATGGGGTTTTCCAGGCAAGAATACTGGAGTGGGTTGCCATGTCCTCCTCCAGGGGAACTTCCTGGCCCAGGGGTGGAACCTACATTTCCTGCTTGGCCAGCAGATTCTTCACTGTTGAGCCACCAGGGAAGCCCTCTTGTTTGTTCCGTAGCTGCATCATATTTTCTAGTTCAGCAGAGTGATTCGTTTTTAAAAGAACCCTGAAACTGCCAGTCATTACACTCATATCTCAGGAAGACATTATATTACACTGTTGCAAGTACTGGTGTACAGCTAATTGCACTGTGAAGGATTTGGACTTTCTGAAGCTTAATGGTGTTTTTCAGCTGATAACAAATATCACAGAATAAATTCCCTTGGCACAACATCCCACCAAAAGAAAGCAGTGGACGTTTTCTACCCCGGTCTGGTGTTATTCCAGTAGTGGGAATCTCCGCACCAGAAACGTGTTCACCTTTGGCGTGAGTGGGCTCAGGCGGGATGGTGAGTGAGCGTTGGTCTCGCTCTCGGCGTCGGCTGGACTCGCACAGCGCGCCCGCTGAATCTCTTTCTCTCTGCTTCTCCCTAGAAGCCCCCTGCGCCACGCCCCTGATCTGCAGCTTCGGGAGGCCGGTGGACCTGGAGAAAGACGACTACCAGAAGGTGGTGTGCAACAACGAGCACTGCCCCCACAGCGCCTGGATGCACCTGCAGTGCTTCTACGAGTGGGAGAGCAGCATCCTGGTCCAGTTCAACTGCATCGGCCGGGCCCGGAGCTGGAACGAGAAGCAGTGCCGCCAGAACATGTGGACCAAGAAGGGCTACGACCTGGCCTTCCGCTTCTGCTCCTGCCGCTGCGGCCAGGGCCACCTGAAGAAGGACACGGACTGGTACCAGGTGAAGCGGATGCAGGACGAGAAGAAGAAGAAGTCGGGTTCGGAGAAGAACACCGGGAGGCCCCCCGGCGACGCGGCGGAGGAGGCCAAGAAGTGCCGGCCGCCCTCCAAGCCCCAGAAGGGCCTGAGCCACGACCTGCCCCGCCGGCACTCCATGGACCGGCAGAACTCGCAGGAGAAGGGCGGCGCAGCGGCCGGCGCGGCAGCCTACGGGGCGCGCTCGCCCTGCGGCTCCCCGGGCCAGTCCCCGCCCACCGGCTACTCCATCCTCTCCCCCGCCCACTTCAGCGGCCCCCGCTCCTCCAGGTACCTCGGGGAATTCCTCAAGAACGCCATCCACCTGGAGCCTCACAAAAAGGCCCTGGCCGGGGGCCACGTGTTCCGAAACGCCCACTTTGACTACAGTCCGGCGGGGTTGTCGGTTCATAGGGGGGGCCACTTCGATGCGCCTGTGCAATTCCTCCGGCGCCTGGACCTGTCCGAGCTCCTGACTCACATCCCCCGGCACAAGCTGAACACTTTCCACGTGCGGATGGAGGACGATGCCCAGATGGGCCAGGGCGAGGACCTGCGCAAGTTCATCCTGGCAGCCCTCAGCGCCAGCCACAGGAACGTGGTGAACTGCGCCCTGTGCCACCGGGCGCTCCCGGTGTTTGAGCAGTTCCCGCTGGTGGACGGAACTCTGTTCTTAAGCCCCTCGAGACACGATGAGATCGAATACGATGTTCCCTGTCACCTTCAAGGTACAGGTGTTCACTCACCTTGCCTGTTTTCTGTGTGTGAGAAGTGAAAAGCCAACGAGAAGGGATGGCTGTGTTCGGGCTTCATTTTAACTGCTGGTGTGTTCTAGTCAGGAGCTAGCTAACATTTGAATATTTTGCCTCTGCCCAGTGAGGTGGTTTAGGTGGTAACCTTCACTCTGATGTCACACTATACCAAGTATACAGTGGTCCTGGTGGGTAATTTTATGTTTTTGTCTTGTAATTTGAAGAGAGGAGTCCCAGTTTTTAGTAATTGGGAAGAAAGTTAGAGAAGGGATTGCATAAAAATGTTTTACTTGCTGTAAAATAGTTGCCTTTGTGTTAGTGTACCCAGCAAGCTATAGTATATTCTCTTTGACCCTTGTGAACATAATACAGTGAGGGAAAAGGAGGGGAGAGAGACAGTGAGTTTTTAGATTAGTCAGATTAATCTTAAATTTTTAGAAAGGCAAGACTTCCTTGATCATAGCAAAAGGAAAAGCCAGATATTACTCTGCTATTGAGGGGTGGCTTCCCTGGTAGCTCAGCTGGCAAAGAATCTGCCTGCAATGCCGAAGACCTGGGTTTGATCCCTGGGTTGGGACGATCACCTGGAGGAGGCCATGGCAACCCACTCCAGTATACTTGCCTGGAGAATCCCTATGGACAAAGGAGCCTGGCAGGCTGCAGTACATGGGGTCACAAAAAGTTGGAGACAACTGAGTGACTAAGTACACACATCTGAGAGTAAGAGGTGGGGAGCTTATTAGTGCTGTGGATAACATACAGAGACTGGAACATTTCAGCTGAGAAATGAATGACGGGGCTGGTCAGCTGACAGAGAACTCGGTCAATTCATGTAAAACTATTGAATTTATATAAATATGGGATATATGACATATAAGCTGTTTATAACTTTAAAACTGTGCTGAGAAAGCCTATAGTAAGAAGAATATATCCCCACTTAACTTCTTCTTACCAGCCCCTGCTGTCTCACTTCTCAGAGACTCTCTCAGATCTTAACTAACTTCAGATTTTTACCATCATAATTTTAAAACTGCTAACTTCATTCTCCAATTTTAGGTATTACCTATTGATTTACCTTTAAAATTAAAAAAAAATTTTTTGGGCTGTGTTGGATCTTCGTTGCTGCACAGGCTTTTCTCTAGTTTCTGTGAGTGGGGGCTAGTCTAGTTGCTGTGGGCGGGCTTCTTGTGGTGGCTTCTCTTAATGTGGAGCCTGGGCTCCAGGGTGCGAGGGCTTCAGTAGTTATGACATTTGGGCTCAGTAGTTTCAGCTCCCAACTGTAGAGCACAGGGTCAATAGTTGGGCTCACGGGTTTAGTTGCTCTTTGGTATGTGGGGTCTTCCTGGACCAGGGATCAAACCTGTATTGGCAGGTGGATTCTTTACTGCTACCCACCAGGGAAGTAAAGTATTGATTTATTTTTAAGGTGGATGATGATTTTTGCTTTCTTGTATCTTCCCCTTTCTCTCAGGATAATGCATCACAATTCTTAGTTGAATCCTTAATGATTTTGCTATTATGAGTATGTAAATATTTAATCCTGAGCCATCAAGTATAGATATATTTCCTGTATAGGGAGTCATATGTTCCAGGACACCTTTTGTTTTTATCAGAGTTAATAATTGCTTAACCTTTACTGAAGCTTTGGTTGGTCGTTCTAACTCTCCAGCAACTCTGCAAACCACCTTTCAAAAACATTTCCACATACCTGTCAAACATTTTATGAATTTTTTTCTAGAAATTTTTTTCATGGGTACTTTCACCTTCCTGCTCCTGTCCATCCTGGTGCACTTAAATACTACCTAGGTGTCCTAGGAATTCCTTCATCTCTTTCCTATTTTTTTACCTTCTGCTTCCTTGATCTCATACTTTCTTTTTTATTCTTGGTTAATTTCCTGTTTGTTGAGAAGCATCCTTTAGGATGCCTTTAGAAAGGCAGTTTGGGAATAGATGTTTTGAGATGTTGAAAGTCTGATAGTATCTTGATTCTGTCTTCACACTTGATTGGTAGTTGGCTGGGTATAGGCTTCCAAGTTATAATTATTTTCCCTTTGGAATTTTGAAGGCTTTTCTTCACTGACTCCTGTCTTCTCATGTTGCTACTGAGAAATCTAATATTATTCTTACTCCTATTCCTTTATCCACTCTTCCTATCTTCCAAAGGTTTTTAGATTTTTTTCTTTCTAATATTCTGAAGTTTCACCATGATGTGAGTCTCTTTTTCCATTCATTGTGCAAGATGCTTTCTTAGCTTTATGATTTTGTAAACTTAAGAGTCTTCAGTTTGGGGAAATTTTCTTTTAATTTCTTTGATGATTTACTCCCATTTTCATTTTCTTCCTTTTTTTTTTTTTAAACTCTGTAAAACAGTTAATCAAATGTTGGACCTCTTAGACTGATCTTTTTTTTTTTTTTGAGGTGGAGGAGATGCTTCATTATGTATGTTTTTGGTCCTGTAGTTCATCTCTTTATCATTCTTTTCTCTGGAAGATTTCTGTGATTTTATATTCCAATATTTTTTACTGAGTTTAAGGTTTTCTGTTCTGTGTTGTATTTGTAATTTCCTAAAGTTCTCTTTAATAGCATCCTGTTCTTATTTCATGGATGTTATTTCTATTTTATTTTTCTCAGCAAGGAAAGTGAGCTGAATTTCGTCTTACTCGTTTTCTAGAATTTCACCTACTCCTCTGTGTCTTTTAGCCTTTGTCATTGGGCAAACCACTCTGAAACTTGGTGTGAAACAGTGATGATTCATTATTTCTTACACTTCTATGAGTTGGTTGGCTAGGATGGCGTCTTACACGTCTTGCAGTTGGCAGACTGGTTGGCCTCGGGAGCCTTGGCTAGAATGACTTATCTCTGTTTATACATCCTTTCATATGCCAGTAGACTAGCCAGGGCTTTTTCACATGCTGTTTTCAGGATGGCATTAAAGACGGTGAGAATGGAGCTGCATGGCCCTCTCTCTTGAGACTTAAGCTTAGGACTGAGGGACTCACTTCAGTCAGTGTCTGTTCTTCAAAATAAGCTGTCAGGCTATCCCAAATTCAGGGGATCATTTAACAGACTCTGCTTCTTGATGAAAGTTGTATAGAATGTGTGGTTATTTAGTAATAAATGACTCTTTCCCTTTCAGCACTTCATCTCAACCTCCCCTGTGCTTTTAGTCCAGTTTCAGAGCTGCACTATTTACTATTTCTCCATTTTATTTCTGACCTCATATTTGGGTTCACAGTTACAAGGATGTCATTGTTTCATGGAAGATGGAATTTGTATTTTGTTACATGATCTTTCTACTGTGTGGGGATAATTATAGAGGAAAGAAGATGGGAACATCTTCATCATTTCATGACTGGAAGTATTCTTTATGAAAATGAGAATACAAGGGTACAGGGTACAAGAGAGGAGAGTTGTCCTTTTTCCATTCATGATGGACAAATTCCTTTCATGTAATCAGTTCACCAACCAACCAGACTTATGCACTGCGTCCTTGTACTGGGTACCATCAGTTCTTGCTACTCATCAATCTATAATCGTAGGATGTAAGACGCATTTATAAAAATGTAACTAACTTTACCAGGCCTAAGGCACTAGTCTCACCTGTGGAACTGGTATCACCTGGCTATTATGTACATAAAGCGTCATCTTATCATTTCCAAGGAGGAAAGGGGGTACTTTGACCTGGATAGTCAAAGGAGGCAGTGTGAAGACGGATATCAGGAGGTGTGCTGGACTTTGATAAACTCAGGGTCTAACTACTATATCAGGTGTTCACTGATAACGAGTAATGTGAGCAAAGGAATGGTGGGTCATAAAAAGATCAGGAGACGGAGAATTGAGAGAACTATTTGGCTGGAGCAGAGGTTCTAGAGTGGAAAATGAGTAAAATACGTGGAGAACAGATTATAGATGTCCTTTTAAGCCATAACAAAGAGCTTTGCCATATTGATGAATTGAAGAATTTAGCAATTTTTTTTTTTTTTTAAAACCAGTGGTTGCTTGGGAGAAAAATTGTTTGCAAGGGGTTGAAGCTATGCAGTTGTAACTTAAATCTCCATTCTAGATGTAAGGAGAAAAGGGACCAGCTGAGTGGTGACAGTGGAGATTGAAAGGTGGGACTAGCTGTAAGAGATTATGTTAGAGGGAAGATTACAGCTTTGGAGACAGCTTGACTGTGGAGGATAAAGATGTGTACTTGCTGGCTCACTCTTAGTCTAGACAAAGTAAATGGTATTATCATGAACAGGAGTGGAGAAAGTTGGGGAAGGGACCAGGCCTTAGACGAAAGAAGATGAGGCATTTGTGTGTATTGGGTTTGAAGAGATGCTTGGACTTTTGTGTGGAGATGTCTCTCAAAAGTGCTATGAGAAATAAACATCTAGGATGAACACTGAAGCTTATTTAGAATGTTAGTGGGTAAAAGAGTGGAAGAGCTCTTGAATGGGGAGAAAAGAGAAGGAAGAGCAGGCGTATATGACTGAGCCCAGGACTGACCTTGGATACCCATTAGAGAGTGGATGAGAAGGGTGAAAATTAGATAGCCTGAAAATTCTGGGTGTGTGCACACACCTGAAGTGCATGTGCATCCGCAGATAATGAGTGCATTAGGCGTGTACCACAAAGGTCTTGAGCAGTTCGATTGTTGATAATAAAAATCGGAGAATCTGGGTGTTATCAGTACCCAACAAGTCAGTGCCACAAATGGGGCCTTGGCATGGGTTTCTGTTTTTATTTCCACATTTAAGAGAATTCCGTGCAATCTTTTTTATAACAAGCCAGTGTCAATCATTTCTTCCATTCCAGAGTTTCAACCATGTATTCAAAGCATTTTCAGTTCCAGTAGAAAGGCCCATTCCAGGCCATAAGATTCCAGGCTGCAGTTAGTGATACCCTCCTGAAATATTGTGTTATTTCCAGTGGTGGACCCTGTGGATTGTCATGCCCCTGCCCTGGGGCCCTGTCCCTGTCACTGTCTTCCCCAGCTTCCAGCTCCTCTTCCTTGACTTTTCCAGATGAAGATGCTTTTGCTTGGTTGTGATCATTTATTAAGGTTTAATAATTTATTAATTTACTGAGACAGATGGACTTAAGAATTTCTTTTGGTGCTTCTTTACCACTTAGAACCACAGAAATCTGCTATTTGTTTGAATTCACAATCCTAGAATAGATTTAGAAATTTCAAATTCTCAGTACTTAGGACAATGTGTAAATAGTAATGGAAACTAATCCAGAGACTCAGTCCAGGCCAGGAATTCCCATGATGTAGAGTGGAGGTTAAGAGTCAGACAGATAGAAAGTTTAGTCTGGACTTTGCTACTTACTTTCTTTTTGAACTTGAGCAAGCTACTTCAGCTCTAGTAAGTTTTACTTCCTCCTATCTGAAGTGGGAATAACAATAATGCCTACTTTATAGGGTTGTCGTGAGGGTTAAGTAAAATGAGTCACATAGCCTCCAAGCACAGTGCCAGGTCCTGGGTAAGCACTCAGTGAGGTTCGCTGTCACCTTCATAAAATAGTGGTTATTGCTACCAGCATGGGACTTCTCCATCCGTCCCCGCCCCAGCCAGCTACCTGGGTGTCTCTGAGTGTTGGAGAACTGCGGTGAGTAAGTCTAGGAGGGAGATTGGAAATGAAGCCTTTTCCAGTGACAGCTGGATACTGAACTGACATCCTGAAATGCCCTAGGCCACTGTTAGTGGGCATGGCATGTGAGATCATTTTATTTTCAGTACACTACAGAGCAGAGGTGGGCAGTATTGCAAGAAACTCTTGTCACCCATCCCATTTTTGGCAGAGGCCCCCAAGGTTAAAATGTCTTTGTCTGTTAACATATTCCATCAGTTCATGCAACGTACAATTATGGAGTGCTTTCCATGTTCCAGATACTGTGCTAGACATTGCACCTTCAAGGAGGGCATAGTTCTCACAGAGGTGGAGAGAGTCTTGTAAGCGAATGAAATGAAAGGTTTCCTCATAAGTACTGTATATCCCTTTCCAATGGTTAAGGAGCAGGCTGGCCCTTAACCACTGAAAAGATGGCAGTGAGCAGCACATTCTGAATAAGAAACTGCGTAGGAGTATGTGTCCTGCTGATGGTAGTTTTTAGCACAGTGGAACCCTGATCCCCACGTAGAGAGCACGTTGTTGCTGCTACCTGTTGCGTGATGCTGGACGTTCTAACTCTTCCCTGATTTGAACCTAAACCCTTCCACATAAACTAGGGTGATGTCTTTCCTTTATAAGCATTAGATATCGATAAATAGTAGAGGGATGAGCTTGTGACTTTCAAGAGTCCAGTAAATAACAAGACATCGAACTTCTTTTGGAAAAAGACACAGTAAGATATAATTCTGGTTCCTAAATTGGATGTGGTGATGGCTGAGCAATTTTGGAGGCAAGAACAGTTAACGTAGTAATTTTGGCTGTGGCGTAATTCTGGGCTATCAATACCAAGATGGACTCTGGGCTTTTTATGATGATAGCCCCTGAGCACAGACCAGCAGTGCTGGTTCAGCCTCCATATTCCGCAGTAGACCTCTGAGCAGAAAGGCCTGCATGATCCCAGGTTGGTTATGGGCCTCTGTGGCTCGTTATGGGCCTCTGTGGCTTGGTCATGTGAGTTTGGATATATGTATTGTAAACCTGGCTGCACTTTTCAGAAAAGTGAATTGAAGCCAGTGTTTAATAAGCTTGAACTTAAAGTACATGTCTCATTGACAGTAGTTGGTAATCCATCATTATTCTAAAAGGAAAACTTGGGGATATATGATATATATTATCTATTTTGCTTTTTATATTTGTTTAGATGAAAAATGTTGGCTTTTAACTGATAAGTAAGCGATTGTTTTAATCCCCTTTGGTGACCAAGGGTGACTTCTTTGCCAGCTGCTCTCAGCCTCATGTCTTCTGTGCACAGGGAGGCTCATGCACCTGTATGCCGTGTGCGTGGACTGCCTGGAAGGTGTTCACAAGATCATCTGCATCAAGTGTAAGTCGCGGTGGGACGGCAGCTGGCACCAGCTGGGCACCATGTACACCTATGACATCCTGGCCGCCTCTCCGTGCTGTCAGGTTGGTGTTGACCCCGCAGAGCAAGCAGTGGGTGACCTCAGGCTTCTGTCCCCAAGTGAATATGGAAGAGTCGGGGGCGGCCCTGGGGTGATGCTGGAGGAGGTGGGAGGGTGTGGAGAACGAGCCGTAGGAAGGAGCGGCCAAGGGCCTCCCCAGAGTCCAGCAGTGATGGTTGATTAACTACAGCGTGGTGCCGCTGTTTCTGGAATACTTGGCAGTCATTAAACAGGATCTTGCAGGATAATGTATAATTCTGTGGGAAATAGTTTCAGTCTTTTAAGTAAAAAAAAAAGCACGTCCTAAATGGCAGAATAGCACACTTTAATTTGTAAAAGTGAACATGAAAAGGACTCTGCTAGCCTGTTACCAGAGATTGTCTCTAGATGGTGGGATGGGATGCTCAATGGTTCTTTTAGTTTTCTTCATCTTGCTTACTTAGAGTTTTTAAAGCTTTAGATGTAAGAAAAAGTTGTCATTTAAAAGGAAAGAAGAAAGTCTCACTTCCTCTCGTAGACAGGATTTTCTTTTTTGTTTCCTTTGTGTGAAGCAGTACAATTTATACAGGATCTGCCTGCCATGGAATGTGTCTGAGGCTGATTTGAAAGATTTGTAATCCTTAAAGCTCTGCTAAGGGGAGGCATATTCTGATGTTAAGAAAGCATCTGAAATTTAGCCGTCATGAGGAAAAGAGGGAAGTATTAACATGTGAAAATGCATTAAATAAGTCCGTAGAAACAGTAGACAAAACAAAATCCTTGGAAATATCTTGTTTTGTTTCCAAGTGCTTGGGAAAAGAAAAGGCTTGTTGTATAATTCCTTGATATTCACAGGCTGGAGAGATTATTTTCCTTTCCTCTTAAGTGGCTAAGCCTTTAATATAAACACCTGATAAACATTTCAGTAGTTTATTAATAGTTTTATGTCTTTCGCATTATGATTTGATTTTTATAAAGAGAACATCCTTACCATTAGCAATTTATCCAGAAGATAAGCTGTGTTGGTTGAATGAAAAGGCTGGTGAGTTGGTATTTCAGCCTTTCTGTGTCTGTGCTGCTGATCTTGGAAGAGAGATGGCGTCGTGAGAGCCTTGAGTGGGTCATTCGTAGCATGTCATTCGATTCTGGGTATAATTGAGTCCTTTTATGCTATTCTCGTATACAGACCACATTTCCATTTTAAAACTTAGTCTTGGAAATGAGATATCATTGTCTTTTACTAATAGTTATTCACTGTAGCATTTTATAATACCCAGTGTACCTTGATGCCTGCTCTTGAGATGAGAGAACAAAAGGAAGAGTTCTCTCCCCCCCACACACCAGAGACTTACATTTTAAAGAAATAGGGAAGTGAAAAAAATGTGTGGGCCTGTAACTCGTAAGAGTGCTAGCACTGGAAAGGACTCTTTATTTTTCACATACAGTGGAGGCCTGAACAATTAGAGCTTTTCCCCCAGATCTACACACATGTATCACAGCATGACCACAAACCTCTGTCACTGCCAGCCTGGTGCTCTTTCTGCGTCACCACTGATAGGCTCTGGGATTGCTGTTTTATCTTCAGGGAGAAAAGCAGAGTGGTATCAGGTGCCACACTCAGCCTGTTGTTACTCACCATATATTTCTTCCTTAAAACAATTTAATCCCAGACACTTTTTTTTTTTTTTCCTGGCCCCTTACTGGAGTGGACTTAAAAAAAAAAAATCAATTTTTTGACTTAAAAAAATCAATTAACTATATTCACTGAGAAAGGTACAAAAGTTAGATGCTACAAAGGCATCAAGGTGTGTCTTCAGGAAGACTTTGAGGCTGAAATAAGCAGGAATTTGTTATTAGAAAGGGGTAACAGGTTAAAGAGAGAGGTGTGCTTAGAATCTCACTTTTAATACTGTTCAGAGAGATTAATCAGTTAAAAGGGAGATTATGTCAGGTAGACTGTAATGACTAGGAGGGTAGGCTCTGGGTAAGCTAGTGGGGTTCAGATCTCAGCCTTTCTGCTTTATCACCACGTGCTTTAGTATGATCATCTAAAATTCATATACTACTACCTTCCTATGGGAGTGTTTTGAGGATGAGATGGTTTTAGAATGCATCTAAATTGAGAGCCTGTTGTACTTTATAATTTCCCATTATTCATTGAAGTCCTTGGACCTGTTGCTGAAAGCTTAGGTGCTGCTAGAGGGAAGCCAGGGGATGAGTGAAGGTACAGTGTTCTTGCAGGTTCCAGAAGCCTCAGCGTAAACATGGCCCTTATTTCCAGATCCTCACTAGAGTATTTTAGGGAAGTTTTATTTTTTACCTCAGAAAGCAGAAATATAGTTAGGAGTAGAATGAAAAATGTATCTACATTTAAGAAATAAATTCAAAAGCAATCTTCAAAGAAATTTCATGCAGGTTTGGATGAGAGAGGTTGGTTTCAGCCACTTTTTAAAACTCACAGGGAAGAGACTTTCGATTGTTAGGAGTTTTACTGGAGAAGTTTAGGCAGTACAGGTTGAGAATTTTCTTCCCATCAGTAGAGTAATTACAGGCAGTGCTGCACATCAGGAGAGAAATGAAGAATCGTTAATCTTTTAGGCTGATGGGTAAATATCTGATGGGGTAATATCTCATGCTTATCTGATGCTCTGCCCACCCTGTTTGGGGTGATAAAGGGATGCTTTATTAAATCTTGGTCAGTTTCTGAGGTAAGCAGTGTTAGGGCGCAGAGGGGTGGCGTGGCTCACGGCATCTTGTGTTCCCCCCGCAGGCCCGCCTGAACTGTAAGCACTGTGGGAAGCCGGTGATCGATGTGCGGATTGGCATGCAGTACTTCTCCGAGTACAGCAATGTCCAGCAGTGTCCACACTGTGGCAACCTGGACTACCATTTCGTGAAGCCATTTTCCTCCTTCAAAGTTCTTGAAGCTTATTGATGAAAGCTTTGCTTTAGTAATAGCTATTTTATTGATATTACTTTGTTACATATCTTTTCTAGGGAAGCCTTCTGTGACATTCATTTCTTTTCTAATTGAAAGGAGAGTTCCTTTGTGTACGTGTGCCACTTAAAAGGGGGCCTGCCCCTTGCCCTCTCTTGACTCCCACGTGTTAGTCTGTGGTCATGACCAGAGCCCAGCCAGGTACTCCTGTGAGCTTGGGGGAGCAGTTCACTATCACCAAGAGTCTCTCAGGCAGCTTTTAGGGTGGTGGGGAGGATGGGGTAAATTTAGGAAAGGGATTACATGGTCATAAACTGAGAGCATGGAAGGAGTTGGGAAGAACTCTTAACTAAGATGTTAACTGTCTAAAGATCCACTTTTAGGTCTTCTCTGGGCCTTGGGAAAAACATGTGACAAGTGAATGTAACCTATGCCTGGAGAGCTAGTGGTGTGTTCGTCCGCTTTGGTGTGGCATTCTGCAGCACACACTGACCTGCAGCTTCCCCTCACTGACAGATCATTGGGAAGTGGACGTGAGCCCTGATTCTATGATGTTGTATTCTAGCAGCCAGTTTTCATACTGAAAATAATATCCAAATTATAGGACATATGACAACAATGGGTGTTGCACATATTTTTAGGTAAAACTGACCCGTAACAAAGAGAATATGCTAAAAGAATTTGGAAATAATGCACACTGACTCAGAGGGCAAAAGGGCAGAACCCTGTCATTTGAATTGTGTCTTTGAGGTTGGTCAAACAAGCTTGTAAGGAGAATTCCATGAATAACATCATTTGGGCGGTACTGATTTATATAGGCTCACACTGTCGAAGTGTCATTTGATGTCAAATTCTTCTCACAGGTAAATCTCACAGCTACAGACCCTAACTGGTGAGTTTCACAAGCAATCATTGCCACACTTACCTTCCCCCCAAAACTGCTTATGGCTGCATTTTACTCTGTTAGTGCTGAGTTTCCAAAATCAAAGATTTGATCTTCAGAAGGAATGGAAAAACATTATTTGTGAAGCTATGAGAAAAAGAATAACTTTAGTATTTCTTTTTAAAGTGTTTCATTTTGGAAGATCATCAATTATAATGCATAACAATATGTTTGAGAATAGGTTATTCTGAAGATGTCCATGATACCTTACCACTGGTGAAAAAGATGGTAATTTATAGAACTTTGTTAGAGCATTGAGCTTTCCAAAATACAGCCTCTGTTTATTAGAGTTTCCTGATTTAAATAGACTGCCACCCCATATCTTTATAAAACTGGAATTGGAATATGATTTCTCAAAAAATGAATTTGGTAATTTCAACTCTAATACATATATGTGTTATAAGGATGCTGAGAATATCCTTTTATGGGTAACTAAATTTGGGGTTATGTGGATATTTTCTATTATTTAGTTTATATCATTTTCCCCTCTCACCCCTCAGAAAAAACAGTTATTTTTCCTCTCAGAAGTGTTTAGGCATCAATGCAAGTGAGTTTCAGTTCTGCTACATGGAGTATTTGATGTTTTGTTTGAAAGAACACAGCTGACTGTGAGAGTTTGACTAATACTCTTCATCTTTCAGTTTGGATGATAATAATTTGGCTGACCACATCTAGTTTGATATTTGATGACCTGAAGACTATTTCACAGTGGGGGGAAATGCTCAATGCTCCTAAGACATAGCAAGTTGTTATTGGTCTGACAGTGTTTGATTCAAGGAAAAGAGTCTATAGGACATAGCCCTTGCAAATCTGTCTTTGATATATAAAACTGTAACTGAATCAGCTGTTTCCCTATTGATTCTCTGTCATGTACCAGGTATAAAAAAATTGAGTTTCTCTTGTCTTCAGAGTACCATTGGATTTTGTTTCTGAATTTCAGATGAGTAGTAAAATATTTGTAATGCTGTTCTTTAACCCACCTAAATTTCTAAAGAGAAACCTGCTTGTATTGTTGTTCTGAAGCTTAAAAGCTTACATGTATTTCACCTACATGCCCCTCAGCCTAAAAATATTACAAATGTAGATGCATTCAATATTTTCCCTTTACTTTGTTGTCTACTCTCGGAGAAATAAGTATGAGGAGGTTTCACTGTAAGTGAGTAAAATTTGCTTGTGGCCTTTATTTTGATGGTTCTGTTAGGATTCTGTGGGTGCTGAATTGATAATGCCTCTACAGCATTGTATTCTTGTCTAAAATGGAAAATTTGGCAGATTTGAGAATGAAACATAATTGAGTATGCAACCATGTGAAGAATAAATTTTATTTTGGAATCTGCTGACCTTAATATTTTCACCATACTTTCTAGAAGTACTTTGCTGTGAGTACCTTGATAGGAATTGGAAGGTACCAAAAAAGATGATTATTTTGGTTGAGGTTCAGATGTTAAAGGATATTAGTCACCCAAGAAGTCCATTTTCTGTTTTTCTGATAGTGTTCAGTTACATGAACCCACTTAAAGGTAATTTTTATCTACTTTAACCTGTTTTATCATTTATGTTTAAGAGTTAAACCTTGAACAAATAAAATTACCTGCTTTAGGTTAGTGGGATGACTGTTTCTGATTGTATCGTCCTCTTCTCTTCAGGCTAGCTCAGTTCTTCACTCTCTTCTGTTTTCTGGTTGCATTTGAAGCAACTGATACACCTATGGCCATGAAGTTAGGGAGTGGGCTGAATTATCCCACTGTAATTAAGAAAGAGCTTTCTCCAAACAGTCTTTAATTTCCAGTTTTTGTAAAAGAAGTGCATTCATTTTGGGACTAAAAAGTATTTTCATATCTGTCTGGGGGGAAATTAACTCATCAGGAAAGACTATTCCTAGGTGTTTAAATCCTAAAAGTAACTGATAAACTCTTAATGTAACTAACTAGCTCACCCAGACTAACTTGCTGAAATCTTTCGTTTTGTCCTGTAAGATCAGTGCTTAACGTGCAGTCTCTACTCCTGTGTCCGGGCCAGTCACTCCAGTTTGCTTCTCTCTTTAGTCTCATGGTAGCAGCTGTTGGGTCATTGCAGTCAGAGGCTGGGGAGGAGGTGAGGAGAAAGCGCTCTTGTTCAGTGTTTTGGTTCCTGTCAAAGGATGCTGCCTAACCCAACTCGTCTCTGTGTCCTGTTGACTTTATTATTATTCCAGGTCATTGAAAGAAAACATAATGGATGGGCGTCATTAACACCAGCTCAAAAATACATTCTTGTCAGTAAAGATTTCTTGTCAAGATGTCTTGGATTGCACTTTTGTTGAGAGAAGACAGTGTAAATAGTTAAAGAATGTTGATAAAATTGAAACATTTGGAATTGTGTGGTGTTAGAAGGGTTCTGTTTGTGAAATGTATGTATTAAAAATAATAAAATTTCAGAAACTAATATTGTATTCTGTCTAGGTTTTTGAGCTTGGGATTGTTTGGTCAGAAAAGACAATAGAGAAGTCTTTCCAGGGTTTGGTCACTATTCATGTAGCCATTTCAGAGTCACTGCTGCTGCTGCTGCTAAGTCGATTCAGTCGTGTCTGACTCTGTGCAACCCCACAGACGGCAGCCCACCAGGCTCCGCCATCCCTGGGATTCTCCAGGCAAGAACGCTGGAGCGGGTTGCCATTTCCTTCTCCAGTGCATGACAGTGAAAAGTGAAAGTGAAGTCGCTCAGTCATGTCCGACTGTTCGAGACCCTATAGCCTGCAGCCCACCAGGCTCCCCCGTCCATGGGACTTTCCAGGCAAGAGTACTGGAGTGGGGTGCCATTGCCTTCTCCGTCAGAGTCACTACTGCAGCTGATAAAGACTCAGAACTTTTGCTGTTTTAAAGTGATGTGTCACGTACAAATTACCTTTGCAACAAAATAAGCATTCTGCATAACAGAGTTGGTTCCATGTGGATGATCCACAGTTATTCTGGTTATAGGGAATTATATCCAACTAAGTAGATAATCCTATTCTACAGTTTGTTGTTGTTTCTAGGCCTGTAATAATTTGCATAATGAAAAGACTAGATGATATCCCTTTTCGTTATAAGAAAATGAGAACTGAGTTGTTAAACTTCTTGCTGACTTGAGGCACTGTGATCTAGTTTAGCTTATGCTTCAAATTTCCTTGTTCCCTTCATTTCACATATTATTCTTAGCCAAAGAATTGAAATCCACCAAATCATTAGAGTACATAACAGGTAGAAAGGAGGGTGAGGAAAGAGTCTCCAGGGGATTCCAAGCTTGTGTTACCATTATTTCCTACAGACATCCGAGATATAAATTTTATTTTATTCAAAGCCTTAATGACTTGGGATATCATGATTGCTAATAGTGTAATTTATTTCAACAAAATCCCTTTGCAATTGTAAGGAACATATAATTCTTAATATGGTAGAAGGAAAAAAGTTAAACTGATTATTAAGAATTACGTTTAATGGAGGAAAATTTTATTTGTTCTTAGTGGTTTCCATTTCTTTAAATGTTACTTATGTAGCTTTGACTTAAATTTAGCAGCAGTTAGATTGCTAATATTATAGGCTATTTCTCTAGTAAAGAGTTAAATTTTGGAAGAAAAAAAGGCTTTGCTTGAGTTTTTATTCTTTTTATGTTCTTTCAGTTCTCTATACTTGGGATAAACCTTATCTAATGAATATGAAATATCCTTGAAGATAGTAAAGTGTCATACAGATATACTAGAAATAATGTATTTTTAAAGAATACTTTTATTCTAATGACAATCTTTGACACTGTGGTAATTAATTCCTATAAGCTCAATTTGGTATTGTCTCAGGGACAGCAAAAATGAACAAAGCACTTTGTCTCATGGTATTCAATAAAAACACGGATTACATTTGTCAGTATACAAGTGGAATCCAAGTGGAATCTGGCCCCATAGCACCATTTCCTGGTGATGGACACCATGCCAGGGATTCTGATGCAGTTGTCTGAAAGTTTAGATCATAACTAAAATCAAGTTTGGAATTATCTACTTACATTCCCCATAAGCCTAAAAGTAGAAAATTCATAGATGTAACAGTCATAGAATTAGAGATCTATGCCCAGAATTTAGAGCAAGGACTGTGTTTTTTTGTCATGCTCACATTGTGTGTGTATGTGTGTGTGTGTTTGTGTGTGGGCTTCCCAGGTGGCTCGGTGGTAAAGAATCCGCCTGCCAGTGCAGGAGTACAAGAGACATGGGTTTGATCCCTGGGTGGGGAAGATGTAGAGGAGGAAATGGCAACCTGCTCCAGTATTCCTGCCTTGAAAATTCCATGAACAGAGCCTGGCAGGCTAGGGCTGCAGAGAGTTGGACACGACTGCGCATACACACACATAAAGACATTTAATTGAAGTATAGTTGATTTACAACATTAGTTTCACGTGTGCAACATAGTGATTCTATGTTTTTATAGGTTATATTCCATTTACAGTTGTAAAAGATTGGCTGTATTCCCTGTGCTGTACCATATATCCTTAAACCTTACATATTTTGTACATAGTAATTTGTACCTCTTAATATCTTCTGTCACGCCCCTCCCCACTTAACTCTCCCCATTGGTAACCAGTTGTTTTGTTCTCTGTTTTGTTATTTTCATTTGTTTGTTTCAATCTTATTGACTGTTATATTCATCTTAAACTGAAGCCCAGAGAACTTAAATCTACATAAATAAGTCTGCACAGTTAATGGCTGACTGGGAATTAAGTCTGGATTTTCTCTCCTGTTTCTCAAAATGGCATCAGTAAGTGTGTAGTTTGTTTTCAGTTGAGAGAGAGCTTTGGATCTGTTTTGACAAGGCATGTGCGTGCTTAGTCGCCTCTGACTCTTTGCAACCCTGTGGACTGTAGCCTGCCACGCTCCTCTGTCCGTGGGATTTTTGAGAATACTGAAGTGGGTTACCGTTTCCTCCTCCAGCCTATTTTCCTGACCAAGAGACCAAACCCCTGTTTCCTGTGTCTCCTGCATTGCAGGCGGATTCTTCACCCACTGAGCCATAGGGGAAGCCCTTTGACAAGGTACTGGATTTCAAAGGTACAGGAGCCCTCACTTCAGCAGCAGTGGTGGTAAAATGCAAGTATTTCTGAGAGCCCTTGCTGAGTCCCCTGTGTGAGGGTGACAAGCACATGGGAAAGCATCTCCTATTTTTAAAAGAAAACAAACGGGAACGCTTCTAACTTCTAAAGAGGAGAAATAATATTTGAAATCAGAATAATTGTGTCTTTTCCTTCATTCTTTTGTGCGTTCATTTGTTGACTGCTGTTCTTTTGTTAAAATCAATCATTGCTTGAGGAGAGCTGTGTCTGAGTGTCGGGTGACACTGTAACAGTCTACACTAAGAATCTGTCACTCTTCATTTGGGATCTGACTTTAAAATGTTTCTGGATTCAAACATGTCAGGCTGTCAGATTTGATAGCTTTGGTCTCCCCAACTGGGACAGAGTTTTCCTTTTTGACTGAGTTTTCAAACAGTTGCTCTTGGTGTATTTCATGTTCAGTTTCTCTTCAGTACTCTTTTTTGGAATCTCTAGTATTTCAGACTTTTTTGAGTTGCTCTACCTGATCACTGTTTATTTGTAGTGCTGGTTACATGTTTGGGAGAAATAAATTTTTTCATGGTATAGGGGTTATATCTTGAGCTAATCATTCAGTTCAGTTCAGTTCAGTCGCGCAGTCACGTCCAACTCTTTGCGACCCATGAACCACAGCACTCCAGGCCTCCCTGCCCATCACCAACTCCTGGAGTCCACCCAAACCCATGGCCACTGAGGCAGTGATGCCATCCAACCATCTCATCCTCTGTCGTCCTCTTCTCCTGCTCTCAGTATTTCCCAGCATCAGGGTCTTTTCAAATGAGTCAGCTCTTCGCATCAGGTGGCCAAAGTATTGGAGTTTCAGCTTCAACATCAGTCCTTCAAATGAACACTCAGGACTGATCTCCTTTAGGATGGACTGGTTGCATCTCTTTGCAGTCCAAGGGACTCTAAAGAGTCTTCTCCAACACCACAGTTCAAAAGCATCAGTTCTTTGGCACTCAGCTTTATAGACCAACTCTCACATCCATACATGACTACTGGAAAAACCATAGCTGTGAATAGATGGACTTTTGTCAACAAAATAATGTCTCTGCTTTTTAATATGCTGTCTAGGTTGGTCATAACTTTCCTTCCAAGGAGTAAGTGTCTTTTAATTTCATGGCTGCAGTCACCATCTGCAGTGATTTTGGAGCCCAGAAAAATAAAGTCAGCCACTGTTTCCACATCTATTTGCCATGAAGTGATGGGACCGGATGCCATGATCTTAGTTTTCTGAATGTTGAGCTTTAAGCCAACTTTTTCACTCTCCTCTTTCACTTTCATCAAGTGGCTCTTTAGTTCTTCACTTTCTGCCTGAAGGATGGTGTCATCTGCATAGCTGAGGTTATTGACGTTTCTCCCGGCAATCTTGATTCCAGCTTGTGCTTCTTCCAGCCCAATATTTCTCATGATGTACTCTGCATATAAGTTAAATAATCAGGGTGACAATATGCAGCTTTGACGTACTCCTTTTCCTATTTGGAACCAGTCTGTTGTTCCATGTCCAATTTTAACTCTTGTTTCCTGACCTGCATACAGGTTTCTCAAAAGGCATTAAGTGGTCTGGTATGCCCATCTCTTTCAGAATTTTCCACAGTTTATTGTGATCCACACAATCAAAGTCTTTGGCATAGTCAATAAAACAGAAATAGTTGTTTTTCTGGAACTCTCTTGCTTTTTCAATAATCCAGCGAGTGTGAGCAGTTTGATCTCTGGTTGCTCTGCCTTTTCTAAAACCAGCTTGAACATCTGGAAGTTCATGGTTCACGTATTGCTGAAGCCTGGCTTGGAGAATTTTGAGCATTACTTTGCTAGCGTGTGAGATGAGTGCAATTGTGCGGTAGTTTGAGCATTCTTTGACATTGCCTCTTTTTGGGATTGGAATGAAAACAACTTTTCCAGTCCTGTGGCCACTGTTGAGTTTCTCAAATTTGCTGGCATATTGAGTGCAGCACTTTCATAGCATCATCTTTCAGGATTTGAAATAGCTCGACTGGAATTCCATCACCTCCACTAGCTTTGTTCATGGTGATGCTTCCTAAGGCCCACTTGACTTCACATTCCAGGATGTCTGGCTCTAGGTGAGTGATTACACCATCATGACTATCTGGGTCATGAAGATCTTTTTTTGTACAGTTCTTCTGTGTATTCTTGCCACCTCTTCTTAATATCTTCTGCTTCTGTTAGGTCCATACCATTTCTGTCCTTTATCGAGCCCGTCTTTGCATGAAATGTTCCCTTGGTATCTCTAATCTTCTTGAAGAGGTCTCTAGCCTTTCCCATTCTGTTGTTTTCCTCTCTTTCTGTAGTGCCGTTCCTCATTGTAAAACCATGGATTGGCAATCAGTGCCTTACACTTTCTTGTTATTTTTTATCACATCAACAAATCACATATTTTTCTGAGGCTCTGATGATACTGCAAGTGGTTGATGGAAAAAGTAAAGCCAGGTGAAGCCCCTCGGCTCTAGTTTGAAGCTCCAGAAGAAGCCCCATGGCTCTCAGAAGAGAGTGGTTTGGGCCAAGAGTGAGACAGTGGCAGTCCCAGGGGCTTCTGTAAGTAGTTCACAAAGCTCAATGGGGATCTGAACGTTGCCCATTGCAAGACTGCACAGGATATCTAAAAGGTCAGTTTATTTTTGGCACGAGTTATAGCAACCTTAGTTATCTCATACTGCTCAGAAACACAATGGTATATGCCTTTGATGAATAATATATAAGAACATAAATGAATTAATATCTAATGCTGTTTATTTTATAGACATAACCTTTCAAAACAAGATAAGAGTTCTGTTAAGTGAGGGGTGGTCTTTGTTGATGGAAAAGTTGAGAAAAAGCCACTTTTTATTAATGGAAGTGTCAGCTTTTTCTGATCTTTGTCTTATTGTCTGTTATGATACCTTTGCTTTATCTTTTTTCTACTTGCCCATCTTGTCCTTTCTTCTGCCTTCCCTTCCCTATCAGTTTTCTAACCACTGGAATACATAAAGTGAAGGTGGCTCAGTCATGTTTGACTCTTTGCAACCTGTGGATTTTAGCCCACCAGGCTCCTCTGTTCATGGACATCTCCAGGCCAGAATACTGGAGTGGGTAGCCATTCCTGTCTCCAGGGGATCTTCCCAACCCAGAGATTGAACCCAGGTCTCCCATATTGCAGGAATACAGCAAAAGCTCCCAGACAAACCTAGACATGAGCTGACTGATAAATCAAAAAAGTTAAAAAGAATAGATTGCTACAGTTGGCACAGAAATGGGAAAGTGAAAGTGTTGTCACACTCTTTGGGACCCCATGGACTGCAGCCCACCAGGCTCCTCTGTCCATGGGATTTTCCAGGCAAGAATACTAGAGTGGGTTGCCATTTGCTACTCCATGGGGTCTTCCTGATTCAGGGATCAAACCCATATCTTCAGCATTGCAGGCAGATTCTTTACCATCTGAGCCACAAGGAAAGCCTGCACAGATGTGGGAAATTTGATCAATGGAAGGATAGAGTCCAAAAGTAAACCACACTTACATAGATGGGCAATTAATTTTTGCCAAAGGCATAAAAAGAATTAGTGAAGAGAAGATAATGTAACAAATGGAGCTGGAAAATTTGATACCCATATGTGAAAAATCAAACTTTCAAGACTCTTATCAAAAAAATTTAACTAAAAGTGGATCATAAATGTAAAATCTAAAAAGATTTGTATTTTGCTAAAATTAAGAGTTTCTCAAAAGACATTGTTAAAAAAAAAAAAAAAGAAAGAAAGCCACAAACTGGAAGAAAAGGGCTTGGATCCAGAAAATAATAACTCCAAAATGTAGTAATAAAACAAATGAGCCACTTTAAAAAAAGTGCAAAATATTTGAATGCTTTGCCAAAAAAATAAAAATGACAAACACATGATAAGATACTCAACATCATTAGTCACTAGGGATATGCAAGTTAAAACCATCATGCAATACCACTACACACCCATTGGAATGACTTTTTTAAAAAGAATACCAATTGCTAGCAAAAGATGTGGCATAAAAAACACACGCTGCTGATGGAAAATAGCCAGTAGTTTCTTAAAAAGTTAAAACATATACCTCTTCTGTGTCCTGGCTATTCCACTTCTATGTATTTACCGAAGAGAAGTGAAAGCATGTCCACACAATGATTTGTTTAGAAGTTTCTGGCAGCTTTATTTGTAATTGCGGCTAACAGGAACAACACAAATGTCTATATTAACAGGAGAATGGATGAACAAAATGGAGGCTACCTATACTGTAGAATAGTACTCTACAATAAAAGGGAGCAAACTATTGATGCATGCAGCATGGCTGAGTCTCAAAATAATTACACTACAGAGAAGTCAGGAGGAGGAAAGTATATATGACTCCATTTATGTAGAATTTTAGAAAATGCAAATGAGCCTGTACTGGCCGATCAATTTTGCCTGGGGATGAAAAGAGGAATATGAGGGGGAGGACTTCTCTGGTGGCTCAGACCGTAATAATTCCGCCTATTATGTGGGAGACCTGGGTTCGATCCCAGGGTTGGCAAGATTCCCTGGAGGAGGGCATGGCAGCCCACTCTAGCATTCTTGCCTGGAGAATTCCCACGGACAGTGGAGCCTGGTATGCTACAGTCCATGGGGTTGCAAAGAGTTGGACATGACTGAGTGACTAAGCACAGCACAATGAGGGGGAGGGTAGATAAAATGATTACAGAGGCATGAGGACCTTTTGGGGGTGATGAGTGAGTGAGTAACGTCGCTCAGTCGTGTCCGACTCTTTGCGACCCCCATGAACTGTAGCCTGCAAGACTCCTCTGTCCATGGAATTTTCCAGGCAAAAATACTGGAGTGGGTTGCCATTTCCTTCTCCATTGGCGGTGATAGATGTGTTCATAATCTTGATTTTGATGATGACTTCTTATATATATGTTAAAACTTACTGTATACTTTAAATATGTGTAGTTTATTATGTGATTATACCTCCATAAAGTAGGAAAATCCCACTCCCAATGACTTATATATCATCAACTTTTTTTTTTTTAATTTATATAAGACATACACATTCATTGGGCAGATGTGGTTCTTGTGCTTGTTTTAATGTGTGATTCTGGCCCTTGTAGGACCAGGCTGTCTTTCTTGCAAAAATCTCTTTTTGTGATGCATTCTCTAAGAAACCTCCCATTTGATTTTCTTCAAAATGGAATGAGAACTTAAAGGCATAGGAAGGAACAACATAAACTTACCAACTCTCTTGACTTTGGGGATTTCTGGTGCTTTGACTGTATTATCTCCTGTGTGTATTATACTCAACAACATTTTTGTGTGTATATGATTTGTCCTGTCACTCCAAAGCATCTTACTGAGTTACTGCAATGGTGTTTTCTTTATATAATTATATGTCATTGGCTTATGTACTATTTTTATTAAATTATATTTTTACAGTGCCAAGTATAACTGGCACAAACAAGTTGGGGACAAACACGACTAACTCTTGGTAAGGACACAGCTTTGCAGGGGTAAACTGTATGGATTCCCCGCCGAAGAGCAGCCACCAGCTACTAACATTCACAGTACTGAGGTCATTCATCACAGTGTAGTTTACAAAATGAACTGGAGTCAGTGCACTTGCTAGATTGGCCAAGGAAAGGTTGGTTGAGGACGATTCTCCTGCTCAAGCACTCATGCTGTCTTTCATCAGCTGTAAATAGTAAGAGTGTCTGCCTGGGTTGGTAAGGGTATTATTAAGGTTTAAATGAAGTAATGTAAATAAAGTGCTTAGTGCAATAAAATGCTTTAGCACATACCCTGGCAGGTAATAAGTGCTAAAAATGTACCTTATTTCGATCAAGTATGTTATTTCAGAAACCATTTTTATAATATTAGGGCAGGAAGGACCTTAGAAATGGACTCAACCCATTTATTTTACAGATGAGGAAAGTAGCCCAACAACACACACGTTGGCAAGCATTTTGCCAAAAGTGGATAATGCTAAGGGCGCTTTGCAGGAGTCTTCTTCCTAAGGGGCTCCTGAAGCTACGGAGAGTTCTCTAATACCAGGGGAGGAATTGCACACCTTATGTCAGACTCATAAAAGAGCTTCTTTTGAGAGCAGGCTTTCTTGTTCAGAAGGCTGATCATCTTCAGTAGTTGTGAACATCTTTTAATAAACATTTGCTGAATTCTGCCCTTGAAGTGTCAGTATTCCTCCCCACAGCCTAAAGCAGTGGGTGTGTGAAGTGAGCTAAAACCAGCTTCAGTGAGGCAGTAAGGAAAGAAGAGGGTTAGAAGGTGGTGGGACTAATAAACAGATGACATCTGATTTAGTAAGGTGGGTTAGACATTTCGTGAAAGCCATGTTTGATTATGCCCATTTGGTTTCAGCTTCAAACTGAGACCTGTGCTTTCTTGGGATGGGAAATGATCCATTTTTTTTTCCCCTTCATGGTGAAAACAGACTGTCAGTTGTGCTACAGTGATTGCATTTTTCATCTCAAGTATGCCCATGAAGGCTGGCATCTGTACTCCTGACTTAATGCAGTGAACATCACTTGCAAATGATGACACTTGGAGTGTGACAGTAACAGATCATGGTCATCCTGTGCTGGCCAGGGTGATGTCCTATGGTGTTGGTATCTGCCTCTACTGGCCCGGTCCAGCTTGAGGCATCAAGGTTGCGATGCACCTACTGAAATACTGCAGGATCAGTAACCCCTAACAGGCATCTGAACTCACACAGCCAACCAGGGACGTGGAGGCAGGAAACCTGGGTTTAAACTGTGCCTTCTACACATTCAGGCTTATCACTTAACCTTTTGGGTCACGCTTTCTGTTACTGCAGGAAAACACAAATACCAACTTTCTAATATTCTTGGAGTGAGGTTTAATGAGTTAATAGCTTCATGAATGTATAAACTCTTCACTGAGAAACAGACATAAGAGGTTATTAAAATGAACAAGTTAGTAATGAATCTGTTTCTACTTAAAAAAAAATCTATCCCTGATGCTCTTGATTTCTTGGGTTAAACAGCTATGACTATCTCACTAAAATTCATCTTTCACATATCATGCTTGACATGCTAAATGCTAGTCAATTCAGTGTTTATTGAGCACATATTATGTGCGGGTGTAGGAGCCAAAAGGAGTCATGATTGTTTGTTCAGAAGATTGGTCACATTGGACAGTTGTGTGCAGCTTTTAAAAACTGCTGAATTCTACTTCTGAGGTGGTGGCATTCCATGAAAGGGAACGAGACTCCTCAAGGTATGTACACCTAAGATACTGCTTGCTCAAATTACTGTGTCATCTGTGATCTTCTTCCCTGACACTGAGATGAAATTTTAAATATAGATCCGTCTTAAAATAATGAATTGAAATTCTAACAAAGCATTTGACTATTAAGATTTGTGTTTTTTGATTAAGAATTTTACTAGATTGAAAAAATTCTGAAGGAGAAGTTTCACTCCTGGCATGTCTCTCATTTACGTTTTCTTCAGGTTTATTAATGCATATGTACCAAATTGTGTGCAAGGAAGCAAGAGTTTTTTTGAAGAATTGTGTTGAAATCACAAGCATTTTCCAGATGTCTTTAATCTGTCATCTAGGTAGATGGTATGTAGGTTCTGGTTCTTACTCTTTTGAAATTGGGATTTTAACATTAAGTATTTATATGATGCTTAGTGTAAGAGGTACTAACGTTTTATTATAGCTTTTGGGGGTTAAAAAATTAAAAAGGAGGTGACAGGCAAATTCTGTTTCTGTTGCTGAAAACCTTATGATTTCTCTTAAAGCTGATGTGCGTATTTGGATTTGTATTAGTTGAAAGTTTTAAAGAAAATATCTCTAGCAAATCATTGAAGCTGTGGGAGAAAGTGTATTCAAAATTGCTAAGTTCTAAAATTCAGAAGATGATTTTGAACATCAAAGAAGAATGATGTTTAAAATAGTTCAGGAGAAGTTTTTTTAATTTAAAATTGTCTCTTTTGAGATTGGAGTGGGTACTTTGGCACTTTCAGTTTTCTTGGTTTGTGCTGTGCTCTGCCAAGTCAATCAGTCGTGTCCGACTCTGTGACCCTGTGGACTGTAGCCTGCCAGGCTCCTCTGACCATGGGGTTCTTCAGGCAAGAATACTGGAGTGGGTTGCCATTCCTTTCTCCAGGGTATCTTCCTGACTCAGGGATTGAACCTGTGTTTCTTAGGTCTCCTACACTGGCAGGTGGATCTTCTACCTCTAGCTTCACCTGGCTAAGCCCTTACTTGGTTTACATATAATTTAAGTTAACAGGATACTAATTATGAGTGTAAATATTTCAAAATTTATAATTCAGCCCCAAAGGAATAAAATCAGAAAGGCCTATGAAGTAATGGTCTGCTTGTGGAGCTGTGCTCATTTTGAAAGTATACACTTCTGGGCCAGATTTCTAACATGGGCCAAGGAAGTAAGCTTTTCAAGATACTGAGAGAAGTTTCTCCCAGCAGCTCACCTAATGGTTAAACTTGAACTTGTAGTAGCTGATAGTTGCTTTAGGTGCCCTCTTTGAACTGAATTGTAGGAATTAAAGAATAAGCCATCTAAGACATCTTACCAGGTCAGCAATTGAATGATTGGCTGGAAACATGTTTTCAAAACTACTTTGCACAGACCTTGCGAAAAGAAGGGAGCTGGAATGGATGGAAAACATGATGATTGAATCTTGATGAGTAAAACTGTGAACTCACATAAATATTTAATACCTTAAGTTATTGCCCACCTGGACTGTATTCAAAAATAAAAAAAGTAAAATACCAGAAACTCTAGCAGGGCCTTAAATGCAATTCTCACAGTAGTAGCTTGTGATCCCATGGACTATACAGTCCATGGAATTCTCCAGGCCAGAATACTAGAGTGGGTAGCCTTTCTCTTTTCTAGGGGATCTTCCCAACCCAGGGATTGAAAGCAGATCTCCCACATCGCAGGCAGATTCTTTACCAGCTGAGCCACTGGGGAAGCTCATGAATAATGGAGTGGGTAGCCTATCCCTTCTCCAGTGGATCTTCCCGACCCAGGAATTGAACTGGGGTCTCCTGCATTGCAGGTGGGTTTTTTACCAACTGAGCTATCAGGGAAAACCCTAAGCAAGTTTAGTTTGTGAATAATAAATTTTTCCTTCAATCTGTGTATCTTACATCCAACATGATACTTTGGCCATTTCCTATTATTTGTGTTTACCTGGTCTCTTCCTGGAGAAGGAAGCACACCTGTTCAGTTCATTGGATTATGCTTGAATGGTGGCTGTGCATTGAGGCTGGGCACCAGGATCTCTCTGCAGGAAGGGTCCCCTGGGGTGTTCAGGTTCTGCTGCCCTGCTGCAAAAGTGCATTACCATATTACCCAGTTTTGGATTTTTTACTTAATAGATTATTTACTAACTAACATATTGTTTGTATGTACTGAGGAAGTAAGATTGAGTCAGCAGGCACTAAAAACATTTGAAACCATATTTTATTGATCATTGTCAGAAACGAGCTAGTAGCACCCGTGTAGGAGTTTGTGAATACAGGGAAGGGATTGAACACTTTGAGAGTTTTCCTGGCAGTATTTTCAGAAAGGCTGGCCAAGAGGACAGGCTTAGGGCATCTGCAAAGCAGCTATTTTGAGAACAAAATTCCAAACATATCATTTGTCAATTGGCAACTCAAAAATCAAACCAAAACAGAACAATAAAGAAGTCATCATGACTTCTCATTCTCAGCTTAGTGATGGTGGTGATAGAACACAGGGAAAGATGGAAAACCTGGCTCCCTTGGAGCCTTATACCCTTGGAGGTGGACTTTGGGGAGTGAATCGTGGCTGAGTTCAGTGAGCGTTTTTGTTAGCTGTGGAATACAGACACAGCTTTAGCACCTTTCTGTTGTTGGTCTAGTGTAGATCATTCCTCCTCCTGTCCCTGGTGCCTCACCCACCGCCTGCTTAAGGGTGAGTCCTTAACTGTGTTCTATAAACACTGCAGTTGCTGGCTTGCCCATGTCTCTAAAGTGCAGTACAGCCTGGATCCCAAATGTAGTTTAGTTTCAAGTTTGTTCAGAGCAAATGAACCTACTTGTAACTTTTTTTCAGCTTAACCCTCGGGAACAATTACTAACCTTGGCAGAAGATAAGGCCTCCTTAATCTCTGTACAAAGGTGGTTTTCAGGCCCGCCCTGGGTGCCATGCCCGCCTCGCCGGCCGCGAAGCCGGCTACGCCTGCAGTGCTCAGTAGGTGGCGCGCGTGCTCTCTCTGTGCCGCAGCCATGGCGGAGGGTGTGGGTTTGGGCCGCAGGAATGCAGATAGATCGTCAACTCAAAGCGGCTTCCTGGGGTCGGCAGCGGCATAAACCCATTATCGGCGCGGTGGCAGCTCCAGGCAGGTTCAGAGTAAAGGCCTTTGGAATCTGTGAGGTTGGGCACTGCTAGAAGCAAAACCGCCGACTGAAATAAGCAGGTTAGGAGTCTGTTACCTGGTTCCCTGCAGATGGGTCCGGGAGCAGCTTGGAGGCTGAGACCAGAGTCCCGGCAGGCCCTTCTCTCCTGTAACTGTGGTCTGGAAAATCTCGTCAATGTGGCCAGCTCTCTAAAGCCCCATTTTGGAGCCAGTTCAGTGAAAATCAAGAATATTTTGAACCAGTGACAGAGTTACAATTTTTATACTTATGAGCTGGCTGCTTCCGGTCAGTCTTGATTTCCAGCATTCGATCTTATTACTGATGTGAGAGCAGTAGCCCTCAGCGCCTCCTTCTATTTGGGGCATAGAATATATAGTCACCATAATTACCACTTTCTGACAGCTGAGTTTCAAGCAATGTTATGAACTGAATGTTTATGTTCTTCCAGTTCCTATGTTGAAATTGTAATCCCCAATGTGATGAGATCCCCTGGAGGAGGGCGTGGCAACCCATTTCAGTATTGTTGCCTGGAGAATTCCGTGGGCAGAGGAGCCTGGCAGGCTCATGGGGTGACAGAGTCCGACACCAATGAGAGACTAACAATGTGATGGTTTAAGATGTGGGGCAGTTGAGAGGTGATTCAGTCATAAGGGTGGGATGAATGCCCTTGGAAAAGAGGTTCCAGAGAGCTTTCTCACCCCTCCAGCAGGTGAAGACACAGAAAATGGACAGCTCTGAACCACGAAGCAGGCTCTCGCCAGACACTGAATCTGCCTGCACCTTGATCTTGTACTTTCCAGCCTCCAGAAATGTGAAAAGTAAATTTATATCGTTTTTAAGCCACTCAGTCTGTGATGTTTTGATATAGCAGTATGAAGATTATGACAATCAACAACATCCTCCCTATTTCTAATTCAAACTTCAATTCTTATAAACAAAGTGATGGGAAACCATGAGTCACTGGGATTTGGTTTTTGCTAGTCTCTGGTAGTTCCGCTGATAAAGAATCTGCCTATAATGCAGGAAACCCTGGTTCAATTCCTGGGTTGGAAAGATCTGATGGAGAAGGGATAGGCTACCCACTCCAGTATTTTGGGGCTTCTCTGGTGGCTGGTAAAGAATCCGCCTGTCATGCGGGAGACCTGGGTTTGATCCCTGGGTTTGATCCCTGGGTTGGGAAGATCCCCTAGAAAACGAAATGGCTACCCACTCCAGTATTCTGGCCTGAAGAATTCCATGGACTGTACAGTCCATGGAGTTGCAAAGAGCCAGACATGACTAAGCAATTTTCACTTTAGTCTCTTTTAATAAACAATGCAAAGAAGTATAAGAAAACAATAGAATAGGAAGGACTAAAGACCTCCTGAAGAAAATTGGAGCTATGAAGGGAACATTTCAGGGAAGGATGGGCATGATAAACATCAGAAATATAAGGACCTAACAGAGGCAGAAGAGATTAAGAAGAGGTGGCAAGAATACACAGAAGAACTATACAAGAAAGGTCTTAAAGACCTGGATAGCCACTATGGTGTGGTTATTCACCTAGAGCCAGACATCCTGGAGTGTGAAATGAAGTGGGCCTTAGGAAGCATTACTATGAACAAAGCCAGTGGAGGTGATGGAATTCCAGCTGAGCTATTTCAAATCCTAAAAGATGATGCTGTTAAAGTGCTGCACTCAATATGTCAGCAAATTTGGAAAACTCAGAGCAATGGCCACAGGACTGGAAAAGGTCAGTTTTCATTCCAACCACAAAGAAGTGCAGTGCCAAAGAATGTTCAACTACTGTTCAATTGTGCTTATTTCACAGGCTTGTAAGGTAATGCTCAAGCTAGGCATCAGCACTAGGTGAACCAAGAACTTCCACATGTACAAACTGGGTTTAGAAAAGGCAGAGGAACCAGAGATCAAATGGCCAACTTTCATTGGATCATAGGGAAAGCAAAGGAATTCCAGAAAAACATCTACTTCTGCTTCATTGACTACGCAAAAGCCTTTGACTGTGTGGATCACAACAAACTGTGGAAAACTCTTAAAGAAATAGGACTACTTAGACCACCTTACCTATCTCCTGAGAAACCTGTATGTGGGTCGAGACAACAGTTATACCCTTACATGGAACAAATGACTGGTTCAAAATTGGGAAAGGAGTATAAGGTTGTATATTGTCACCCTGTTTATTTAACATCTATGCAGAGTATATCATATGAAATGCTGGGCTGGATGAATCCCAAGCTGGAATCAAGATTGCCAGGAGAAATATCAACAACTTACATATGCAGATGATACTACTCTAATGGCACAAATTGAAGGGAAACTAAAGAGCCTCTTTAGTTCCTCTTTAGAAAGAGGAGAGTGAAAAAGCTGACTGAAAACAACATTAAAAAAACTAAGATCGTGGCATCAGGTCTCAGCACTTTTTGGCAAATAGAAGGGGAAAAAATAGAAGCAGTGACAGATTTTCTTTTCTTGGGCTCCAAAATCACTGTAAACAGTGACTGTAGCCATGTAATTAAAAGACACTTTCTCCTTGGAAGGAAAGCTATGATAAACCTAGACAGCATATTAAAAACAAAGACATCACTTTGTGACAAAGAGTTATATAGTCAAAGCTATGGTTTTTCCAGTCGTCATGTATAGATGTGAGAGTTGCACCATAAAGAAGGCTGAGTGCTGAAGAATTGATGCTTGAATTGTGCTGGAGAAGATTCTTGCAGTCTCTTGGACAGCAAGGAGATCTAACCAGTCAATCCAGAGGAAATCAATCCTAAATATTCATGGGAAGGACTGATGCTGAAGCTGAAGCTCCAATACTTTGGCCACCTGATGCAAAGAACTGAACTCATTGAAAAAGACCCTGATAGGGGAGAAACTAAGATGGCGGAGGAATAGGACGGGGAGAACACTCTCTCCCCAATAAATATACCAAAAGAACTTTTAAAGGCCGAGCAAACTCCAAAAAACAGGAACTGAATGCTGGCAGAGGACATCGGGCATCTGGAGAGGCGACCCAGTGCCGACGTGAGGAGGTAGGACAAAAGAAAGAAAAGAAAAAAAAGTAGAGGGAGAGACAAAGAGCTGGGGACGGGTTCCGTCCCGGAAGGGGAGTCTGGAATAAAGAGGAAAAAAAAAAAAAAAAAAGAGGAGAAAGGTTTCTGAATACCAGGGAGCATTCTCTCTGGCAGATCTGCGGTGGATCTTGGAGAGCAATATAGCTGAGAGCAGAAGCAGATTAATAGCTAAGCCCTGCAAGGTTCGTCTCTAGCTACAAGGAACAGCCGAGAGCCGCAGCACAGCCGAAGCAGACTGCTCCTGCTCAGGGAGGGGCGGGCCGCGGGCTCAGGGAACGGAGCAGCCTGAGGGACCTAACCTTCCAGGAAAAGCTCCCTCTCCCCCCCAGGTCCGTGCACAAAACAAAGGGCGGTGAGGAGTCAACAGAGAGGCTGGGCAGCTGAGGGCTGCGGACCGGCCCAACCCCCGCCTGAGAGCAGTGGGCATAACCCAACCCAGCCCCGGGGAGGCTAACCAAGACTTCTGGGGATTCTGGACAGATCGGTGCTGTATACACCTTAGAAGGAGTGCTCAGCTGCACGCCGAGAAAACAGAGCGGCCGGGCCGGGAGAGAGGAGAAGCCCCACTCCCCAACTGCTGGGCGGACGACAGAGAGCCTGAGCAGAAGGGGCGGGGGAAGCCCTCTC
>ML660777.1:9245479-9287498 GCA_007570785.1 Antilocapra americana | reverse complement strand
CCCCAACATGGGAGACAACAAAAGGAACGCAGATGTATAGAATAGACTTGTGGACTTTGTGGATGAGGGTAAGGGTGGGATGAGATGGGAGAAGGGCATTGAAGCATGTTAATTGTCATGTGTCTAATCAATCGCCAGCCCAGGATTGATGCTCGGGACTGGTGCAGCGAGATTTCCCGGGGGGGAGGGAGGAGGGAGGGGGGACCCGGAGGGGAAGCACATGTAAACCCATGGTGATATCATAACAATGTATGGCTAAAACAATAATAAAAAAAAAATAAAATAAAATAAAAAAAAAAAAAAAAAAAAAAAGACCCTGATACTGGGAAAGATTTAAGGTAAAAGGAGAAGAGGATGGCAGAGGATGAGATGCTTAGATAGCGTCACTGACTCAGTGGACATGAGTTTGAGCAAACTCTGAGAGATAATGAAGGATAGGGAAGCCTGGCACGCGGCAGTCCATGGGGTTGCAGAGTCAGACATGACTTAGTGACTGAACAACAATAACAATCTTAGTTTATGGGATGAATATCTGCCATGTTAGCAAATCCTTGCCCACCTTGCAAAGAGAGGTATTAACTGTGTCTTTTAAAACTCTGAATGGATACAAAGTGGCTTCTCAGAGAGATGAGTCCACTTGTGGGGCATTTCCTTTGTGTCTGACCAATGCCTGGCAAATATGGGCCGCCACTCCTCTCTTGAGTAGGCACTACTCATTTATCATGGCATACTTTCCTGCTGGACCGGTTGTGGCCTCAGAGTCTTTGGCACATGGGAAAAAAACTTCTTTGTTTGGTTTCAACTATGGTTGATCTTTAATATTTTCATTGTATTAGATAATAATAAAGATCAAAATGTTAGCTGAAACAACAAAGCAGATCCCCTAGACTTGGTTCTTTAAAGAAACGGAAACTCTAAGGAGAGCCATAGGGAATCATTTAATTTTAGAGCGTAAAAGAAATGGGATGAATTTCCAGAATCTCAAGATGATGAAGTTGATGCTCAGAAGACAAGCTGGGTGGGAATTCTTCTGGTAAGGGAGGAGGCAAGAACAACTAGAAAAGATGAAGAAAATACATAAAATGCCTCTGTGAAGGCCCTGGAGTGCTACTCAGGCAGCAAAATCTTGAAGGGACAAGGTCCTTAAGAAAAGGATAAAAATAGAAATGAAGTGACATTTGGACTGGTTTTCTCCCTCAAGGAACTTGCAAAAATCTGAACTGTGGCTGAGGCTGAGAAGCTTAGCAAAGCTGCCTATAGTTTTATGGGGCATTAAGAACAGAATTGGTGTTTAGAGAGTTGATGATCTCTAGGTGGCACTAATGGTAAAGAACCCACTTGCCAATACAGGAGACCTAAGAGATGAGGGTTTGATCCCTGGGTCAGGAAGATTCCCCTGGAGAAGGAAATGGCAACCCACTCTAGTACTCTTATCTGGAGAATTCCGTGGACAGAGGAGCCTGGTGGGCTACAGCCCAGGCTCTTTAAGTCACAAAGAGTCAGACACAACTGAAGTGACTTAGCATGCAATGATCTAGGGTCCTGGCAAAAACTCAGGCTATGGGACTCGACTCTCTAATTACTATATCATAGGAAGTAGAAGATTCTTTAAAAAGACAGAAGCCCAACTTCAAATCACTTCAGTTTATGATTGGGTAAGGCAATCTGCTCTAATTTAAGTGTCTGTTAAATTGCTAATATTTGACATTACCAATATTTAAATTTTTGTCAGTCTAATGAGCAAAAGTGATAGTATATTTTTGTTTGTTTTATACTTTTTGTTGGCCTGATGTATTTCGGTCATTTACGTTTCTTCTGTGAACTCCCATCCTGTTCCATGCCAGCAGTGTAAAACTGTTCTGAGTTTACATTGCTTTGTAGGATTTCTGTTTGTTTTCTGCATGTTCATGCTTTGTTGTACTTATTGTGACTAACTTCTCCCAATTTGTGCTTGTCTGTTAATTTTATTTATGGTGAGTTGTTTTGTTCCCCTTTAACTTTTGAAGATCATCAGTTAACTTGTATGACAGGCAGTTCATTTGTTATAAAGAGATCTCACTCTCCTTCCTTTGGGTATTGCTTTGAATTACTCCCAGATGGAATTGGAGGACTTCTGGATCAGTTTTCTAATAATGGACAAGAGAGCAGCCAGATGGTCCAGCTATGACAGCACAGCTCATCAATACTAGGTATTTTTGGGAGATGAACTGTATTAGAGCCAAAAAGCTCTCTGTGCAAAGAATGAGTCATGGGCAGGACTGGTGGACTGGTAGCATCTGCAATCAACTCTGGTTCCCTTCTGACTCACTGATTAAGGCATAAACGGATTGGGGACTAGCTCTTTGGCTTTTAGTTCAGAGAAACATTCTTGATATCCAGGGGGTTGGTTGCAGCTGGATGCTGGTTTAGCAGAGATAGAGGAGATTATAATGCTGCCTCCAAGGATCCTGCCTCTAGAGACAGAGCCCATGTGAGAAACTTATTTTACATATAGAAGACCAGGCCTTTTTGCTGCCACTGCTTATGTTCCTTGCTCACAAAGTCTCACAGGGTCTGTGTAAGTTTCCCCAGATACACCCGTAGCCTTGCCTGAGGATGGAGTCATGAGTCAGTGGTGGCCGTCACCTTGGGCTGGTGGGGTGTGCAAGTATTTCATGAACAGCAGCCACTACCACTTGTAGCCTTACACCCCTGCCTGTTCAGAGGCAGACTGCCAGCCAAAAAAGAATGAGCCTTGTGACACTACAAGCAAAAAAATAAAGGATTAGCTGTGTAAATGGAAGTCTGCAACAAGACATGATCCTATAAAAACAAGCTAGCCACATGCCTAAAAGCACGTGTATAGCATTTCAGCTTTTCAGTTCCCAGACGTGATGCACATGCCATAAACTCAGACACAACTACACACACTTACGTAGGCTCATGTCAACTTACCATGCAGCGGTATAGTTACATTCAGCTATAAGCATTCACATAGAGATACATTATAGCACACACCTGCACAAAACTGCACACATGCACTGGTACATATAACCCACAAATCTTGTAAATGCCCTCACACACAAGTACGCACTCAGACACATATACATTCACACATATGTACATATGTATATTCACATATACATTCACACACAAATAACCACACAAGTTTCATATAACCTTCCTGCTCTACCAGGAACACACACTTTCCCACTTGGAGATCTGGGTAGCATTTGTAATGAAAGTGCTCCTAGAGGTTTCCTTCCTGCTGTTTGGCTGCTGAAATTTGTGGGACAAGTAGTGGGAGGGATGCTCAAGTCTGAGTCAGATGACCAGGTGCTCTGATTGGGAGCAGATAGAGTTAAGGTGTGGGTGCTTCTGAAATCCTGGGTTCAGCCTTGTAGCCACTACCATTCCAGCGGCCACTATGGAACCTCACACATAGAAGGACTTCAACATTTGTTGAGAAAAATCAAGGAATTTGTGATTTACCCCTTAACACTTTGTCTCACTTTTAAAATTAAAAACAATTTATTAGGGTAATTTCCCGTCTCTTTCCCCTTGCCTAACTTCAAATAGACGTGCCCAAGGTGATGTGCAGATCCCTTAGACTAAAACCTCCCTGGAGAGTGGAAAACACACATAGCTTCTGAAGTCTTTTGAGAGTTTCATCAGATGCCAAAAGCCTCAGAGATCATCTAGTCCAAGGCTATCATTTTATAGTTGAGTGAGCTGAGGCCCAGCAATGTTAGGAGGTCTCTCCAAAGTCACGCAGCAAGTGGGCAGCAGAACAGGGACAAGAGACTCAACAGCCTGATTCCTGGATTAGTGCCATCTACATTTTTCACTTTGATTGGACTTGAGTGATTTCATTCCAGGGAATGACTCTTTGATAAGAATGCTAAGAAAGCAAAGACTCACTTGTGATATAGACTATATTACAATAGTCTATGAGGAATTACCCTGGTGTGGGTAGAGCACTGCTATATTCTAATAAATCTTGCCTATGCTGTCATACTGGTAGTATTCCAGCTAATACATGTTTAACCACGTGACTTTAGATGCGATGAAAGGCATCTCTGTCATACTGTTTTTATAAATTTGAACTCTATTTTTCTTAGCGTATGGGATCCTTGCCTATTCCATGGCTGTTTGCATCTGCCTGGTAGATACTAGAGCAATGTCAGGTTTACAGTGGTTTTTAGCCTTGCCTGGCTTAATAGATATACCATAGCTGGTGCTGGCCACCATCATTTCATTAGCGCAACAAAACCACTATCGATCTCATTAACTTTGAAGAAATTAGATTTGCTTTAGAACATTGACCTTTATTTAGCAGTGATTGATGGTATTGTCATACATTTCCTGTCACTTCATCAACTGGAGTTTGACTTTTTCTTATTTTGTTGTTTAAGGCATTTGTATTTCTTTACAGTAGGTTTCTGATTTTTATATAATTTTTGAGCTGTGTTAGGTTTAGACATCTCACTCTAGCCTATGTCCAGTAGATTTACTTGGAAATGGTAGGATGTTTATGTGGATTGCATTGCATAGCTTTTCCAAACAACATATAAATGTACTGTGTATTTGTCTTTGCATAATCATGCTTATTCCATAAGTAATATAATAAATTTCCATGTAAGCATATAAAATTTGAATACACAGTGTGAACACACCAGTCTGGTGCCTATTAACAGCTATTACCCTCACTTGAACTACTGTGCCCTCCCAGTGTTAAATAAAAAAGATAATTTAAAATACACCATGATATAGAGAATACTAACAGTGGTTGTTAGTGCAATGAAATCATGGCAAATTTTTCTGTTTTCCAAATGTCCTATACTTTTTAATACTAAAAAGAACACATATATTATTTTAAAAGAAGGGCAAATGAGAAGATAATAAAACACGATGCTGAGAAACACATTTGTAAAAATTCCCCAAGTTGAAGTTACCATGTGGAGATGTGTGAAGGTCATTATGACTTGCCCTTTATTGATGTTCTGCTTTCACAAAGGGGACCACTAATTGATGTGCCACTTCCTTTACTGCTCTTCATAGTCTTAAAGTTTTATCTTTTTATTTTTTCTTTTATATAATAGCTTTTCTCTCTCTTTCTTCCTTTCCCTCTCTTAACACATGGCTTCTTGCTTTGCTTCTTACGGTGGTTTTGTGTCATTTGTTGTAAGATGTCATCCACCGGCTATCAGTTCTGAGATAATGAAATAACATACCTTACACTAAGGTATGTTTTAATTGTGCTATGAGGTAATTTAACATGATACATCACCTTTAAAAATTCAAAATTAAAATATAAAACATAGCCAATATTTTATCATAACTGTAAGTGGAAAGTAACCTCTAAAAATTGTATAACAGTTAAAAAATTTTTAATGGACTTAATTAAAAAATTAATTTGGGGTTAAAAAAGAATGAGATAAAATTTCAAAATATAATAAACACTTATTTCATTCATTCAAAAGATATTGTTATATATTCCAAATAAATAAATAAGATGGACGTTGGTGTTAATGCAAAGTCTGAGGCTCTAATATCCAGCATGAAGGACTTGAATTTGGATTTTACCAAGCTTGATTGTCCTGCTGAAATGATTTATCTCGTTTCTCATCTCCTGATAGAGTGAAACAGCTTCTGTGAATAGTTTTTATGCCATGGATCAATGAATTTGTAGTTTCTTTTGCTAGTTAAATGTTTCTATCAAATATCCTTATTCATGCAGAAAATTATTCCTTTTTATACTTTGTCCAGGAAAAATGATGCTAAGTATCCTTTGAAAATACAGGTGCAAAGACTCACCCATAGGAACAGAATTAAATCTATGTCAGTTTTATACATGTGTGCTGTGTGTGTGTATTCACACAGATTTGCATCAGTAACTAGCATTTGTGGAACTTCTATCAGGGGATATCACTAAGGAGACTCAACTTTAGGTATTGAGGGTACAACTGAACAGTGCTAAGAAAAACCTTTAATGCTATCATCTGTGAATGTTTCTATTCTCATGGCATGCTCTCATGGATAAGCTAATGATAACTTTTAATTTTCGGGTTCAGAAATGGCCATTATTTAAGCCTTGTGCAAATTTAACCCATATACCCTACTTGCTTACTTACTTCCTAAATCCTACTTGCCAGCTTATGATGAGAACAAATTTTAGAGACCAGAGTTATAATTTTTATTTCATATCTTCTTTTAGAGAATTCTTTACATTTTCATTACTTTTATTTTTTTCTAAATACTGGATTTAACTACTGGTTAGAGAAGGGGCTAAGGAAATTTTCCTGAAATGCTCTCTCTCCTAATGGTATATCTTAGCCTTATTGAAAAGCAGCCTCAGTTTGGCAACAAACACATAATACTTATATTATTTCAGAAAAAGGAGATATTTTAAAAGTGTGTATCTATACCATACAAAAAGCGCAAGGTTTAATCTTTCTTTGCATTCTAGTTAAGTAATCCTCTTCTCCAAGTGTGCTAGGAAATCAGTGTTCAAGAAGCTCCTCCTGGATCAAGATGGGTTGGGGAGAGGGAATAAGCAAAAGGCAGAACAAGGGGCCTCTTCTGGTCTTACTAAAGAAAATGCTTAAGGCAGTTAGAGGAACTGGGTAGAGAAAGGAAAATAAGCTGAAGCCTTTGTATACTCTCTCCTTCGGGGTATTTCAGAGAGGGCACCTTACAGAGAAACCTGTGGAAACCTAGTCTCGGGAGATTGGCACTGAAGTATAATAGGTCTGAGGCGGTGATGGCCATCCACTGGGTTCTGTGCTCTCATTAGACGTGCGCTGTCATGTTCTCTTGGTCTCCCTTCCTCCCTCCCTTTTTCCTCTCTCTCTCACACACACAAACCAAGACTTCCACAGTGTTCACTCCATCCTATTCATAGACTAAAAATTCAACCAAAAGAATATAACCACAATCTGTGTTAGGTAATATTGGAACACAGGAGTAACAAAGGTAAAAATAAATATAAATCAAAAATTCAAAAAGAAAGCCACTACTGGAGCATGTGGGAAGAGAGGTACCTTTTTAATAAATACATAAATTATAGTTATTTAATTTAGAAAACACCAATAACTTCAGTGTTTCTGGAACGCAGACTTACCACCTCTAGAATCAGTTACATGACCTTGATAAAGAAGAAAAATTGTTTATTCTTTCAAGTCTTATGAGTTATTGTTATAATTAGTAAGGCCAAAGGACTATAATAAAATATTCTTTGACTATTAAAATAATTCTTTCAAAGCCTATATTAAGACTTGCAAACTTTAGGCAAGTTATTGTATCTGAAATTTTGCCCAAGATATACACTGTCATGAGTAATGTGTTGCCATGAAAGCTTTTGGATTAAAAAAAAATGAAGTTTGGGTATTAGAATATTTGATTTAGTAGATTTTGGCTCCTCTCCTGCCTGTTCCTCTTGCTAAACATTCAGACTGAGACTTTACTATGGTTATCTAATCTTACCCATTCTTGGAAGTTCAGTTGCTGAAAATAAAGAGGAAGGAGACCCTCCTAGATTGTTCTAGTGCATATTTGGCTCTGAGTTAAATGAACATTTAAATCTCTAAGATTTTTCAGTTAATGTTGAATTTGGCTGGATACCCTGTGGTTATAACGTCTTAAGTCTTTAAAAATACATGGGTTCTCAAATAGCGATATGCTTTTTTCCTGATTTTTTTCCCAACTAGCATTTTGTTATGACTCTCACTGTCTATGTCAAACAAATTTTATGCAGTTTACAATGCTTATAGCATACGGTTGCCACCTACAAGTACTCTGTGTGCCTTAGCAGACAGCCATGTGCAACACTGAAGAATGATTTCTTGGATGAGCAGTAGAGAACCTTGCTTCTATCCATTTTTCTACTTTCAAGGTAGTACTGGGTTAGATGTTTTTTCCTCTTCCTCCCTTTCTCTCTTCCTTTTTTCTACCTCCTTCTCTTCTTTTCCTATTTCTCTGTTGCAGTCCCTCTTTACTATAGATACAGTAATTCATGCTGTCAGTATTATTAGAGGTTCTTACTATGCAATGATAATGTAATACTTATGTAGACAACCCCAGGTGCTTCTAGCTTTTGCATCTCTTGAATCTTCACCTATTTTTCAAATCATTTTGAGTAGGAATCCATTTGTCCTTTGCTTTGTACTTCTGGCTGTACAGTATTCATTAAAGCAGAAAATGTGTTAGCTTGTACACCTCATCACTCATATTGAGACCCTGTATAGATTTCTGTTTCAGAAGAAAAATAGCTTTTACTAAGTCATAATTGAGATAAGGGCTGAGTGTAATTTTCTGCAGCAAAGGAGAGGATTGGAAAGAAGGAGCAGAAACTTTGAGAATGTAGACCATGAAAGTGACAGCAGGAGGTAGTGGGGAACCCTTTGGAGAGAGTGGTAGACAACGGGGAGGCAACTGAAGAGTTGGCAGGGCCAGGTGAATATGGTCTCTTGAGACCTCTAGCTCAGAGGCGGGGGATCAGAGCACAGCCTCTCAGTCTGAGGGCCCTCAATGCCTCCACCCCCTAGTTCCCTTTCCCACTTCCAACTCTTTCCTTGTAGGGAGCTGCCTCACTGCACGAGCGGGTTGCAAAGCAATGGGCTGAGTTGTGTAGGAGAAGCAGCTGGAAGAGGTGAGCAGTCTACTGCTGTGATTATTACCCCCCTTTTAGGGCCTCTTTTGGCTATCTCTGTGTCCATGCACTCTCTGTAGTCTTGCAGTCTAACTCAACTGCTATTCTGTCACTTAATCCGTTGGCTGAATTTATTACCTACCATTGGGTTACTTATTTTTACCTAACATTGCTGCTGCTGCTGCTAAGTTGCTTCAGTTGTGTCTGACTCTGTGCGACCCCATAGATGGCAGCCTTCCAGGCTCCTCCATCCATGAGATTTTCCAGGGAAGAGTACTGGAGTGGGTGCCATTACCTTCTCTGTACCCAACATTATGTGACCTAATATTTGTGTTCTGAACCTATTTGTGATTCACAGAACATTAATCTATTGTAGTCCTAAGTGCAGGTAAGAGATAAATTTTTTTGATAAGCATCTTAATATTTTGCATGAGAGAAAGCCAAAAAGAGGTAAGAGAAATGTGTATGCAATATATGCTTTCATACAAGTATATAAAATATGCATGCATATATGTGCATAGACACATATATGTATATATTCACACACATACATGATAAGCATACATACATATACATATATTATTATATGTATATAATGTCTAAATGGGAACTGATCATCCATTTAACTTACTGTGGAACTTATTAAACTCTATGGAAATAAAACATTACATTTTCAGTATTTATGTAGTGGAAGTCTTTACACACCAAATCTTACTGTTGATTAAGAAATTGAATTAAGTACCATCTTAATGGCAAGTTAATATAGATTTGCTACGCTGTATGTTTTGTTGTCATTTGGGAAAATTATACTATCAACCAATGTTAAACAGAAAAGCTCCCAATCAATTATAAATTGAGAACAAATAGCAAACGCTGAAGATACTTTACATAACATTTAAGAATGTATTGATTCTAATTAAGCCTCTTCCATTAGACCTCCCTAGCCCTTAATGCCTCCTTGAGGAGATAATCCGTTACCACGACCATGAAAAGTCTGGAAGAACAGCCTCCAAAGGCAGAGGAGGCTTAGTCTACTCCTTCCAGATTGGTGTCGGCCACTTTGGGCAGTGGGGGTCCACCTGAGGCCCCTCCTGGCAGCCCCTCTGCTGCTGGTGGGGGCTGTTTCATGGACTCACATCCAGACTCCCTAGCTGGCAGGTGCGCTCCCACTGCAGGTGATGGGGCGGAACATTTGGCCTCCATCACACATAAGACGGTCTCAGCTGGGGGCGCCAGGGCTTGACCGGAAGCCGCTGCCTCAGGCTTCCGGGGCTGCCGGTTCACTTCCTTCACTGGTAGCGAGGCTTCGGCCGCGGGCTCCTGGGCCTGACCGGAAGCTGCTGCCTCTGACTTCCGGTTCTGCTGATCAGCCGGTGCTGCACCAGGGAGACCATCGCCTTGGGCCTCAGCTCTTGTCTCTGCTCTGAGGGTAGGTTCTGTCTCAGTGACTCCCTTGTCCTCAGCCTGAGGATTTGGGGGAGGCAGGGGGATTTCTGAATGGCATGCGGGACTCAGAGGAGCTTGTTCCAGTTCCCTCAGGGCTGTTTCGCAGCCTCCTGGAGGACTGTCGACTTCTGGGTGGATTTCTTTGGACACCTCGAGGGTTGACTCTGGACAATGCATTATCGTGAAGGCCGCGGCGAGATTTTGCACAGCCTTGTGCACGCTGTTGGCTTCCTCCGCGTCAGCCTCTTCATTCGCAGAGGTGTTTGGCTCGTCATCAGAGGTGTGCTGACCTTGGTCATCCTTTTCAGGCATTTTTGCTTCTCTAATTTTTTTATAGAGTTCATTTCTCTCTTCTTGTAAAGCTCGACAGAGGTTCTCTAACCTTCCAATTTTCATCACGAAGCACTCATATTCTTTAGCTCTCAGCGCTTTCTGTGATTTAAACACACACACACACAAACGAAACGGTGTGAAAAGTTAAACTGCCAGGTTTTACTGGAGTAGAGTAAAATGCTCTCTGGAGACAAGCAAAAACATTAATCCAGGAATTTGTTAGGCTCTGACCACAGGGTGGTGGATGAACAGATACTTGGTCAGGGACATCATTTATATTTTTGCATTATGTTGGAGACTTTGGTAGGATTTTAATTCACTTTTTTTTTAAGAGGAAAGAAAGATAGCAGTGCTTTCTCTCTGCTTCAGTCTAGGGCTTCTAAAAAATCTTAAAATAGATGCATTTTCTGTTTCTAGGAGTTAGAAAGAATAAGCAGAGGCTTGCGGCAGAATGACTGAGATGACTGGAATTTGGCAGTCAGCAATGCCTTATCGGTCCTATAGATAAACTGCTGTATGCTAATCCAGCAACTTTTTGATTTCTGTTTACGAATAATAAGCACATCTCTTTGGAATTGGTTGCAGTTTGGGATGAATTGTTAAAACAGTAATTATATCCAGAGAAAGGAACCACGCTCTTTCATGATGCTGCTCAAACTATTCAGTTCTCCTTTTCTCTAGAAATGTTGGTGTGTTTGTGCATGGAATCATCTTACTTCCCCACCCTCTACCCTCCCCCCTCCTTCCTATTTGTGCTACTCTGTACCTTTTAAGACTTTTTTTTTCCTCATTTGTTTACATGGAGAGACCTTCACCTGTAAGCCCTGCCTCTCATGTTAAGGGTCATGTATCTTTGCTTTTTATGGTCTCAAAACCTCCAGAGCCTGACGTAATATCAGTATTTAAATGCCTGTTGGAGGAATTAAACAATGTACCTGCACATCTGTCTGTAAATTAGCACATACCCCGGGTGCTTGGGCTGGTGTTTTCTCTCAGTATGCTTGAATCAACTAATGAATTTATTCTGCATCTGTTATGTGTCCGGCACCGGGGAAATTCAAAGACAGGTAAAACACTGATCCTGCCTTTGAGGAATTCACAGTCTAGCAGGCTTGGTGCTGTTTTGGGCACAGCTTTGGAATCAACAAGTAGGCATGTGACTTAGGGTCACAATGCTCTTTATGAGTCTGGACCCAACTCTAAATTACTTTTGCTCCGATTAGTTTTTATTAGAGTATCATATACCACATCCTAGAAAAAATTCAGCTCTTCAAAGGTAATCATTTGTGCTATTAGGACATAATTATTTTCTGAGTATAAATGTATTGACTAGACAAAGGAAGATGAGCAAAGGGAAAAACTTCCTCACCTCTTCAATCATGTCCAACAGAGCTTTGTTACAGTTCTCAAACCGAGCTTTCCATGTGGCTGTGTCCTTTTCCAGCTTCTTCATTTTCTTAGTGGTCTACAGAAATTATAGTGTTTTAATGTTAATTCTGAACAGTTAATATATTAGAGAAACTATCAGTTCCATGTGTGACATCAAGAAAAAGTCCTTTCATTACTAGATGCTGAAGCAAGCAAAAATCCAATGTCAAGGAGTGAAGACCGAGTGGAAAGAGTCATGATTTATTTCTGAATCATCTAGGTCAGTGGTGAACAAACTTATTTGCACCAGAGTCAGTTCAGGAGAAGGAAAACTACTTAGGTCCTTTCTTTTTTGTCATTGTGTTTTCTTTTGTCTAAAAGTAAAAATAACTTTATTGAGTTCCAAGAATAAACTTGAAATTTAGATTATTTACTGTATTGCATGCAAGACTGTTAATGAGAAAGTTGGCCCAGCTTTTTTGCTATTAAAATGTTGGTAATATCTGGGCACATCTGAGAAGTAGCCACACAAAGGCAACTTTCAGTTTTCTCAGCCTTCGTATTTGTAGAGTGCAGTAGGAGTCACAGGATGTGATTACATGCATTATTCATTTCATCCTTGAGACAGTCCGCCAAGGAAGGTTCTGTTTTCACCTCTACTTTATAAATGGGGAAACTAAGGTTCAGAGAGACGGAGTAGTGATTCAGGTGAGTTTTCAGAGGAGTAGGGCTGGAGTCATTTCCATTTAAGGCAATTTGTACAGAGTGCCTGCTGGTGGCTAGACAGGGCCTGGGTGTATGGCATACAGAAATGAATAAAATGCAGCCTAGCTTTTGCAAATCTTAAACTACTCTGCATTCCTGGTTATAGGATCTCCTCTCTGCTTGGATGATGTGAAGGACAGGGCTTGTATTCCGGTACAGTTACCCTGGATTAACTACGCATGGGCACTGGTTGCTTCGTGCCAAAAAGCCTAAGGTTGGGTCTGCTTGGAGGCCCAGGCTGTTGGCTTCTGGGCTCTGTAGAGAAGCTACATGAGCCTCCAGTGTTTTTTTTATTTTCACCATTTCTTAACTGAGTTAATAGCTTATTAACTTTTTAAGTGTCATCAGCCCCTTTAGGAATTTAATGAAATCTATGGAAAGTGGAGGAGAAGGAAATGGCAACCCAGTCCAGTATTCTTGCATGGAGAATCCCATGGACAGAGGAGCCTGGTGGGTTGCTGTCCATAGGGTCACACAGAGTTGGACATGACTGAAGTGACTTAGCATGCATTGGAGAAGGAAATGGCAACCCACTCTAGTATTCTTGCCTGGAAAATCCCAGGGACAAGGGATCCTAGTGAGCTGCTGTCTGTGGGGTTGGACAAAGTCAGACACGAATGAAGCGACTTAGCAGCAGCAGCATGGAAAGTGGAAGTGGTAAATAGATTCCAAGGGATTAGGTCTGATAGATAAGAGTGCCCAAAGAACTATGGATGGAGATTGGTAACACTGTACAGGAGGCGGTGATCAAAACCATCCCCAAGAAGAAGAAATGCAAAAAGACAAAACGGTTGTCTGACAAGGCCTTAAAAATAGCTGGGAAAAGAAGAGAAGCTTAAGGCAAAGGAGAAAAGGGAAAGATCTAACCGTCTGAATGCAGAGTTTGAAAGAATAGCAAGGAGAGATAAGAAAGCCTTCCTCAGGGATCATTGCAAAGAAATAGAGGAAAACAATAGAATGGGAAAGACTAGAGATCTCTTCAAGAAAATTAGAGATACCATGGGAACATTTCATGTAAAGATGGGCACAATAAAGGACAGAAATGGTATGGACCTAACAGAAGCAGAAGATATTAAGAAGAGGTGGCAAGGATACACAGAAGAACTATACGAAAGAGATTTTAATAACTCAGATAGTCATGATGGTGTGATCACTCACCCATAGCCAGACATGGAGTGTGAAGTCAGGTGGGCTTTAGGAAGCATCGCTACGAACAAAACTAGTGGAGGTGATGGAATTCCAGTTGAGCTATTTCAAATTCTAAAAGATGTTAAAATGCTGCACTCTATGCCAGCAAATCCGAAAAACCCCTCAGTGGCCATAGGACTGGAAAAGGTCAGTTTTCATTCTAGTCCCAAAGAAAGGCAATGCCAAAGAATATTCAAACTACCTCACAATTGCATTCCTCTCACACACTAGCAAAGTAATGCTCAAAATTCTCTAAGCCAGACTTCAGCAGTACATGAACTGAGTACTTCCAGATGTTCAAACTGGATTTAGAAAAGGCAGAGGAACCAAAGATCAAATTGCCAACATCTGTTGGAACATAGAGAAAGCAAGGGAATTCCAGAAGAACATTATTTTTGCTTCATTGACTACGCTAAAGCCTTTGTGTGGATTAGAACAACTGTGAAACATTCTTAGAGAGATGGGCATACTAGACCACCTTGCCTGCTTCCTGAAAAATCTGTATGCAGGTCAAGAAGCAACAGTTAGAGCTGGACATGGAACAACAGACTGGTTCCAAATTGAGAAAGGAGTACATCAAGGCTATATATTGTCACCTTGCTTATTTAACTTCTATGCAGAATGCATCATGTGAAATGGCCAGGCTGGATGAAGCACAAGCTGGAATCAAGATTGCCAGGAGAAATATCAATAACCTCAGATTTGCAGATGACACCATCCTTATGGCAGAAAATAAAGAGGAACTGAAGAGCCTTTTGATGAAAGTGAAAGAGGAGAGTGAAAAAGCTGGCTTAAAACTCAACATTCAAAAAACAAAGATCATGACATCCTGTCCTATCACTTCCTGACAAATAGATGAATAAACAATGGAAATAGTGAGAGACTTTATTTTTTTGGGCTCCAAAATCACTGCAGATGGTGAGTGTAGCCATGAAATTAAGACACTTGCTCCTTGGAAGAAAAGCTGTGACCAACCTAGACAGCATTTTAAAAAGCAGAGATATAACTTTGCCAACAGAGGTCTGTCTAGTCAAGGCTATGGCTTTTCCAGTAGTTATGCATGAATGTGAGAGTTGGACCATAAAGAAAACCGAGTGCCAAAGAACTGATGCTTTTGAACTGTGGTGCTGGAGAAGACTCTTGAGTATCCCTTAGACTACAAGGAGATCAAACCAGTCAGTCCTGAAGGAAATCAGTCCTGAATATTCCTTGAAAGGACTAATGCTTAAGCTGAAGCTCCAGTACTTTGGCCACCTGATGCAAAGAACCAACTCGTTGGCAAAGACCCTGATGGTGGGAAGGATTGAAGGCAGGAGTACAACATAGGATGAGATGGTTGGATGGCATCATTGACTTGATGGACATGAGTTTGAGCAAGCTCTGGGAGTTGGTGATGGACAGGGAAGCCTGGCATGCTGCAGTCCATGCAGTGGCAAAGAGTTGGACATGACTAAGTGACAGACCTGAACTGATGGGAGTACACCTAAAGATATGCAGTATGCATATCAATTTTTTTTTGCTAATTCTACTAAAAGTCTATAAATGAACTTCAGATAAAAACTCTTGCTCTAACCCAATAAAATAGTTTTAACCCAATGTTAAAACTATTTTATTTTGAAATAAATAACCTTTTTCTACTCTAATATTTATTCCAAATTAAAACTCTGTAATTAAAAAAATATTTTTTAAATGGACGAATCCATTCTGGAGTGGGAAAGTTGTAACTTTTAAGAAATGTTGACCTATTAAGTTTGCTTTGAATAGTGAAATTGATCATATATGTTTGTGAAATTTTTTTTTAAAGAATGTTTTCTGCACTTAGAAGTTAATTCTAATGCCTGTTCAGAAAAACAGTTCTGATGCTGATTTTGTTTTGGGAAAACAATGATTTAAATAAGACAATAATAAAATTAGCCACTTATATTTGTAAAAGTGGACTTCCCTGGTGTCTCAGCAGTAAAGAATCTGCCTACCAATGCAGAAGACATGGGTTTTATCCCTAGGTCAAGAAGATCCCCTGGAGGAGGAAATGATTATCTACAACAGTATTCTTTCGTGGAAAACCTGTGGACAGAGAAGCCTGGCGGGTTACAGTTCATGGGGTTGCAAATCTGACATGACTTAGAGACTAAAACAACAACAAGCAATACAATTTGTAGAAGACTTTTAAAAAGTTTAAAATCCTTAAAAATACATTAACTTATTTGAACTTCACGATTTTGTGACTTAGGCAAAAAAAATAGCATTTTAATAAGGGAGAAGTTAAGTAAATTGTTTACTGCTACTTGATGAGTAAGAACATGCCCAGAATTTGAATTCAGACTTCTCATTAAAGATTGTCTCAGTTAAATTATATTACATATATTCTCTTCTCAGAAGGATTCTATGAAATGGTATTTTCTACTCTAACATTCTGCTCTTAAATATTTATATGAAAGTTTTTTTTAATAATTAGAAGATTTGATATTTTTATTTCAACATAAACAACATAATATTATATTGCTAGCTCTTTTCTTTTTAAACCTCTCCATGGACTAGAAAAAGAAATATTCTTCCTCAGGGTGAAAATGTATCCTGGTGTTTTTAGATTCTTCCTAAAATTAATCCACCAGATACTTAACCAATAAAATACAGCCCAGATCTCATTTGCATATATAAATGTTTCATTACTTCATGAAATGCACTGAGATATCTTAGCAAGAGAAAAATGAACCCAAAGGAAAATTGCCTGTCAAAATAGAAAATGTCAGTATTTCGTGGGAAATAAGCAATACTCACTTTATCCATTTCTTGTTTGAAAGTGGCAAACACCTCATTGCTTTTTGTCAGTGTGCTTTGAAACTCTTCAAACCTTCCAGAGTAGAGAGTAAGCTATAAACAGGGGAAAGAGTATATCTGTTTTAGGCTTGCTTTCCTGTTTTAGGAATGCTTCCAAAACAAAACAACATGTCATTGTTTGTTATTTGAAAGGGGAAATGATTTAAGAGAATTCTCAATACAATGTTAGTGATATGTTCAATTTTTTTTCCTTTGAGATCAGCCTAGGTCAGTGAGTATGACTGAAGTACTCCTTTAAAGAAAAATGACATGATAAAATATATCATCACCATTTCATTGTATCATAACTTTTACCAACAAACATTTATTGAGCTCTGACTGAACATAGCAAGGACTGTTATGTACAAAAACATTTAACCTAACCTGTATCTCCTGTTTTTGAGGGACCTTATACTCCTGATAGAAGATAATCCCAAAGACAACTTGATTACAAGACAGTGAACACAAAGTACTGAGTTAGTTAAGTACTGATCAGAGAATGAGATGAATGTGGCAGGTGATCATATAAGCCAAATTTTTGTAGAGAAGGTGAGCCTTGGACTTGGTCTTGAGGGAAGTGAGAATGCAGATAAGTATGGACCAGATATGGACTAGGGATACTGCCATTATGTGGATGTGCCATTATAAGCACTTGTCATTCCCCTTTTTGACATTGTGGTTTTGTGTGTTTTTGAATACATATTCTAGCAAATAGCAGTTAAATGTTCCTTTTCAAGGAAGTGAGTTTATTATACCAATTTTTAATAGAAATTATACCAGTTCATTGGAAGGATTGATGCTGAAGCTGAAGCTCCAGTAGTTTGGCTACCCAATGCAAAAAACCAGCTCATTGGAAAAGACCCTGATGCTGGGGAAGATTGAAGGCAAAAGGAGAAGAAGGCGGCAGAGAATGACATGGTTAGATAGCATCACCATCAATGGACGTGAATTTGAGCAAACTCCTGGAGATAGTGAAGAACAGGAAAGTCTGGCATGCTGCAGTCCATGGGATTGAAGAGTCAGACACGACTTAGCAGCTGAACAATGATGACAATGATACCAATTTTAATGGAAATAATGAGGAAGAAGTGACTTTTTCTAATTTGCACCAAAAAATATCTTATGGGTTAGCATGAAGGTATTGAGAAGAGCCTCTATACCTCCACATCCTTAATTTCAAGGCTTGTATTTGGGGTAGGAGTAGGGCAAGATTGGGAAGGAGATTGTATAAATACTTGATTGTTATTGACAGTGATATAATAATAAAATCTTGCTTTTGTAAATAATTTTAGGATAGCAAGTTTTGAGTGAGTGGAGATTTAATATGGATGATTCTAGTTTACTGACATGGAACTCTTCCATATTGAAATGAGACTTTGGTACTTTTGAATTTCTGGAATAGCCTCATGTCTTCAGTTGGGCACCAACTGACTGGTAGGTCCTGTGGGACTGTCCTTTCAAAAGCATAGAAGAGTGATAGTCACAGCTGCTAGGTTGGAGAGTTCCCAGTCTTGGGAATGGGACTTCAGAGGGATTGGGTGGGAATCAAACAACTCCTAGAACCAAGAAAATTAGCTCATCTAGAATGGTTCATTCTCACATGATTCAGAATAGCAGTGGTTTTACTGCAGTACATGGACTTCCCTTGTGGCTCAGCTGGTAAAGAATCTGCCTGCAATGCGGGAGACCTGGGTTTGAACCCTGGGTTGGGAAGATCCCCTGGAGAAGCAAAAAGGCTACCCACTCCAGTATTCTGGCCTGGAGAATTCCAGGGACTGTATAGTCCATGGGGTTGCAAAGAACTGAGCAACTTTCACTTTACTGCAGTACACAAGAACAGTAAAATAACATAAATCCTTTCATAAGAAACAGATTTTCCAAAGAAAAGTCAAAACAACAGCTCATCAGCATTTTGAAATCAGTCATTAACAATGTAAATAGATGCTAAATTAGGGGTAACTCTAGTGGCTTAAAAGTTTTCTCATGATTCCTTGCCATACAGACTGAAAAAGACTGGGTACAGTGTCATCAGGGAATTCACGGCCAGGAAAGCTTTTAGACACATAGTTCAAAGGACAGCACAGTTAACCCTTGAACAAAGTGGGTGGTTAGGGGCATTGACCCTCCATGAAGTGCAAAATCTCTATCTAATATATAGTCAGCCCTCTGTATTCCCAGTTCCTCATCTCCGCAGTTCCCTATCCATAGATTCAACCAATGTCAGATACTGCACTAGGATAGTATTTGCTATTGGAAAAAAAAAATCCATGCATGATTAGGTCTTTACAGTTCAAATGTGTGTTGTTCAAGGGTCACAACTAACTCATTATGTGCAATGCACTCTTGACATATTCTGTTTAATTTAATAAATCTGTCTCATTTTTTCCCACAGACAAGTGGCTAGGATTCACTGAATTGATTTCAGGGTGCATGAATAGGTCAAGTCCCTCAGTTTGAGGCTAAGTCCCTGTGCGACTGCCTGCCTCTGGGAACAATGATCCCAGCTGTTCTTCGCCTATCACAAAATCCATTCATTTGCATTTTGGACCAAGTCTCCTGTCATCTTCTTTTCTTTACTTTCTACTCTTTCTTTTCCCAACTTTTCAGTGATTCCATTAGAATTGCATACATATGATCTCCTGAGCTGATCCTCCCAAACCCTCTCTTGCAGTCCTATAGCTGCAGGCTGTAGGCAAGAGGGGAAGGCGAGGTCATTTGTGTGTGATCCATTTTACCTGCGCAACCTTGACAGGGGGCTTCCCTGGTGTCTCAGCAGTAAAGAATCTGCCTGCAATGCAGGAGATGCAGGAGACATAAGTGAGATGCCTGGGTCAGGAAGATCCCCTGGAGAAGGGAATGGCAACCCACTCCAGCATTCTTGCTTGGAGAATTCCATGGACAGAGCAGCCTGGTGGAGTACAGTCCATGGGGTCTCAAAGAGTTGGACGTGACTGAAGCGACTGAGCATCCATGCATGCATGCAACCTTAACAAGATCAGCAGAAGCAACCACACCCTCCCCAGCCAGCTCTCTTCTCATTCTTTGGACTGAATGTTCCTTTGATGTATAAACTGGGCAGATTTTGTTTTCCTCCTCTGTTTTCTTATGTCATGGAGAAGACAGATACACCAGAGTTCGAGGGCTTAGTGTCTCACTTCATCACCACTTTGGCCTTTTTCTAGTGACTCTCAACTTTCTTATCTTTGAAATTGGGTAAAATACACATAACATTCACTGTATTAACCATTTTAAGTGTACAGTTCAAAATTGTTAAGTATATTCATATTGTTGTGCAAATGGATTTCCAGAATTTTTCATCATGCAAAACTGAAACTCTGTAACCCATTAAACGATAGCTCTCCATTTCTTCCTTTCCTCCTAGTGATTTTTTTTTTAATATTCTGCTTTTCTTCCTGTTTGACTTTTTTGTCATAGGTGGCAAAGTCTGTGTGAACTAAACTTTTCTCAGGTAACCAACTCTGAGACTCTTATATACTAACTAAAAATGTACACTTCCTGATTCCTTTATGGATATTTGTTTGGGCATATTTTCCTTTGCACTATTATGCTGACATGATGCATGTCTGATGTGTCATATTCCCTCTTTCTCTTTGGTAATCAGAGAAGCATGGAAGGAACACCCAGAGGTCATCCTCAGGATTTTTACTAGAGGCAGAAATAGAAACAAACTACTCTAGGGTTAGTAACAACAACTCCTGCCCCAATATTTCACTTTTAAATGGGCTGGGTGGCACATGCATTCTTTTAACTGAGCACAAATTTTAATTCCAACAGCATAAGAAAAGACTGTATACATGGACATCATCAGATGGTCAATACTGAAATCAAATTGATTATATTTTGCAGCCAAAGATGGAGAAACTCTATACAGTCAGCAAAAAACAAGACTGGGAGCTGACTGTGGCTCAGATAATGAACTACTTAGTGCCAAATTCAGACTTAAATTGAAGAAAGTAGGGAAAACCGCTAGATCATTCAGGTATGACCTAAATCAAATCCCTTATGATTATACAGTGGAAGTGAGAAATAGATTCAAGGGATTAAACTGGATAGACAGAGTGCCTGAAGCACTATGGACGGATGTTCGTGACATTGTACAGGAGGCACTGATCAAGACCATCGCAAGAAAAAGAAATGCAACAAGACAAAATGGATGTCTGAGAAGGCCTTACAAATAGCTGAGAAGAGAGGAGATACTAAAGGCAAAGGAGAAAAGGAAAGATACAACCATCTGAATGAAGAGTTTGAAAGAATAGCAAGAAGAGATAAGAAAGCCTTCCTCAGGGATCATTGCAAAGAAATAGAGGAAAACAATAGAATGGGAAAGACTAGAGATCTCTTCAAGAAAATTAGAGATACCACGGGAACATTTCATGTAAAGATGGGCACAATAAAGGACAGAAATGGTATGGACCTAACAGAAGCAGAAGATATTAAAAAGAGGTGGCAAGGATACACAGAAGACTGTACAACAGAGATCTTAATGACTCAGATAGTCATGATGGTGTGGTCACTCACCTATAGCCAGACAGCCTGGAATGTGAAGTCAAGTGGGCCTTAGGAAGCATCACTACGAACAAAGCTAGTGGAGGTGATGGAATTCCAGTTGAGCTATTTCAGATCTTAAAAGATGATGCTATGAAAGTGCTGCACTCAATATGCCAGCAAATCTGAAAAACCCAGCAGTGGCCATAGGACTGGAAAAGGTCAGTTTTCATTCCAATCTCAAAGGCAATGACAAAGAATGTTCAAATTACTGCCACAGTTGCACTTATCTCACACACGAGCAAAGTAATGGTAAAAATTCTCCAAGCCAGGCTACAACAGTATGTTAAAGGTTCTAGACGTTCAGGGTGGCTTTAGAAAAGGCAGAGGAACCACAGATCAGATTGCCAACATCTGCTGGATCATCGAAAAAGCAAGAGAGTTTCAGAAAAACATCTACTTCTGCTTCATTGACTATGCCAAAGCCTTTGACTGTGTGGATCACTATAAGCTGTGGAAAATTCTTGAGATGAGAAACCCAGACCACCTGACTTGCCTCTTGAGAAATCTCTATGCAGGTCAAGAAGCAGGAGTTAGACTTGGACCTGGAACAACAGACTGGTTCCAAATCGGGGAAAGAATAAGTCAAGGCTGTATATTGTCACCTTACTTATTTAACTTCTATGCAGAGTACTCATGTGAAATGTTGGGCTGGATGAAGCACAAGCTGGAATCAAGATTGCCAGGAGAAATATCAATAACCTCAGATATGCAGATGACACCATCCTTATGGCAGAAAGTGAAGAACTAAAGAGCCTCTTGATGAAAGTGAAAGAGGAGAGTGAAAAAATTGGCTTAAAACTCAACATTCAGAAAACTAAGATCATGGCATCCAGTCCTATCACTTCATGGCACATAGATGGGGAAACAATGGAAGCAGTAAGAGACTTTATTTTTTTGGGCTCCAAAATCACTGCAGATGATAAATACAGCCATGAAATTAAAAGACATTTACTCCTTGGAAGAAAACTATGACCAACCTAGACAGCATATTAAAAAGCAGAGACATTACTTTAACAACAAAGGTCCATCTAGTCAAGGCTATGGTTTTTCCAGTAGTCATGTATGTATGTGAACATTGTACTATAAAGAAAGCTGAGCACTGAAGAATTGATGCTTTTGAACTGAGGTGTTGGAGAAGATGCTTGAGAGTCACTTGGACAGCAAGGAGATCAAACCAGTCTATCCTGAAGGAAATCAGTCCTGAATATTCATTGGAAGGACTGATGGTGAAGCTGAACCTCCAGTACTTTGGCCATTTAATGCCACTGACTCATTGGAAAAGACCCTGATACTCGGAAAGATTGAAGGCAGGAGAAGGGGACAACAGAGAATGAAATGGTTGGATGGCATCACTGATGTGATGGACCTGAGTTTGAGCAGGCTCCGGGAGTTGGTGATGGACAGGGAAGCCTGGTGTGCTGTAGTCCATGGGGTCACAAAGAGTTTGACATGACTGAGTGACTGAACTGAACTGAACTGACTGAAATTTTAATTACAAATATTCATAGCATATATGAAACAGAAAGTTGTCTAGGAATTGTCTAGGCAACTTAGCTGATTTGGCTTAGGAACTAATCCAGTTATTATTATAGTTGCAGAGAAATCTCTCATTTGAAATAGATACAGTGAGGTCTTCTGAGATTAAAGACTGTGATTACCTGTCTTTAAGAGTTGACTCACTGATCTTTCCCCTTGGGTAGTATTTTGTGTCTGCAATGCTGTGTTGTGTTGAGATTGCTGACTTGCCACATCCACCACCATCTTCAGCCTTATTGATCCAATGAACACTCTATTTGTAGCCACAGTTGTATTCCATTGATCATCGCTGACACTTACTCTATTGCCTTGGTTTGTATAATTGAAAGCCAGATGTCTCTTCCATAAATGAGAATCATGCCCCAGACTGGCAAGCTATTGTTTTAGGACTGAAAAGTGACTTCCAGCTAGGAAAGCACAATCTGTCCTTTATGTTTTCTTTGCTCAGACCATAGAAATGGGGACTAAAATGTCTCCCTCCTACCAACCTGCTCTTTTGATTGTCAAACCAAAGGAAGTGTTTGAGTGCTTTGCAAAATCATCTGTGATATACTTTGTTTAAGCTAGCTTAAAACTCAACATTCCAAAAACTAAGATCATGGCATCCAGTCCCATCACTTCATAGCAAATAGAAAGGGAAAAAGTGGAATCCGTGGTAGATTTTATTTTCTTGGCTCCAAAATCACTGCAGATGGTGACTCCAGGCATGACATTAAAGGATGCTTGCTCCTTGGAAGAAAAGCTATGACCAACCTAGACAGCATATTAAAAAGCAGAGACATCACTTTGCTGACAAAGGTCCATCTAGTCAAAGCTGTTGTTTTTACAGTAGTCAAGTATAGATGTGAGAGTTGGACCATAAAGAAGGCTGCGTGCATGCATGCATGTGTGTGAGCTCAGTCGTGTCCAATTCTTTGTGGCTTCATAGACTGTAGCCCGCCAGGCTCCTCTGTCGATGGAATTTTCCAGGCAAGAATACTGGAATGGGTTACCATTTACTCTTTTAGGGGATCTTCCTGACCCAGGGATGGAACCCGTGTCTCTTGCATCTTCTGCATTGGCACCTGTGCCACCTGTGAAGTCCATAGAAGAGTGCTGAAGAATTGATGCTTTGGAACTGTGGTTCTGTAGCAGATTCTTCAGAGTTCCTTGGACAGCAAGGAGACCAAACCAGTCAATCCTAAAGGAAATCAATCCTGAATATTCATTGGAATGACTGATGCTGAAGCTGAAGCTCTAGTACTTTGGGCACCTGATGTGAAGAGCCAACTTACTTGAAAAGACCCTGATGCTGGGAAAGATTGAGGACAAGAGGAGAAGAGGGTGACAGAGGATGGGATGGTTATATGACATCACTGACTCAATGGACATGAGTTTGAGCAAACTCCAGGAGACAGTAAATGACAGGGAAGCCTAGGGTGCTGCAGTTCATGAGGTCGCAAAGAACTGGACACAACTTAGTGACTGAACAATAGGCTTTGTTTTGCAAGGTTTAAACTTTTAAAAAATATAGTGCTGGTACTTTTCAATAGAAGCTTATTTAAGCATTATTACATGTAGGGATTCGGGGCTTCCATATTCTTCTTGATGTTTAAGCAATTATTGAAGTTTTGAAAATGCCTTGAAGACAGAAGAGATAGACAAGAGAGGGTCCTTGCAGAGAGAGCCAAGGACCATGGAAAGCAAAGTGATGTAGGAGGCAGGGTTAACTCAGTGTAGTACCACTCTTCTACAGCTCTGGAAATACTCTATGTTCATGAGCTAGAGCTGAAAGCGTCCTGAGATCATCTTTTCCAGTGGTTCTGAAGCTTTTTGGCAACTAAAGAACTTCTTTGTCTCATCTATCGCTGTGTGTGTCCTTACCCATGAGATACCACTAATATTAACTCATACACTAATCAGTCATTAGCATTTTAATTAATATCATTGTTATCACTAGATTGTGAGCATAATTAGGCATTTTGGTTCTTTCATTGAGTAGTATATCTCTTACATGTAAAGCCATGCCAAGCACTTAGATGCTCAATAAATATTAGTTGAATTAATTATGCGTATTATGGGGCAGGCACTGAATTAAGTGCTTTGTATGCATAACTTGAAAACAAACTGCATATATTACATAAACTCATTTTCCTTCTATAAACTGAATCAGCTATATGAGTAGCTGCCATCCATGCTGCTGAGCGAAGCTGTTATAATGTCAAAAACAACTACATTTTAGGTAGCAGCTGCTGCCTCATATGCTGTTATGTTTTGGAAATACTGAAAAGTAATGGGCCTCCAAGAGGTCAAAGGACTTCAGCTTGGGATCTTTGATACATTGCAGCATCCTTGTTTTAAAGACCAGGAAGTTTAGGTCCAGGGAGGTTTAGGTGAGTTGTACAGAATCAGACAGCTTCTCAGCAGAAGAGCCATCTGGTCCCTGGACTCAGCCCAGTTTTGAGGATTGAACAAGGAACACTGGCAAGTCTAGACCCTGGTTTTTTCTTTTTCAAACTTGAGGGAGTATAGGTGGGAAATTAAATCATACTTTTCAGGTCATTAAAGGCCTGTTTTCTGATACCAGCTGAATGAACCACTCTTTAGCCCAGAGTCTAATGGTATTAATGTATTCTTCATTTAGCATAGAAGAGTAGAGATTGCTTATAACAGATGTTGTGAACACTGAATAGCTTCAAGTACTGTCTGTTGTATACCTCAAGGCTTTGTGCTGTGAATGTGACAGAGATAGAGCCAGAAGTTCTGACTTGATGCTCTGGATTCTCCCCTCCTACCAACCCCTGCCTGCCCCCGCCCCGAGTTAGGTCACACCTCCTTCCCCTTGCCTACTTCTGGCTCAACAACTGCTGCTGCCTGCCACCTGCCCCACACCATGAAATGATGTGCTCCGTGACTGCCTAAAGGATGATCTTGAGTTTGTAACTTTATAGTTTAATCTTTTAATTCTGAGTACTTTGAATCTATTAATAGTGAAAAAATATATTGTTCAAATTTCTATGTAATATTGAGGAAACTGTTTTGGTATATTAGGGGGAAAACAAGTCATCATTGTGTTTGGTAAACACATTGGAAAAGTGTTCTTTAGGAAGGTTAGACATCAAAATGTTATCTTTGTTTTTGTCTATGCAGTGATGTAATTTGTGATTTTGCTTCTTATTTTTTAAATTTTCTTTAAAAAAATGAACAAATAATCATTGAACTTGTTCATTCATACAATGAATAATTTTTTAATATTTACAATGGACAAGTATTCAGCAGTCAGCACATAAACATTTATAAGTGAATTATTCAGATCTTAAATTAATGCTGCCCAGTTTTGAAAGGCTTCTGATTTTCTCACTTTTGGTGAGTTTTTACTGTGTGATTTTACAGTCCCTTTAGCATGTGGGCATTTCTCCCAGCCAAGGAGCTACAACTCTGTGGTCCAGCCTGTGGCAGGATGAACAGAGCCCCAAGGGCCCCAGAAAGATGGGAGAAGTCTGGCTTTCCTCCAGAGCCAACTGTTGCATGAAGCTTTATTTTTGAGCCTGCAATACAAATTCCCATAGTCTAATCAGAACACACACATAACAACATGAAACCAAATAAAAATGGTTTCTGACTTGTCCACCATTTCGAATCATTCAGCACTGGCAAGGCCAGCATGAAAATGTGGGTGCTGACTCTAGTTTTCTAATTTTCTTTTATGATAAATAATATCAAACAAGTAAGGACATTTTCAGTATTGAGAATTATAGATGGTTCATTTGAACAGGTTCCATCAATCCTTACCTTGATAGGTTAATGGGGGAGGAGGGAGAGAGGACTTGTGAACAGATGGGCGAGGACCCAGCCACCAGCCTATTCTGCTTGACCCTCATTTGTATGTCAGCAGACCTTTTGACCAGAAGTTGTTGGTGCAGAGCGTTTATTTCTCTTAGATATAACATTGTGCCTTTATTTTTACTTAAAAATAGTAAATATGAAGTTATTCTTCATTTCTAACTCCTGTCCCCACTTCCCCTCCCACATAGAAGGCCTTGTGTAGACTACCTTTGGTTCACAGCAAGGAAGACACACTGCATGCATTGTTGTACCCCTACTTCACCTGAGCCTGCAGGACTGTCTCTTGTTCCTTCAGCACTTTGGCCTGAAGTTTCCACTCTGCTGCCTGGTTCAGCAGCTGTAAGGAGAGAGAATACAGGGAAAGACTGTCAAGTTGTCTTTTAAATTACCCTTTGTTGTAACTCATGTGTAAACTTAATTGCTTGCTAAATAATCTTCTTAAGTAATTTTTGGGGAACTTTGTAAAGAATCTCAGAAAACTAACAAAACAACTAGTTTTAAAGGTCTTATTCTCAGCTAAAAATTAGTGCTTGTATTGGGGAAAAAAAGAGGAAAGAAAGTCTCCAACTCAAGCATGAATCACACAAAATTCAGTTCAGTTCAGTTCAGTTCACTCGCTCAGTCGTGTCCAACTCTTTGCGACCCCATGAACTGCAGCACGCCAGGCCTCCCTGTCCATCACCAACTCCCAGAGTTTACCCAAACTCATGTCCATTGAGTCGGTGATGCCATCCAACCATCTCATCCTCTGTCGTTCCCTTCTCCTCTTGCCCCCAGTCCTTCCCAGCATCAGGGTCTTTTCCAGTGAGTCAGCTCTTCGCATCAGGTGGCCAAAGTATTGGAGTTTCAGCTTCAACATCAGTCCTTCCAATGAACACCCAGGACTGATCTTTAGGATGGACTAGTTGGATCTCCTTGTGGTCCAAGGGACTCTCAAGAGTCTTCTCCAACACCATGGTTCAAAAGCTTCAATTCTTTGGCGCTCAGCTTTCTTCACCGTCCAACTCTCACATCCATACATGACAACTGGAAAAGCCATAGCCTTGACTAGATGGACCTTTATTGGCAAAGTAATGTCTCTGCCTTTTAATATGCTATCTAGGTTGGTCGTAACTTTCCTTCCAAGGAGTAAGTGTCTTTTAATTTCATGGCTGTAACCACCATCTGCAGTGATTTTGAAGCCCAAAAAAATAAAGTCTGACACTGTTTCCTCATCTATTTCCCATGAAGTGATGGGACCAACCTCCCACCAAATTCTGGACCCCTCTGTAGCAATTCTGCCCAGCTATTGTTCAGCCTCGGTTTGAACATTTTCAGATCATCCCTACCTGGGACATTGTTGTGAGCAACTGTTCCTTTGCATTAAACCTAACTGTTCCCTTTATATTAGACCACTATTCCCCATCATTATATGCATCAGAAGCTCTTCAAGGGCATGTTAAAATGCAGATCCTTCTCAGAGAATAGGACAGGAAGTGTAGGATGTGATTAGAATCTGCACAGGGAGCAAATACCCAAGATGGGTTGGTTATTGGCAGTCCATGGATTTTATTTTGAGAAACACAAGGTTAGAAATTTGACCTATTGATCCAAATTATGTATCAAGTTCACAAAAGAAGTCTCGTGTCTCTTCTGTAAGGCAGCCCTTCAAATACAACCATGTCAGACACGATCAGAACTGGAACTCATGGGTTAAATTGAAAAAGTTGTTTTGGCATAAAAATGACTCACATATGTAAGACATGTTATTTTAACTTAAGATGTATATTCATGTATCAATTTTGATGTAGGGCTACAATCTTTGTTTTGGATATGGATCTCCCAATTGGAATTGGGAGGGTTTTTGTTTTTTACAAAAATTATATCCATAATATACCATATAAGAGTTATAGTTTTTTTTAAGAAAACAATAGTGCTAGAATCTGGAGACCTGAGATATTTAATTTGTAAAGCAGCCTGATTGGATAATCCTCTTGAGTTTTATAGCTTTCTTCCAGTCTTTTATATCTTCTTGCATCCAACTTGACAATCTTTTTTTTTTTTTTTTGCTATTTGCCTACATCTAGGCTTTTGAAGCATTAAAGCATAGTTTTTATAGAAGCAACTTTTAACGCTTATTTCATGAGTTTATATATTATTCTGTTGATTTACATAATGCAAAACCAACGATAACTGGGAAAAGAGTTGGGAGCAAAGATCTGACTCTTGATCTTACTTAACTTGGGCAACCATGTTTAGATATTCCAGAGTGGCTAACTCACCCAAGGATCCAACATGCTGTGGGCATCTGTCAGTATGCTTACAAAGAATGGTGAATGTCATGGATAACCCAGTCAGTCAGTCAGGTGGCTGTCAGTTAAGAAGTTTCTATTTTATTTCAAGATAGGCTGATAGAAAGTTTTTCCTTTTTGTTAATCCATATTTCTTAAAAAATGTCCATTTTTGTTATTAGGACCAAAACTAATAAAATTGTTATTTTTAAAAACTTGGAGACGTCTTTTTCCTTATCCAAGTTAGTCTTGACTTCTCCATTTATAAAAGGGGGTTATGTGTGTTTCTTCATGCCTCTTAGTGAGCAGTGAAGATTAGTCTAGAAGTGCACTGTAAGAGACAGCTGAGGCAGCTGCAGTGCATGAGCCCTAGAGCACCGACTCTGATCATCTGAGCTGTGTGGCAGCAACATACATGGTGGGCTGCTGCTTCGCCCACAGGGGCCCTGTTATGATGAGTTATGATGAAGAGAAAGGAAGGAGGCTGCCTGTTCTTGGGATGAAGAACCCCACCCCCCAGCTCTGACTTGTTATTTCAGCACTTTGAAAATGTCAGAGCTGGAACCCAGGAAGATGACCAGCTTTGAAGAACTGAGGGGGACTACCTTTCTTTTTTAACAGAAGCAGAAGATGTTCAGAAGAGGTGGCAAGAATACCTAGAAGAACTGTGCAAAAATGATCTTCATGACCCAGATAATCACGATGGTGTGATCACTCATATGCACATAGAGCCAGACATCCTGGAATGTGAAGTCAAGTGGGCCTTAGGAAGCATCACTGCAAACAAAGTTAGTGGAGGTGATGAAATTTCAGTTGAGCTATTTCAAATTCTAAAAGATGATGCTGTGAAAGTGCTGCACTCAATATGTCAGCAAATTTGGAAAACTCAACAGTGGCCACAGGGCTGGAAAAGGTAAGTTTTCATTTCAAAGAATGGCAATCAAAGAAAGGCAATGCCAGAGAATGCTCAAAGCACTGCACAGTTGCACTCTCTCATACACTAGTAAAGTAACTCTCAAAATTCTCCAAGTCAGGCTTCAGCAATACGTGAAACGTGAACTTCCAGATATTCAAGATGGTTTTAGAAAAGGCAGAGGAACCAGAGATCAAATTGCAAACATCCACTGGAACATCGAAAAAGCAAGAGAGTTCCAGAAGAACATCTATTTCTGCTTTATTAATTATGCCAAAGTCTTTGAGTGTGTGGATCACAACAAACTGTGAAAAATACTTAAAGAGATGGGAATAGCAGACCATCTGATAGGTTTCTTGAGAAACCTGTATGCAGGTCAGGAAACAACAGTTAGAATTGGACATGGAACAACAGACTGGTTCCAAATCTGGAAAGGAATACCTCAAAGCTGTATATTGTCACCCTGCTTAGTTAACTTATATGCAGAGTATGTCATGAGAAACGCTGGGCTGGAAGAAACATAAGTTGGAATCAAGATTGCCAGGAGGAATATCAACAACCTCAGATATGCAGATGACAGCACCCTTATGGCAGAATGTGAAGAGGAACTAAAAAGCCTCTTGATGAAAGTGAAAAGAGGAGAGTGAAAAAGTTGGCTTAAAGCTCAACATTCAGAAGACTAAGATCATGGCATCTGGTTCCATCACTTCATGGCAGATAGATGGGGAAACAGTGGAAACGGTGTCAGACTTTATTTTTCTGGGCTCCAAAATCAGTGCAGATGGTGATTGCAGCCATGAAATTAAAAGACGCTTACTCCTTGGAAGGAAAGTTATGACCAACCTAGATAGCATATTAAAAAGCAGAGATATTACTTTGCCCACCAAGGTCCGTCTAGTCAAGGCTATGGTTTTCCCAGTAGTTATGTATGGATGTGAGGGTTGGACAATGAAGAAGGCTGAACGCCAAAGAATTGATGCTTTTGAACTGTGGTGTTGGAGAAGACTCTTGAGAGTCCCTTGGACCACAAGGAGATCTAACCAGTCCATCCTAAAGGAGATCAGTCCTGGGTGTTCATTGGAAGGACTGATGTTGAAGCTGAAACTCCAATACTTTGGCCATCTGATATGAAGAGTTGACTCATTGGAGAAGATCCTGATGCTGGGAAAGACTGAGGGCAGGAAGAGAAGAGGGCGACAGAGGATGAGATGGCTAGATGGCATCACTGACTTAATGGACATGAGTTTGGGTAAACTCCAGGAGTTGGTGATGGACAGGGAGGCCTCACGTGCTGTGCTTCATGGGGTCACAAAGGATCGGACACGACTGAGCGACTGAACTGAACTGAACTAAAACTCTCTTTGACTTACATCTGCTGTTCTGCTAAATCACTGGAGGAAAAGAGGGCATCATGTTAGTTTCTTGCTATGATTGAGTTACTCCATATCTGGCCCCTAGTCTCTCTCACAAGACTCTTTGCCTGATTGTTCCTCTGTTGTGCCTCATATATTAAATCCAAAGGTTCTGATATTCTATACGAAGCATAGTTTACTTGAGGATAATTACATTTAAATAATAAATGCTTTATTTCTTACTTTGAGAGCTAGGTTGTAAATGGATTTAATAAATTAATCTTTAAGAGCACATGGACATCTGAAATTATGCAGTGTCCACCACATTGTTTTCCAAAATTCATTCTTTTGTTGCCATGTTCGAAAACCAAAGTTTAAAAAAAATTGCTATTTTGACAAACTGACATGATTCCAGTCTGATTTTAGGTAAATGCAAAGCTTGTGATCAGTTGTTAAATGGCCAATTCTGAACGACTGGTCTGTTGTCTCTCCCCAGCAGCAGACATGTGCTTTAACTCATGCCTTTGAAACACACCTCTGAGTGTGATGTACTGTCACAGAGCTTGGGCTTTGGGGACAGATGTACTGGAGATGTGGCCAGCATACCCCAGTCACTTAGCAGTGTGTGACCTTAAGTAAGTCACATATCCTTTTATGGGCCTCAATTCTGTCATCTGTTTTGGAGTGTTTAGTGTTAATAAGATATCAGTAAAAGATACCACTTGGTTTCTTAAACCAAAACTCAGGAGTCATCCTTGATTCTTCTGTTTTTTCACTGCCACTATCTTCTAGTTCAAAACATGGCTTGTTGGTTTTATGTTAAAAACTTAACTTTTACCATGTCCAGCTTCCCTTCTCCACTGCCACCTCCCCAGTCACAGCCATTATCAAATTTTGCCCAGATTGTTGCCCAGTTCTCTTGTCCCTCTCTAGTTCACTTTCCACCTATGAGCCAAAGTCACCTTTACAGATGCAAAGCAGATCCTGTCACTTCGTTTGCTAAAACTACCCAGTACTTTCCCATTATATTTAGAATAAAATTCAAACTACATTTCAATCTTACAAAGCAATACAGTTTGCCTGTTGCTTACCTCTACAGTTTCATTTTGAAATTTTCTCCCATTGGGGCACCTACTCTTGCTACCCTGACCTTCTCCTATTTCTGGAGGATGCCAAGCTGGTTCCAGCATTTGGACCTTTGTCTCTACTACAGACACTGCTGCTGAGGCCCTCCTTTCTGACTCCTTGGTTATCAGGAAGGGAGCAGCTCAAGCATCCTCCGCTCCAGGGGCCCTCCAAGTCACCCAGTCTAAAGGAGGCCTCCTCCTTCTGCCCCCTTTGAGGTTCCTCCTTGTTTCCCTAGTAGCACTTATTATCTGAAATTATCCTTCTTTGTTTGCTTGCTTATTTATTGACTTTCTCTTCCAAGTTAGACTCTAGTCTCCATGCTGGGATGTGGACTTCTCCATCTTGTTCACCTCTACACTCCAGCACCTACAATGGTGCATAGCTCATGAAAGGTGCTTGCCAAAGGTTTGGTGAATGGATGCATGATACAGTGTTACAGTGATAGGTACAGTGTTTCCTCCTGGGCTGGCCAGTGTCATTCTCCAGGGAAGCTTAAACTCTTTCTCCATCAGTCTAGTGCTCTATGACCATTACCAAAAACAACATTCTCAGGGGTTCTCTGACCCCAAGGCAGACCAGACAAGCACATAGATGCATATGATAAATACATATTCCTTTTCGCGCTTGTGTCGCTCCTCTGCTTCCTTCATCATTTCTTGCGCCTGCTCAAGTTTTGCATCCACTAGCTTCTGCTGCAGTTCTCTGTGTTTAAATATTTTGTCGAGATGCTGAAGAAAAATAAAGTGCACATATCAAGTTGAGTTATTATTGGTGCTGAAAAACGTGTATAAAAAAGTAACATTGATATAAGCATGTGTTCTCCAGGTTTTAAGAGTTAAAAAGAGGGGGAATAAATGCATTGGCATCACTTATGGTTTTATACGAAAGTCATAAGTTGGTGGAGTCTCCTGCATTTTGCACTACATGAAAGGGGCCACAAAAGGTGGAGGTGCCAGAGTTCAGCAATGCAACACCAAAAGGTCCCAACAGTATTTTTCTAAATATGACAACTGTTCGTTATGGCACTAGTTGCTATGCTAGCTCTGAAGACAGTGATGTATATCGCAAGGGCTGTAGCACTATCACTTGGTATTTTGGCTTTTGCTGTGAATATAAAATCACATTTAATCACAAAATTAGTTCAGTTTATCATGGTGAATTCTCTATATGCTTGCCTCAAGGGTGGTGGGGAAGCCTTGAGGTAACAGCCTGTGGCTCTTTGTCTGGGACTGAGGCAGGAGCCCCCAGCATCAACTCTGTTGCTCTGGTGGGCAAGCAAAGCTCAGGTTTGCAGATGAACTGGTATGCAAATGTGCTACTGCCTCCTCCACACCTTTTGACCTGTTGACTACCTTGGTAAAATGAAGCTTCCAACTCCACCTCAGTTTGGAGAATTTCTTGGTCATTAGTGGGTGAGTACATGTAAAATTATATCTTTGGGCCTTACCTAGAACCATCCTAGGAATATACAACCATCCTAGGAATATACAACTGGTCTACCAGGTCATTCTCATACGTGATCTCTCTGTAGAGGATGGGCATTTTTTTTTTTTTTTTAGCTCCTTTTCTTTTGTTTTTTCCTGACCTCCACTTTGGAGCAGGATTGATCTTTGTGACAAGATGAAATGGTAGCATGAAATTATGGCCTACCGTGAGAAGTTTCTTGATTTACCGAACTGCTATATCAGTTTTTTTTTCTTGATTAAAGCTTAGCATGTTGTCAGCAGAGCTCCTTTGACTATGTTATATTTTAAGGCAGAGATTTAAAATTTTAAGTGAGATGGGAAAAGGGATATGACATATCAAAATCTGGAGGGGGCACCTGAAATCTTCAAAGCATATTAAATATTAAAGTATAATCTTGGAATAATGAAAGATCTTTATAGTCCCCCAGTGTAAACTATTGATAACAAACTCTTTTGGCTTTTGTGACTGTGGATACATGATTTAATCTTGTAGCTTCTGCTTCACATCTATAAAATGTGGATAATACATTATTATCTAGTACATACGATTGTTGAGATAGTTAAATGACATACTGTCCTGGCACAAACTAAGTATGAATAACAATACCATTATTACTATAATTGTTATATATATATAAACTATATAATAATAGTATATATATTATTATTTGTGGGGTATATACAATGCAGACTTTTAGTTTTGATGACATGGTAATTCTTAAGAGGGCATGCATGAGGTATTTCTTGGTTCTGTAGAGAGAGTTTAAAAAAGGCTGAGAAATATTATTTTTTATTTTCAAGGATAAATCCATTCATGTCCTACCCCTTGTTTATTGCCTCTGCTTTTCAGTGATTCTAGTTTTGAAGAAATCCTCTATGACTTTCAGCCAGGTATTTTGTAATATCATCTGTTTTTATTTTGGCTAGTAAAAGAAGTCCAAACCTAAATATTAATCAGTTGAGAAGGCTGGCCATAACTTTGTTATTAACCGACCTCCTAACCTTCACAAACCAGACCCAGATCTATATGCAGTGTTTGTAAGTTGTCTGATGTGGTTCTCACCTCCTCTCTGAGCTCATACTGATCAATGATGCTTTTTAGTTTCTCTGCGAGCTCTGTGTTCTCCTGACAGAGCTTCATATTTCGCTCACTCTGCTGCTCAATCTGGGCCTGGATATCCGTCAGGGTGTTCTGGAAATGACTTGTGATCTCCTTCCTTTTCTCTTCTTCCTCACGTGCCCGCTGAAGGGTTTCCTCCTGTAGAGAGAATGCATGCCTTCGTTATGCTGGTTTATAAGCCCCTAGGTTTACAGAACTCAGAGTTTGGTCGATGAAGGGAGAATAGTGTGCAGGGTAAGTAGAATATATTTCCTCAGTTCTCTAGAGGTAACATTGCTCAGCCCCAACATAAATGTTTGAGCAAAGGTTTCAACTGTGAATACACGGTCACTCAGAGCAGGTGCAGCAGGGGCCTTGAATTTGATAGCTGGTGATAGATAGACTTGTTTTAAAGATGACAGGTCCCCTGCTGAGTGAATAAACTGCAGTGTTGCCTAATGGACATGCAGCCTGAAGGTTCTATCTCTTGGTTATGGCCTAGAAAAAAGGATACTCAGTCTTATTGATTGATGGGATAGATCACACGTTCCCTTAGTTTGGTACAGAGAGAGGAACAGCAGATCTTATGTTCCTCTGTAAAAATGATGGCATATTGATCATGTAATTGTATTCCTCAAGTTTTGTAACTATAAGTGATTACAATATATATATTTTTCTTATTAAAAATAAATGTCATCCAAAAGCCTGAAAAGAAAACTAAGATAGCCATATATGAATTACAGCAATTCAAAAGTATCAAAAAATCTTAGAAAATATGCTGGGTATTTTTTGAAGGAACAATCATCCCAGGAGTCACACAGAGTAATTGAAATATTCAGTGTAAATTTTAAATTTGAAAGCAGTATGACATTTCAAATCTTCTTTAACTCTAAAATGAAACATCTAATTTCCCCCTCTTCCACTTTGTTAACATTGAAGAATTGAAAATTAACTTTTATATCATTTCTTTTCTCTTTTCTCCTAAATCAAAATTCCCCTTTCATTGCTAACTACTTACAATGTACCCAAATTTCCCCCGTATCTATATTGAGAATTATTTGCTTTGTGCTTATTCCTGTCATTCTTTTAGAATAAAAAGGTTTAATGTTCTACATACACCAAAGATAGAGACTCTGCTGACAAGTGATACAGACATTTTAGGATCCCTTTAGTGCTGATTAATTTTATTATGAAAGCTTTCTTCATTGTTAGCAAGTAAAATTATACTGCATTTAGTTGCCTATCATGATCAAATTATGTAACAGGATGTTTAAAAAAGAAATACTGATTGTAACAAGTAATTATGCAAGTCTTTATTATGATGGTAGAATAAATGTGATCAAAATAAAAGCTGATGCTGGAAATACATGCTCTGGAAATATTTTAATTTATCATTAGATATCCCCTTTCTTGTACAATATTGATATATTTTATAACTCTGACTCCTGATATCAAAATCATAATTTATTCATGATATAAACATTTATTGAGTGGAAATTTCTTGAGTTCAGTTCAGTCGCTCAGTCATGTCCGACTCTTTGAGACCCCATGGACTGCAGCATGCCAGGCTTCCCTGTCCATCTCCAACCCTGGAGTTTGCTCAAACTCATGTCCATCAAGTCAGTGATGCCATCCAAGCATCTCATCTTTTGTCATCCCCTTCTCCTACCTTCAACCTTTCCCAGCAACAGGGTCTTTCCAGGTGAGTCAGTTCTTCACATCAGGTGGCCAAAATATTGGAGCTTCAGCTTCAGCATCAGTCCTTCCAATGAATATTCAGGACTGATTTCCTTTAGGATCTCCTTGCAGTCCAAGGGACTCTCAAGAGTCTTCTCCAACACCACAGTTCAAAAGCATCAGTTCTTCGCTGCTCAGCTTTCTTTATGGTCCAACTCTCACATCCATACATGACTACTGGAAAAGCCATAGCTTTGACTAGACGGACCTTTGTTGGCAAAGTAATGTCTCTGCTTTTTAATAAGCTGTCTAGGTTTGTCATAGCTTTTCTTCCAAGAAGCAAATGTCTTTTGATTTCATGGCTGCAGTCACCATCTGTGGTGATTTTGGAGCGCAAGAAAATAAAGTCTGTCACTGTTCCCATTGTTTTCCCATCTGTTTGCCATAAGTCATGGGACCAGATGCCATGATCTTAGTGTTTTGAATGTTGGGTTTTAAGCCAGCTTTTTCACTCTCCTCTTTCACTTTCATCAAGAGGCCCTTTAGTACTTCTTTGCTTTCTTAGTTAGGTATATTTCTTAGGAAATTTCTTAGGGATACTTAGAAGAAATCTGCACTTCCTAATCTGGAGAAATTAAGTATTGGAGATCTTATTTCCTTGAACTTTGAATGTTAACACTTACTATATGTATTTCACTGAAAGTGATTAGAGCCATCTGCCAAAGAGTTGTTGACTATACATATGATAGTGATTCTCTCCTTGAAGTTCCTGATTAACTTAAAAGTCAACAACCTCCTAGCTGTAGAATTATAGTCCATGATTTGAATATTATTTGCATTTATAACTATCCCATCCATGAATGAATGAGTAAATGAAAGGACCATCCCATGCTACCCAGCAAGTCTGAGTTTTTCACTGGTGACTGGCTAGAAAAAGAGGGTATAGCTGTTAACATGGCATCAAACACATGTCAGACCATCATAGCACCCAATCCTAGCCCATAGAATGGTATCTTGCATTTTACATCACACTGTTTTTCAACGAGAGAAAAATAAGTCTACTGAAATCATAAAATTTGATTCTACTAATAAAGAAAACCCAATCATTTGGGCAATGTCTGAGGTAAAATTATCTTTATCATGCACAAAATTCAAAGTGAAAAATAATAATGCAAAGAAAATTGAGGGACAAAATCTGAAATAACTAAGAAAACAACTTTTCAGGAATCACTGTGCATCTTAAAACCAGTGCTGTGCCTGGCACACAATCCATAGATATTCCGTAAATGTTTATTTAATGAATCAACAAATTTCATTAATTTACATATAGACATATGAATAACTTGGAATAGATGATTCCTATAGTCTTTTCCACCTTAAAATTCAGTGATATTCTGATAACAAACCCTGCTTATTTCTTTACTAAAATCATATTGCTTGAGACACTAATTTCTTACAAGGTAGGTGTTTTGGTATAATTTGAGGCTCAAAATACTATGTTTGTTGATAAAAAGGAAAATATCTCAATAAAAGGATAGGAGCTGTCAAGAGAGAAATAATCTATAAGAAAGAACAAAGTGGAAATTCTAGAGTTAAAACTTACAAAATATGAAATGTAAAAACCACTGGGTGGGCTTATGGTAGAATAGAGATGACAGAGGACAGAGTCAGTGACTATGAAGATAGGTCAGTGTGAAGTATCTAATTTAAAGATCAAGGAGAAAAAAGATTGATGAAGAACATGAAGTGAGACTAAAGGACCTGTGGGACAATATCAAAAGATCTAACTCACATGGAGTTAAAAATCTTAGAAGGGGAATGGGAGAGAGAGAGAGAGAATGGGGCAGAAAAAAATATATGAAGAAATAATGACTGAAACTTCCTGAAATTTGGTGAAAGACATAAATTACAGCTATAAAGTGAAAGTTGCTCAGTCGTGTCCAGCTCTTTGTGACCCCATGAACTATACAGTCCATGGAATTCTCTAAGCCAGAATACTAGAGTGGGTAGCCTATCCCTTCTCCAGTGGATCTTCCCAACCCAAGAATTGAACCAGGGTCTCCTGCATTGCAGGCAGAGTCTTTATCAACTGACCTATCAGGGATACAGTTATAAGAAGCTCAACAAATCCCAAGTAGGATAAATATGAAGAAAGCCACACTTGGGCATAAAGCAAAATTCCAAAAGCCAAAAATCCATAGAAAATTCTTAAAAGTAGTCAGAGATAAATGATGTATCACATCAGGAGAATAATAATTCAAATTATTGTTGATTTTCATCAGAAATTGTGGAGGCCAGAATACAGAATCTATGAAAGACTAAGTAAGAGAAAGAAAAGGAAAAAAATTCTTGTCAAGCCAGAATTCTTTATCCAGTAAATATAGCCTTAAATCATAAAGCAAAATAAAGACATTTTAAAGATAACAAGCAAATAAGAGAATTGACCTATACTATAAGAAATACTAAAGGAAGTTATTCAGGCTGAAGGGAGTGACACCAAACAGAAATGTAAAGCTTCAGAAGGAATAAAAAGCATCAAAAATGGTAAAATCTGGGTTTGAAAAAAGACAGTTTTGCCTTGAATTTTTAAAGGACTGTATGAAATAAAAATTATAGCATTGCCTCAAGAGCTTTATAAATTATATAAATATAAAGATATGGAGGAAATCAGTCCTGGGTGTTCTTTGGAAGGACTGATGTTGAAGCTGAAACTCCAATACTTTGGCCACCTGATGCGAAGAGCTGACTCATTGGAAAAGACCCTGATACTGGGAAAGATTGAGGGCAGGATGAGAAGGGAATGACAGAGGATGCGATGGCTAGATGGCATCATCGACTCAATGGCCATGGGTTTGGGTGGACTCCGGGAGTTGGTGGTGGACAGGGAGGCCTGACATGCTGCAGTTCATGGGGTGGCAAAGAGTTGCACACAACTGAGCGACTGAACTGAAAGACAGGGAGCAATAAAGGGACTTTCTATTTGTAATGTTTCTACATATATGAAGTGATACAGTTTTAACTCCAGGTAGGCTGTGACAAGTTAAGAATATCTATAGCAATCACAGAATAATCACTAAAACTGGAAAGAGATATAATTAAAAATCCAAGAGATGAGAAAATAAAAAATTTTAAAAATTTCCAGTAATCCAGATAAGACAGGATAAGAGCAGAGGAAGGAAAAACAGACGTGACAAATAGTAAATAAATAATGAAATGGAAGACATATCAAACCACTCCAATAATTACATTATATTAATGGACTACTACTCCAGTTAAGGGGCTTCCCTCGTGGCTCGGTGATAAAGAATCCACTTGCCAATGCATGAGTCCCAAATTCTACCCCTGGATTGAGAAGATCCCCTGGAGAAGGAACTGGCAACCCACTCCAGTATTCTTGTCTGGGAAATCCCATGGACAGGGGAGCCTGGTGGGCTACAGTCCATAAGGTTGCAAAAGAGTCAGATATGATTTAGCAACTAAACAACATCAACAGTAACCATTCCAGTCAAGTAGCAGATATTGTAAGAATGAAAAGAAAGAAGGCCCAACTATAAGAGATGCATTTTATTTTATTTTATTTTTTTTCTCCCTTTTATTGTTTTTGCCATACAATGCCATGATATCACTATGGGTTTACATATGCTCCCCCTCCAGAAACCCCTCCCTCCCCCCTCCCTCCTCCCTCCCCCCCGGGAAATCTTGATGCACCAGCCCCGAGAATCAATCCTGGGCTGGCGATTGATTAGACATATGATAATTAACATGTTTCAATGCCATTCTCCCATATCATCCCACCCTTACCCTCATCCACAGAGTCCAAGAGTCAATTCTATACATCTGCATTCCTTTTGCTGTCTCGCATGTTGGGTTCTCATTACTGTCTTTCTAAATTCCATTTATGTGTTAATATAGTGTATTGTTGTTTTTGCTTCTGGCTTACTTCACTCTGGATAATGGATTCCAGTTCGGTCCATCTGAGTAGAATTGATTCAAATGAATTTTTTTTTTAATGCTGAGTAATATTCCATTGTGTATATGTACCACAGCTTTCTTATCCATTTGTCAGTTGATGGGCATCTAGGTTGCTTCCATGTCCTGGCTATTGTAAACAATGCAGCGATGAACATTGGGGTACACGTGGCTCTTTCAATTCTGGTTTCCTCGGTGTATATGCCCAGCAGTGGGATTGCTGGGTCATATGGCAGGACTATTTGCAGCTTTTTAAGGAACCTCCATACTGTTTTCCATAGTGGCTGTACTAGTTTGCATTCCCACCAACAGTGTAGGAGAGTTCCCTTTTCTCCACATCCTCTCCAGCATTTATTGCTTGTAGATTTTTGGATTGCAGCCATTCTGATTGGTGTAAAGTGGTACCTCATTGTGGTTTTGATTTGCATTTCTCTGATAATGAGTGATGTTGAACATCTTTTCATGTGTTTGTTAGCCATTTTTATGTCTTCTTAAGAGATGCATTTTAAATAGAAAAACATAGCAAAACCCAGGTTGAAAATAAGTGGATGAAAAAAGATATACCATGCAAGCAATGAGTTAGAAAGCTACAGTGGCTAGATTGATATCAGATAATGTAGACATTCATATTGATGAAAGTCAGTTTATCAAGGAGACTTAGAAATCACAATAGTATACACATGTTATACTAATGCTTCGAAATATTAATACATGAATCAAAAATTGACATAATTAAAAGAAGTAGGCAATTTCACAATTATAGTTGGAGATTTTTTACACCCATCCCTCAGCAGTTGATAGAGGAACAAGTCAAAAATTCATAAAGACATGAATACTCTAGAGTTAATTATTACTTATGTAGCATTACACCTAACTTCTGAAAAACAGACATTCTTTCCAAGTGCATTTAGTATGTTCATCAAGATAGATAATATAAAGGGGCCATAAAAATTAAACAATGCTTCTAAATAACCCTTGGGTCAAAGAAACAATCATGAGGGAAATTAGAAGATATTTTTAATCTGAGTTCTGATTTTGACAAAATATTCATGACCTTAGACAACTGATTTTGATTGCTCAATCTCAGTTCCTTCAATAAATTGGAGATACTAATTCATGGTTTTTGTGAAGATTGGACAAAATAACATATGTAAAGCACTCAGCACAAGTTCTGGCATAGTAATGCTACTTAATTCCATTATCCATAACTGGAAGTCATTACTAAGGTTATGCAGATATAGGTACAGGGTCTCCTGCCACTTCCATCATTCTGTCTTTGAATGCTATCCAAAGAAACTACACCACATCATTCCATCCACATCATCAAAGGAGATTTTTACTTTTATCTCCTTATGCTACAACACTACTGAAAGCTGGGAGATTTATGTAGGTACATATATTACTTGATTACGTATCTGAAGTTGAGGATAATGCCCCCATTCCCATCTAACCTGGGTTTTGATGGTCCCAGAGCAATGATTAAAGAGATGCCAGAGGTCCATCTTCTACAACTTGTAATTTGAGAGTTAAAGTTCATCACCCTGGCATTTCATTTCCCAAATATAAACAACTGATTGTGGGTGTGGAAAGAGGCTCAAGAAGGAGGGGATATGTGTATATAATGTGTGTGTGTGTGTGTGTGTGTGTGTGTGTGTGTGTGTGTGTGTGT